>CM076968.1:56515724-56673224 GCA_039105355.1 Benthosema pterotum | reverse complement strand
CTGTATAGTATATGTGGGTAGGTCTTCTCTACGATGCGGGATCGGGCAAACTATAACTGTCGGGGATTAGGCAAACCGTTTCCGCCTAATCCCCGACAGTTGCAGTTTGCTCGGTCCCGCATCGTAGAGAAGACCTACCCACATATACTATACAGCATCTGAGAGAGGGGTTTTACCGTCACGCTGCACTTTGAAATGTAAAAAATGGTCCAGAATTGACCGAGAAATCAATGATCAAAAAAACGTTTTTTTTGCCGCGAATTGCCGACTTTTTTGCAATTTACTTTATAACATTTCGCAGACTTGGGATAAATGCACGCCACATACAGCAAAAAAAACATGGAACATGTTTTTTCAACATAACATGTTGAATGGTAAGAAATGATTGAGAATTGACCGACCTATAATTGTTTGAAAATGAGAGCATAATCTTTGATAATAGGCCTCTGTCCTAAGCCCGCAGCAAGGCTGCGTGCTTAGGAGGGTCAGACATAGCAGTAGGGATAAGGGAAATAGATAAGGGATGAATTAAAGGGAATGGCAAGACCAACACGGATTGGATGAAAGCTAAAAACGCCCAAACCACACCTATGCATAATTTAACGGGTATAGGAGGTGTTTAAGGGAGATTGCATGGTTACGAAATTCAAGAAGGTAACGGCTGCGGCTCGCGGGAAGGTCCTGCCTGCAGGATCCTGCAGGCAGGGTTCCTGCAGGATCCTGCAGGCAAGGATCCTGCAGGACCAACCTCCCTACTGCTCCCAGTGGCAGCCCTCGGAACTGCACCCACCCATGGCGCGACTTTTCAGTTGCCACCCGAAATAAAGCAGCGGGGTTGGGAAGGAGCGCTTGTTTTATCTGCCGGCTACTACTAGTAGGGCGGGGCGAAGGAAGTTTTACTGAGGTTATGGTTAGGGTTAGGTTAGGTTTAGGCATAGGTTTACTGAGGTTATGGTTAGGGTTAGGTTAAGGCATAGGTTTACTGAGGTTAAGTTTAGGGTTAGGATTAGGTTTAGGCATAGCCTAGTTTTACTGGGGTTGTGTTTAGGGTTAGGTTGGGGTTAGAGTTAGACGGTGCTTTATGCGGTTACTAACCCTAAACATAACCTCAGTAAAACTATGCTTCGCCCCGCCCTACTAGTAGTAGCCGGCAGTTAAAACAAGCGCTCCTTCCCAACCCCGCTGCTTTATTTCGGGTGGCAACTGAAAAGTCGCGCCATGGGTGGGTGCAGTTCCGAGGGCTGCCACTGGGAGCAGTAGGGAGGTTGGTCCTGCAGGATCCTTGCCTGCAGGATCCTGCAGGCAGGACCTTCCCGCGAGCCGCAGCCGTTACCCTCTCACGAAATTAGCGACTTTAGTGTGGGAACGCCTCTTCCCCAATGCTATGTGCGTTAATTGCGCATAAGGGTGGATGTGACCAAAATCGTGCCCTAGGTGTTTAAAGCCATAGTGTAGACTAGAGTGTAGTTCCCTCTCTGTTACTGTTACTGTTGCTGTGTGTGTGTGTGTGTGTGTGTGTGTGTGTGTGTGTGTGTGTGTGTGTGTGTGTGTGTGTGTGTGTGTGTGTGTGTGCGTGCGTGCGTGCGTGCGTGTGTGTGTGTGTCATGGTGTCTCAGCTCAGTCTGGATCAGAGACTACAGAGTCTGGAGACCAACATGAGGTCTGTGCTCCAGCTGTTGGATCCTGAACGAGACGCCATGGAGAGAGACTACCTGAAGACACAGCTGGAGAGGCAGCTCAACCGCACCAGAGACGCCATGGACAGGAACGATGCAGGTTAAAAATATATACTCTGAAACATGGTCATCAAATCCCATCTCTGATCTCCAGGTGGAGTCGTTCCATCGCCAAACATGAGACTGAATAAAACTCTGGTCAGAAACGGCAAGGCGTGTTTAAAGGTTTTCTCTGTAAAATGTTTTCCAGAAATGGCTGCCAACTTTGAAGTCCTCCAGACCAGACTCAGTACCAGTGAAGACCAGGTCCAGACCCTCCAGACCAGACTCAGTACCAGTGAAGACAACGTTGTGAACCTTCAGAAGATGCTCAGTACCATGGTTAATGGTCAGTATCATGGTTAATGGTCAGTACCATGGTTAATGGTCAGTACCATGGTTAATGGTCAGTATCATGGTTAATGGTCAGTATCATGGTTAATGGTCAGTACCATGGTTAATGGTCAGTACCATGGTTAATGGTCAGTACCATGGTTAATGGTCAGTATCATGGTTAATGGTCAGTACCATGGTTAATGGTCAGTACCATGGTTAATGGTCAGTATCATGGTTAATGGTCAGTATCATGGTTAATGGTCAGTATCATGGTTAATGGTCAGTATCATGGTTACTATAGGAGACAATACCAACATGTCTCCTGTAACCAACCTGTTGAGGTGTACACTGGCCTGGTCTATCTAGAAACTTCTCATTTAGAGAGCTTGTGTCTGATCTTCAGGTGGAGTCGTTCCTTCACCAAACATGGGATGGAACCAATGGCATAATAAAACTCTGGTTAGAAAGGTCAAGAGATTGTTGTGCCAAACATGAAGCCTGGAGACTGGCTAAATGTACAGCCTGAACTGTGCTTGAAAGCTTTCTATGTGAAATGTTTTACAGAAATGACTGCCAATTTGTCTGCCAGCCAGAACCATGATGAACTCCTCCAGACCAGACTCAGTACCAGTGAAGACCAGGTCCAGATCCTTCAGACCAGACTCAGTACCAGTGAAGACCAGGTCCAGACCCTTCAGACCAGACTCAGTACCAGTGAAGACCAGGTCCAGACCCTCCAGACCAGACTCAGTACCAGTGAAGACCAGGTCCAGACCCTTCAGACCAGACTCAGTACCAGTGAAGACCAGGTCCAGACCCTTCAGACCAGACTCAGTACCAGTGAAGACCAGGTCCAGACCCTTCAGACCAGACTCAGTACCAGTGAAGACAAAGTTGTGAACCTTCAGAAGATGCTCAGTACCGTGGTTAATGGTCAGTATCATGGTTAATGGTCAGTATCATGGTTAATGGTCAGTATCATGGTTAATGCTCAGTACCATGGTTAATGGTCAGTATCATGGTTAATGGTCAGTATCATGGTTAATGGTCAGTACCATGGTTAATGGTCAGTATCATGGTTAATGGTCAGTACCATGGTTAATGGTCAGTATCATGGTTAATGGTCAGTATCATGGTTACTATAGGAGATAATAACAAAATGTCTGTTTGCACCTGTAACCAACCTGTTGAGGTGTACACTGGCCTGGTCTATCTAGAAACTGCTCATTTAGAGAGCTTGTGTCTGATCTTCAGGTGGAGTCGTTCCATCACCAAACATGGGATGGAACCAATGGCATAATAAAACTCTGGTTTAGAAAGGTCAAGAGATTGTTGTGCCAAACATGGAGCCTGGACACTGGATAAATGTACAGCCTGAACTGTGCTTAAAAGATTTCTATGTGAAATGTTTTACAGAAATGACTGCCAATTTGTCTGCCAGCCAGAACCATGATGAACTCCTGCAGACCAGACTCAGTACCACTGAAGACCAGGTCCAGACCCTTCAGACCAGACTCAGTACCAGTGAAGACCAGGTCCAGACGCTTCAGACCAGACTCAATACCAGTGAAGACCAGGTCCAGACCCTTCAGACCAGACTCAGTACCAGTGAAGACCAGGTCCAGACCCTTCAGACCAGACTCAGTACCAGTGAAGACCAGGTCCAGACCCTCCAGACCAGACTCAGTACCAGTGAAGACAACGTCTTGAATCTTCAGACCAGACTTAATGCCAGTGAATTCATCCTCCAGATGTTGAGGACAGACGGTGAAGGTAATAAAACCAGATGATGATAACTAATAAAAATAAATCAAAATATCATGTTTAATATAGGAGACAATTAATTTCATATTGATGTTGGACTCCAGCTCGGCTGTCTGCTGTAGAATCCAGGCTGACTGCCAGTGAGGACAACATTAAGGGAATGCAAAGTAAGTATCTTCACTAAACAGCGCTCAGTTTCTGACCCCTCAATGTCACAGCTCTGACAGTAGATGTCTCTGGTGTGACCTCACTGCCTCTCTCTTAGAAGAGATGCTCAGAACCAGAGACCGACTGACCAGCCTGGCCACCACCGTGGTCCAACCACTGGTAGAGAGACTGGATACCAGCAACAACCATGTGCAGGAACTCAACTGGAAGATTGCAGGTACAGATGGATTGAATTGATTGATTATTTTTCACACAACAGCAAATTATGTTTAGCAGAGCTTTGAAGATGAACTTGCCACCTGAAATAGTCTTTAATATCCTTTTGGTGTCGATAAATTAAAAGCTGTGGTGGAGTTAAAAGATTTCTCTATGAAATGTTTTCCAGAAATGACTGCCAACCTGACTGCCAGCCAGAATCAGGTTGAAGTCCTTCAGACCAGACTCAGTACCAGTGAAGATCAGGTCCAGACCCTTCAGACCAGACTCAGTACCAGTGAAGACCAGGTCCAGACCCTTCAGACCAGACTCAATACCAGTGAAGACCAGGTCCAGACCCTTCAGACCAGACTCAATACCAGTGAAGACCAGGTCCAGACCCTTCAGACCAGACTCAGTACCAGTGAATCAAACCAGCAGACGTTGAAGTCAGAAAGTAAAGGTAATCATGAACACAAAGAGTTATATATGGTTAACAGTCCATCATTTATCCAGGGGGATCACGTGGGACCATCTCAGGGACCACTGGTGGTCCCCGGACCACCTGTTGAAAAGCCCTGGCCTACATCATTGAGGACAATTTTCCCCAAACTGCATGTCTGTAGTTAATGTTAATATTGATTTTCAGATGAGCTGTCCAGAGTAGAGACGATGGTGAACCAACTGAGCAGAAAAATAACAGGTATTAGGACTTCATATTTACAAAACATTTAAGTAGTAGACCTATAATGAATACTGTGTGTTTGTGTGTGTGTGTGTGTGTGTGTGTGTGTGTGTGTGTGTGTGTGTGTGTGTGTGTGTGTGTGTGTGTGTGTGTGTGTGTGTGTGTGTGTGTGTGTGTGTGTGTGTGTGTGTGTGTGTGTGTGTGTGTGTTCACCATAGTGTCAACCCCTTACCCCTGTGTCTGATCACTGGTTAGACTGGTATATTCACCATAGTGTCAACCCCTTACCCCTGTGTCTGATCGCTGGTTAGACTGGTATATTCACCATAGTGTCAACCCCTTACCCCTGTGTCTGATCACTGGTTAGACTGGTATATTCACCATAGTGTCAACCCCTTACCCCTGTGTCTGATCGCTGGTTAGACTGGTATATTCACCATAGTGTCCCCAAACTGCATGGCTGTAGTTAATGTTAATATTGATTTTCAGATGAGCTGTCCAGAGTAGAGACGATGGTGAACCAACTGAGCAGAAAAATAACAGGTATTAGGACTTCATATTTACAAAACATTTAAGTAGTAGACCTATAATGAATACTGTGTGTTTGTGTGTGTGTGTGTGTGTGTGTGTGTGTGTGTGTGTGTGTGTGTGTGTGTGTGTGTGTGTGTGTGTGTGTGTGTGTGTGTGTGTGTGTGTGTGTGTGTGTTCACCATAGTGTCAACCCCTTACCCCTGTGTCTGATCGCTGGTTAGACTGGTATATTCACCATAGTGTCAACCCCTTACCCCTGTGTCTATTCGCTGGTTAGACTGGTATATTCACCATAGTGTCAACCCCTTACCCCTGTGTCTGATCGCTGGTTAGACTGGTATATTCACCATAGTGTCAACCCCTTACCCCTGTGTCTGATCACTGGTTAGACTGGTATATTCACCATAGTGTCAACCCCTTACCCCTGTGTCTGATCGCTGGTTAGACTGGCATATTCACCATAGTGTCAACCCCTTACCCCTGTGTCTGTTCGCTGGTTAGACTGGCATATTCACCATAGTGTCAACCCCTTACCCCTGTGTCTGATCGCTGGTTAGACTGGTATATTCACCATAGTGTCCCCAAACTGCATGGCTGTAGTTAATGTTAATATTGATTTTCAGATGAGCTGTCCAGAGTAGAGACGATGGTGAACCAACTGAGCAGAAAAATAACAGGTATTAGGACTTCATATTTACAAAACATTTAAGTAGTAGACCTATAATGAATACTGTGTGTTTGTGTGTGTGTGTGTGTGTGTGTGTGTGTGTGTGTGTGTGTGTGTGTGTGTGTGTGTGTGTGTGTGTGTGTGTGTGTGTGTGTGTGTGTTCACCATAGTGTCAACCCCTTACCCCTGTGTCTGATCGCTGGTTAGACTGGTATATTCACCATAGTGTCAACCCCTTACCCCTGTGTCTGATCGCTGGTTAGACTGGTATATTCACCATAGTGTCAACCCCTTACCCCTGTGTCTGATCGCTGGTTAGACTGGTATATTCACCATAGTGTCAACCCCTTACCCCTGTGTCTGATCGCTGGTTAGACTGGTATATTCACCATAGTGTCAAACCCTTACCCCTGTGTCTGATCGCTGGTTAGACTGGTATATTCACCATAGTGTCAAACCCTTACCCCTGTGTCTATTCGCTGGTTAGACTGGTATATTCACCATAGTGTCGACCCCTTACCCCTGTGTCTGATCGCTGGTTAGACTGGTATATTCACCATAGTGTCGACCCCTTACCCCTGTGTCTGATCGCTGGTTAGACTGGTATATTCACCATAGTGTCGACCCCTTACCCCTGTGTCTGATCGCTGGTTAGACTGGTATATTCACCATAGTGTCGACCCCTTACCCCTGTGTCTGATCGCTGGTTAGACTGGTATATTCACCATAGTGTCAACCCCTTACCCCTGTGTCTGATCGCTGGTTAGACTGGTATATTCACCATAGTGTCAACCCCTTACCCCTATGTCTGATCGCTGGTTAGACTGGTATATTCACCATAGTGTCAACCCCTTACCCCTGTGTCTGATCGCTGGTTAGACTGGCATATTCACCATAGTGTCAACCCCTTACCCCTGTGTCTGATCGCTGGTTAGACTGGTATATTCACCATAGTGTCAACCCCTTACCCCTGTGTCTGATCGCTGGTTAGACTGGTATATTCACCATAGTGTCAACCCCTTACCCCTGTGTCTGATCGCTGGTTAGACTGGTATATTCACCATAGTGTCAACCCCTTACCCCTGTGTCTGATCGCTGGTTAGACTGGTATATTCACCATAGTGTCAACCCCTTACCCCTGTGTCTGATCGCTGGTTAGACTGGTATATTCACCATAGTGTCACCCCCTTACCCCTGTGTCTGATCACTGGTTAGACTGGTATATTCACCATAGTGTCAACCCCTTACCACTGTGTCTGATCGCTGGTTAGACTGGTATATTCACCATAGTGTCAACCCCTTACCCCTGTGTCTGATCGCTGGTTAGACTGGTATATTCACCATAGTGTCAACCCCTTACCCCTGTGTCTGATCACTGGTTAGACTGGTATATTCACCATAGTGTCAACCCCTTACCCCTGTGTCTGATCACTGGTTAGACTGGTATATTCACCATAGTGTCAACCCCTTACCCCTGTGTCTGATCACTGGTTAGACTGGTATATTCACCATAGTGTCAACCCCTTACCACTGTGTCTGATCGCTGGTTAGACTGGTATATTCACCATAGTGTCAACCCCTTACCCCTGTGTCTGATCGCTGGTTAGACTGGTATATTCACCATAGTGTCAACCCCTTACCCCTTTGTCTGATCACTGGTTAGACTGGTATATTCACCATAGTGTCAACCCCTTACCCCTGTGTCTGATCGCTGGTTAGACTGGTATATTCACCATAGTGTCAACCCCTTACCACTGTGTCTGATCGCTGGTTAGACTGGTATATTCACCATAGTGTCAACCTCTTACCCCTGTGTCTGATCACTGGTTAGACTGGTATATTCACCATAGTGTCAACCCCTTACCCCTGTGTCTGATCGCTGGTTAGACTGGTATATTCACCATAGTGTCAACCCCTTACCCCTGTGTCTGATCACTGGTTAGACTGGTATATTCACCATAGTGTCAACCTTTTACCTTTGTGTCAGACCTGTAGTTAGACTGGAATAATTTGCTAATACCAATATGTCCTGATAATGACAAATAAACGTTGATACCAATACTTTTCCAATCTCATACAGTATTTGCTGATACCGGTATGAACACAAAAGGTCCGATCCCATACTTTTTCCGATACCAGGGACCACCATTTATTCAGCATTTGAGCCACGGACCACCATTTGAGGACATTCTAGCCCCAAAGACGTAAAACTAAAGAATTCTTTTGGTTTTGTCCACAATTCCAGGCTGGATTTGGGGAACAAAACAGTGTAGGCTTCTTAATTAAACAGTGCTAATTCAGTTTAACTCTTGAGAGTGTAAAAATAAAACCAAATGGACCCGCAAGGGTCCATTTGGTTTCATTTTGACACTCTCAAGAGTTACATCTGGTTAACCGACTTTCCATCATGTAGCCTGGGGACCACCTGGAACCCTCTCAAGGACCACTGGTGGTCCCCGGACCACCTGTTGAAAACCCCTGCAATAAAGTATCGGGACTTCCCTAATAAATACATATAGAAGTTTTGCAATTAATTAATCTCAATTAATTGCATATCAATATTTGACCTGAGAAGCATAGTATATAGTATAGTGCAGTGGTTTTCAACTTTTTCATACCAGGGACCGCCATTTGTTCTGCATTTTAGCCACGGACCACCATTTGTAATAAGACGTGGGTGTTCATCTAATCTGTCAGATTTAGACATTAAACAACGTGTGTGTGTGTGTGTGTGTGTGTGTGTGTGTGTGTGTGTGTGTGTGTGTGTGTGTGTGTGTGTGTGTGTGTGTGTGTGTGTGTTAATTTAACAATGTAATAAATGTTTTCATAATCATAACATCAAATGATATCATTAATGTATTAATAATGATATAAATAAAGTGATAATGTTGTTGTGTTGACAGACCAACCACAGGTGGCGTTCTCTGCTCATTATTTGGGTGATGGAGATATTGGACCATACAGTGATACAACCACTCTGGTTTATCAGAGCGTTCACACCAACATCGGCAACGCTTACAGTACATCTACAGGTAGGTGGAGATTAACTTCATCACATGTTTCACCTGATTATTATTATTATTACCCTTATTATTATTATGTAGCAGCAGGTATCCTATCGGTCAGGAGTATCAAGGTTAGATTTAGACATAGTGAAGTTATGTTTAGGCTAAGGTTAGGGTTAGTAGCAACTGGTGAAGAAAGGGCATCAATAGATCAATAGGCTATCGGTCGTAACTGATGGACCATCAGTCGTGACTGATAGTAAGTGTAAGTAAGTCATACATTGATTTCTCCGTCTCTCTCTCCTTAAACTAGGCCCAGGGAATGACCCTTTAAAGGTAGGGTAAGTGATTTGAAATTCATGGTGTAGTTCCAGCCTGGTGCACTAGGGGCTGCCAACAGTAGCTACACTATGTGAACCTGCTGCTCCATCCTGATTGGAGGAGAATCCGCCACCACCTGGGGAACTTTTATTAGCTCCTCTGCTAACGCAGGGGAGGGGGAAACTCCATATATGGTTTCCACACCTTATAATAGAGCATTTTAACAGAAAAAAATGTTTTTTTGGGTGATATCTGACAAAAGTGAAATCACTTCCCCTACCTTTAAATGATGACATTATGAATGGTTAGGGTCTTAAACTAGGCCCAGGGAATGACCTTTAAATGATGACATTATGAATGGTTAGGGTCTTAAACTAGGCCCAGGGAATGACCTTTAAATGATGACATTATGAATGGTTAGGGTCTTAAACTAGGCCCAGGGAATGACCCTTTAAATGATGACATTATGAATGGTTAGGGTCTTAAACTAGGCCCAGGGAATGACCTTTAAATGATGACATTATGAATGGTTAGGGTCTTAAACTAGGCCCAGGGAATGACCTTTAAATGATGACATTATGAATGGTTAGGGTCTTAAACTAGGCCCAGGGAATGACCCTTTAAATGATGACATTAATGAATGGTTAGGGTCTTAAACTAGGCCCAGGGAATGACCCTTTAAATGATGACATTATGAATGGTTAGGGTCTTAAACTAGGCCCAGGGAATGACCTTTAAATGACGACATTATGAATGGTTAGGGTCTTAAACTAGGCCCAGGGAATGACCTTTAAATGATGACATTAATGAATGGTTAGGGTCTTAAACTAGGCCCAGGGAATGACCTTTAAATGATGACATTATGAATGGTTAGGGTCTTAAACTAGGCCCAGGGAATGACCTTTAAATGACGACATTATGAATGGTTAGGGTCTTAAACTAGGCCCAGGGAATGACCTTTAAATGATGACATTAATGAATGGTTAGGGTCTTAAACTAGGCCCAGGGAATGACCCTTTAAATGATGACATTAATGAATGGTTAGGGTCTTAAACTAGGCCCAGGGAATGACCTTTAAATGATGACATTAATCAATGGTTAGGGTCTTAAACTAGGCCCAGGGAATGACCCTTTAAATGATGACATTAATGAATGGTTAGGGTCTTAAACTAGACCCAGGGAATGACCCTTTAAATGATGACATTAATCAATGGTTAGGGTCTTAAACTAGGCCCAGGGAATGACCCTTTAAATGATGACATTAATCAATGGTTAGGGTCTTTCACACCACCAATCCATCATTGCTTAGCCAGTTGAAAACATAAAAATGAAACCAAATGGGTCCATTGCGGGTCTTTTACACTGTTTACACTGTTAGGTAATATTGATCTAAATTGGCCCACTTAATTAAAAAGTCTTCACAATTAGAGAAAGTAGAACATTAATCATCATTTTGAGTAAATAAATCCAGCCTGGAATTGTGGACAAAAACTAAATAAATCTTTAGTTTTGCATCTAAACATGGGATAAAAATGTCATCAAATGGTGGTCCTCTGTGGCTCAAATGGTGATGGTGGTCCCTGGTATGAAGAAGGTTAAAAAGCAGATCCATAATATGGATCTGCTTTTTAAGACCAGCAGGTCTTAATGTCCAACAACAGAACCATCAGGTTAGATGGTCTTAATGTTACCATTCTGAGAGAATGGTGTTAATGTTACCATTCTGAGGGTCTTAATGTACAAACAACAGAACCATCAGGATGAGAGAATGGTCTTAATGTTACCATTCTGAGGGTCTTAATGTTACCATTCTGAGGGAATGGTCTTAATGTTACCATTCTGAGGGAATGGTCTTAATGTTACCATTCTGAGGGAATGGTGTTAATGTTACCATTCTGAGGGAATGGTCTTAATGTTACCATTCTGAGAGAATGGTGTTAATGTTACCATTCTGAGGGTCTTAATGTACAAACAACAGAACCATCAGGTTAGATGGTCTTAATGTTACCATTCTGAGGGAATGGTCTTAATGTTACCATTCTGAGGGAATGGTGTTAATGTCACTATTCTGAGGGAATGGTGTTAATGTTACCATTCTGAGGGAATGGTCTTAATGTCACCATTCTGAGGGAATGGTCTTAATGTTACCATTCTGAGGGTCTTAATGTTACCATTCTGAGGGAATGGTCTTAATGTTACCATTCTGAGGGAATGGTCTTAATGTTACCATTCTGAGGGAATGGTGTTAATGTCACCATTCTGATGGTCTTAATGTACAAACAACAGAACCATCAGGTTAGATGGTCTTAATGTTACCATTCTGAGGGAATGGTCTTAATGTTACTATTCTGAGAGAATGGTGTTAATGTTACCATTCTGAGGGAATGGTGTTAATGTTACCATTCTGAGGGTGTTAATGTTACCATTCTGAGAGAATGGTCTTAATGTTACCATTCTGAGGGTCTTAATGTCACCATTCTGAGGGAATGGTCTTAATGTTACCATTCTGAGGGAATGGTGTTAATGTTACCATTCTGATGGTCTTAATGTTACCATTCTGAGGGTCTTAATGTCACCATTCTGAGGGAATGGTGTTAATGTTACCATTCTGAGGGAATGGTCTTAATGTCACCATTCTGAGGGAATGGTGTTAATGTTACCATTCTGAGAAAATGGTGTTAATGTCACCATTCTGAGGGAATGGTGTTAATGTCACCATTCTGAGAAAATGGTGTTAATGTCACCATTCTGTGTGTGTGTGTGTGTGTGTGTGTGTGTGTGTGTGTGTGTGTGTGTGTGTGTGTGTGTGTGTGTGTGTGTGTGTGTGTGTGTGTGTGTCTTACAGGATATTTTCGTGCTCCTTTCAGAGGGGTTTATTACTTCCGGTTCACTGCAGGTACCAATGGATCATCACAGAGGATGCAGATCATCATGTATAAAAATAATCAGGAACTCATTCATTACTATGGAGAAAATAATCATGATAACTTAGAATACATCTCTAATGCAGTGATAGTTCAGATGGAGCAGGGAGACACAGTGGACATGAGGTTACCTGGTGATAGTTCCTACAGGCTCTATGATAACTCAAACAACCACAACACATTCAGTGGTTTCCTGCTCTATGCTCTGTAACTGATAGAAACTACACTACATTTACTGATAGAAACTACACTACATTTACTGCTCTGTAACTGATAGAAACTACACTACATTTACTGATAGAAACTACACTACATTTACTGCTCTGTAACCGATAGAAACTACACTACATTTACTGATAGAAACTGTCGTGTCGTCGAATAGTGGGGTCCCTTCGTGGTTGCCATTATGTCGTCTTTCATTCTTGTAGTCTATAGGAGTACTTTTAACCATGTGTGGATAGTGAAGTAGAGTCCAGGCATGTCCTCTTTTGCAGTCATTTTATTTAAGGACATTCAGCTTAGTTACACCAAATCATGTTCAGAGCAGGCATCCTATCTCTCTGCCCTACTCTCTCCAACTGCCAAAAGTGACTGACCCCAGTTGCCTGAGAGCCAGCACCTGTAGAACAGCCCCCATAGACAGCTCCTGAAGACAGCCCCCCTCTGCACCTTTGCAGAGGCCTTTATCATTGACTTAACCATTGTGTGTACCTACGTGCACACTGACCAGTGCATGTTGTATGTGCACACTTAATTACCCTTGTGTCTCAGAGCACAAATTAACAAAGGAGGTTTATTACCCCAAACCTAGAAATCTTTGATGATCTAGATAACCCAGTGGCATTCCTGCTAACTTACTGAGTTGTTTACCCTGTGGCACAGGCCACTGCAGAAACATGCATATCTCTTAACAGATCTCAATGTTCTCACACAGAAAGTCATTACTTGTGCACAAATACAACAGCAACATACATGATGTGAATATTCTACCATAATGTGACATGATGTGGGTTCCTCAGATACCACATATCCTCTCTCTCGCAAACGACATCAAAGTTTGCGAAAAAACATACAGGAGGAACCACATCATCAAAGGTCCTCTCTCTGACCATTAGATGACTAATTAAAACATCAAACAATGATACTCAAAGAAATCACACAATTACAGCAGAATCCAAAAACACCCTAAAACTTACAGTCATTCAAATTACATCACCAGTGATCTGCATTATACATTACATCAACTTCATCAGCATACTTGATCCTCTCTGTGTTATTTCACTTCATTTCATTTTCATCAATTTTCATTTCATTAGGCACAAAATCACAGTTAAAATCTTTTTCACACCAATGACTTCTCTGTAGTATAATCCATTTCCAATAAGTAACATAATTCAAACATGAATAGTGGAATAAATGATAAGTACACATATCTGACATTTAACACAATACATTGTCGTTTTTCCAACCCTTTTCCCCAATTTTCGGATCAATGTGTGCTCCTAGGCTTCAATCTTCATTCCTAAATCACCCAGATTTAGGCATGCCGATTAAATTTCCTATAGTCATCCAATACTATTGATCCATTCTTTTCTCTTTTCGTTTTCTTTTAGGACATGCAAAAATATGCATCCATTCATTACTTCAACACTCAATGTTTTCCAAGGCTGGAGAAACAACCTCAGATTATCAGTAGACATAACCCCACTATTATCCACGCCAATGAAATAATAACGGTCAAATCATATCTCTGCATCCTTATTGATCCCCACAACATGCAGCTGATTCACAGATCAACTTCCCTTAACATGTATACGTTAAAAAACAGAGTTATCTACATAACAATAGATGAATTCCACAGTCTTGGCAAAATACCTTTTGTTGACTTTTCCCTATAATTTACTCAAATAAAAATAAGAACCTTTCATAAAACCAGGACGATTTACATTTAAGCCTACGGCAGGATCACTACCTATGGTCTGACAAAAAGACATCTTACCAATTTTACTTCCAGTAAATATTAATATTCATTTTTCAAATTTCCCATAGGCATCATTATCCCCTGTAAGTCAACATTCTCTAATTAAATACATTGCGACATTAACATAAACATCAACATACATGCCTATTATATGTTGAATAAACAAACAAACACTTTTGTAATCAGATGGAATGATATCCAGCTGATATACTGTATAGGATTCTTCTGTAGCACTGTCTTCTTCTTTCTCCTTTAATGTTCATTCAGCCATCACAGGCCAAGTCTGTTCAGGTTGATGCGAGCTGTGAATTGTTCATCACCTCTCTCTGATACTGGAAACTCACTTCATCACCTCACCTTCTCCCCCCTTTCAGTCATGAAAATGACTGAAAAATGAGAAGTACAGCAATGTGTAGCTGAGAGCTGTTGCAGATCTGTTGAAATCAATGAAAGCCAGCAGGCTCACCATCTGTAGAGCCGCTTCTCTGTTGCTGCAGAGTCGAGTAGAGAAGAGTAGACAGGACTATGGACCCCCTTCGGTCCCAGCTGAGCAGAGTTGACTCTGGTGGTGTTGATCACTGGCTGGAGCTCCTCTCTCCGGCCGTCTGCTGGAGTAGTCTGGCACAGATGTGGACAGGTCTCCGCTCCTGTGCATCACCGCTCCTGGTGCAGGCTGACATCTCCGCTGCGACGGTGATGACAGAACACACCACTGCTGAAGACCGCTGGTCCACTTCCGGTTGACTGCCGCTGGTTGACTGCTGCTCACAACACCCATGTCGCAGAAGTTCACAGTCTCTCCATCGAGCAAACTAAACTAAAGTCCTTAATTCTTAACATGGACTCCACATCCACACATCGTCAAGTACACTCTTCGTACCCAGGTTCTTTGTCCTGATCCGACGCTTGCCGAATGGTGGGTCCACAGCTAAGCTCGCTATAATTTGTCGTATTTACGAATAGTGGGGTCCCTTCGTGGTTGCCATTATGTCGTCTTTCATTCTTGTAGTCTATAGGAGTACTTTTAACCATGTGTGGATAGTGAAGTAGAGTCCAGGCATGTCCTCTTTTGCAGTCATTTTATTTAAGGACATTCAGCTTAGTTACACCAAATCATGTTCAGAGCAGGCATCCTATCTCTCTGCCCTACTCTCTCCAACTGCCAAAAGTGACTGACCCCAGTTGCCTGAGAGCCAGCACCTGTAGAACAGCCCCCATAGACAGCTCCTGAAGACAGCCCCCCTCTGCACCTTTGCAGAGGCCTTTATCATTGACTTAACCATTGTGTGTACCTACGTGCACACTGACCAGTGCATGTTGTATGTGCACACTTAATTACCCTTGTGTCTCAGAGCACAAATTAACAAAGGAGGTTTATTACCCCAAACCTAGAAATCTTTGATGACCTAGATAACCCAGTGGCATTCCTGCTAACTGACTGAGTTGTTTACCCTGTGGCACAGGCCACTGCAGAAACATGCATATCTCTTAACAGATCTCAATGTTCTCACACAGAAAGTCATTACTTGTGCACAAATACAACAGCAACATACATGATGTGAATATTCTACCATAATGTGACATGATGTGGGTTCCTCAGATACCACAAAACTACACTACATTTACTGCTCTGTAACCGATAGAAACTACACTACATTTACTGATAGAAACTACACTACATTTACTGCTCTGTAACTAATAGAAACTACACTACATTTACTGCTCTGTAACTGATAAAAACTACACTACATTTACTGCTCTGTAACTGATAGAAACTACACTACATTTACTGCTCTGTAACTCTGAGTTAACTTTGATGAACATTTTACAAGTGCATGCAGTTGTTTTATTTTTATTTTTTTGTTATTTACATTATGAATGTTTAATATAACCAATCCATCAATTATGCAAAATAGTGTTAAGGACAGTAAAGTGTTAATTGTAAAAAAAAAAAAAAAAAAAAAAAAAAACAAGAATAAAATGTAATATTTTTTTTTCTGTCCATTATTTTATCACTTTCTGTCAAATATAACTCTGGAATAAATCAATAAAAACAATAAAAGGCGTGTAAACGTTCTCCAAGTTACTCCTCAGTTTCTTCTTAAAGGGGAATTCCACCCATTTTCAACATTTTTTCTGAGAGCGTACAAATGGAACCAAATGAACCCTAACGGGTTCATTTGGTTCCATTTGTACACTCCATCTGTACACATGGTGAAAATATATATTGATGATGTCATCAAGATGTTTCACCATGTTAGTGGTTTTCTTCAGACCTCCATTTCTTGGGAACACAGAATGGGGAAACGTTTTTATCATGTCCACCAACACCTCTAAGGTACATCAATGACAGTAAAATGTTGAAAATGGGTGGAGTTCCCCTTTAACCGACCACACACCAAACACCTAGCTAGGTGTTCTTAACCAGCCACACACCAAACACCTAGCTAGGTGTTCTTAACCGACCACACACCAAACCAAACACCTAGCTAGGTGTTCTTAACCAACCACACACCAAACACCTAGCTAGGTGTTCTTAACCGACCACACACCAAACAACTACTGTAGCTAGGTGTTCTTAACCGACCACACACCAAACACCTAGCTAGGTGTTCTTAACCAGCCACACACCAAACTCCTAGCTAGGTGTTCTTAACCAACCACACACCAAACACCTAGCTAAGTGTTCTTAACCAACCACACACCAAACACCTAGCTAGGTGTTCTTAACCGACCACACACCAAACACCTAGCTAGGTGTTCTTAACCGACCACACACCAAACACCTAGCTAGGTGTTCTTAACCAGCCACACCAAACACCTAGCTAGGTGTTCTTAACCAGCCACACACCAAACACCTAGCTAGGTGTTCTTAACCAACCACACACCAAACACCTAGCTAGGTGTTCTTAACCAACCACACACCAAACACCTAGCTAGGTGTTCTTAACCGACCACACACCAAACACCTAGCTAGGTGTTCTTAACCGACCACACACCAAACACTTATTCTTAACCAACCACACACCAAACACCTAGCTAGGTGTTCTTAACCAGCCACACACCAAACACCTAGCTAGGTGTTCTTAACCAGCCACACCAAACACCTAGCTAGGTGTTCTTAACCGACCACACACCAAACACCTAGCTAGGAACACCTAGCTAGGTGTTCTTAACCGACCACACACCAAACACCTAGCTAGGTGTTCTTAACCGACCACACACCAAACACCTAGCTAGGTGTTCTTAACCAGCCACACCAAACACCTAGCTAGGTGTTCTTAACCAGCCACACACCAAACACCTAGCTAGGTGTTCTTAACCGACCACACACCAAACACCTAGCTAGGTGTTCTTAACCGACCACACACCAAACACCTAGCTAGGTATTCTTAACCGACCACACACCAAACACCTAGCTAGGTGTTCTTAACCGGCCACACACCAAACACCTAGCTAGGAACACCTAGCTAGGTGTTCTTAACCGACCACACACCAAACACCTAGCTAGGTGTTCTTAACCGACCACACACCAAACACCTAGCTAGGTGTTCTTAACCGACCACACACACCAAACAGTGTTCTTAACCGGCCACACACCAAACACACACCAAACACCTAGCTAGGTGTTCTTAACCGGCCACACACCAAACACCTAGCTAGGTGTTCTTAACCAGCCACACACCAAACACCTAGCTAGGTGTCTAGCTAGGTGTTCTTAACCGACCACACACCAAACACCTAGCTAGGTGTTCTTAACCAGCCACACACCAAACACCTAGCTAGGTGTTCTTAACCGACCACACACCAAACACCTAGCTAGGTGTTCTTAACCAGCCACACACCAAACACCTAGCTAGGTGTTCTTAACCAGCCACACACCAAACACCTAGCTAGGTGTTCTTAACCGACCACACACCAAACACCTAGCTAGGTGTTCTTAACCAGCCACACACCAAACACCTAGCTAGGTGTTCTTAACCGACCACACACCAAACACCTAGCTAGGTGTTCTTAACCAGCCACACCAAACACCTAGCTAGGTGTTCTTAACCAGCCACACACCAAACACCTAGCTAGGTGTTCTTAACCGACCACACACCAAACACCTAGCTAGGTGTTCTTAACCGACCACACACCAAACACCTAGCTAGGTATTCTTAACCGACCACACACCAAACACCTAGCTAGGTGTTCTTAACCGGCCACACACCAAACACCTAGCTAGGAACACCTAGCTAGGTGTTCTTAACCGACCACACACCAAACACCTAGCTAGGTGTTCTTAACCGACCACACACCAAACACCTAGCTAGGTGTTCTTAACCGACCACACACCAAACAGTGTTCTTAACCGGCCACACACCAAACACACAGCAAACACCTAGCTAGGTGTTCTTAACCGGCCACACACCAAACACCTAGCTAGGTGTTCTTAACCAGCCACACACCAAACACCTAGCTAGGTGTCTAGCTAGGTGTTCTTAACCGACCACACACCAAACACCTAGCTAGGTGTTCTTAACCAGCCACACACCAAACACCTAGCTAGGTGTTCTTAACCGACCACACACCAAACACCTAGCTAGGTGTTCTTAACCAGCCACACACCAAACACCTAGCTAGGTGTTCTTAACCAGCCACACACCAAACACCTAGCTAGGTGTTCTTAACCGACCACACACCAAACACCTAGCTAGGTGTTCTTAACCAGCCACACACCAAACACCTAGCTAGGTGTTCTTAACCGACCACACACCAAACACCTAGCTAGGTGTTCTTAACCGACCACACACCAAACACCTAGCTAGGTGTTCTTAACCGACCACACACCAAACACCTAGCTAGGTGTTCTTAACCAGCCACACCAAACACCTAGCTAGGTGTTCTTAACCAGCCACACACCAAACACCTAGCTAGGTGTTCTTAACCGACCACACACCAAACACCTAGCTAGGTGTTCTTAACCGACCACACACCAAACACCTAGCTAGGTATTCTTAACCGACCACACACCAAACACCTAGCTAGGTGTTCTTAACCGGCCACACACCAAACACCTAGCTAGGAACACCTAGCTAGGTGTTCTTAACCGACCACACACCAAACACCTAGCTAGGTGTTCTTAACCGACCACACACCAAACACCTAGCTAGGTGTTCTTAACCGACCACACACCAAACAGTGTTCTTAACCGGCCACACACCAAACACACACCAAACACCTAGCTAGGTGTTCTTAACCGGCCACACACCAAACACCTAGCTAGGTGTTCTTAACCAGCCACACACCAAACACCTAGCTAGGTGTCTAGCTAGGTGTTCTTAACCGACCACACACCAAACACCTAGCTAGGTGTTCTTAACCAGCCACACACCAAACACCTAGCTAGGTGTTCTTAACCGACCACACACCAAACACCTAGCTAGGTGTTCTTAACCAGCCACACACCAAACACCTAGCTAGGTGTTCTTAACCGGCCACACACCAAACACCTAGCTAGGTGTTCTTAACCGACCACACACCAAACACCTAGCTAGGTGTTCTTAACCGGCCACACACCAAACACCTAGCTAGGTGTTCTTAACCGGCCACACACCAAACACCTAGCTAGGTGTTCTTAACCAGCCACACACCAAACACCTAGCTAGGTGTTCTTAACCAGCCACACACCAAACACCTAGCTAGGTGTTCTTAACCAGCCACACACCAAACACCTAGCTAGGTGTTCTTAACCGACCACACACCAAACACCTAGCTAGGTGTTCTTAACCAGCCACACACCAAACACCTAGCTAGGTGTTCTTAACCGACCACACACCAAACACCTAGCTAGGTGTTCAGCCCATGAATGTCACCAGAGACTTCAGCCGTACAGACTCCATGTGACTCGTTTTACCTCCTTTAGGAGACATTTACACCAAAGAAACTCTGGATCAGAAACAACCACGGTTTAGTGATTCTAATTGAACTATGACATCTAAACTGGTGATGACAGCATGTTAGAATAACAATGAAGACATAGATGGAGACTTTTCTCTGCAGCGATTTGGTAAACAGGTGAGATGTCCGGTATTCACGGGCGAGATGTCCGGTATTCACGGGCGAGATGTCCGGTATTCACGGGCGAGATGTCCGGTATTCACGGACGAGATGTCCGGTATTCACGGGCGAGATGTCCGGTATTCACGGGCGAGATGTCCGGTATTCACGGGAGGGATGTCCAGAATTCACAGGTAAGATCTCCGGTATTTACGACGGAGATGTCCGGTATTCACAGCGAGATGTCCGGTATTCACGGGCGAGATGTCCGGTATTCACAGGCGAGATGTCCGGTATTCACGGGCGAGATGTCCGGTATTCACGGGGGAGATGTCCGGTATTCACAGGCGAGATGTCCGGTATTCACGGGCGAGATGTCCGGTATTCACAGGCGAGATGTCCGGTATTCACAGGCGAGATGTCCGGTATTCACGGGAGGGATGTCCAGAATTCACAGGTAAGATCTCCGGTATTTACGGCGGAGATGTCCGGTTTTCACAGCGAGATGTCCGGTATTCACGGGCGAGATGTCCGGTATTCCTTCCAAACACTGCGATGTTTACTTGTTTTACCTCCTTTAGAAGACATTTTCACCAAAGAGAGTCTTCCAAACTACCGCTGTTTTCTGGACTTCAACACCGACAAACTGAACTTGAAGCTGGGCTGAGTGAGTGAGGAAACACCGCTGGAGTTTAACTTAATATAATATAATATAAAATGTGTAAAATATCTCTTTTCTCGAGAGGAGGATCAACAGCAACAAAGAGCTTCTCTCCTATTCCGCCATTACCATGAAGAAGCAATGGGTTGCCACGTTGTGTGGAAGAATCAAGCTAAGCAGCTCCATGAAAACAAGGCCAAAAGAAGCCTGACTAAAGGCTGTTCGAACAGGGGACAGGAGATCTCGGGCCGCCGCGAACTCGGACCGAGCAAAACTGCGGAGATCTCGGCTAGGTGGTGTGGAGAAGTCGGCTAGGTGGTATGGAGAAGTCGGCTAGGTGGTGTGGAGAAGTCGGCCAGGGGGTGTGGAGAAGTCGGCCCATTAGACATGCATAGGCACCTTTATCACTGCATATCATAGACATGCATAGGCACCATTATCACTGAATATGCACCCGCTTCGACCTCTATCCATCGATTGAATAGACACTTATCAACAGAAATGTTACGATCCAATCGTGCCGGTATAGCAGATAACAGATACCCGCCGGGCAAGTAGATATTTTGTATTCATTGCATCGGTGGATCACGGATACTACTAGTAGGGCGGGGCGAAGGAAGTTTTACTGAAGTTATGGTTAGGGTTAGGTTAGGTTTAGGCATAAGTTTACTGAGGTTAAGTTTAGGGTTGGGGTTAGGTGTAGGCATAGCCTAGTTTTACTGGGGTTATGTTTAGGGTTTAGGATTAGGCTAGGGTTAGGGTTAGACGGCGCTTTATGCGGTTACTAACCCTAAACAAAACTTCAGTAAAACTATGCTTCGCCCCGCCCTACTAGTAGTATCCGTGATCCACCGATGCAATGAATACAAAATATCTACTTGCCCGGCGGGTATCTGTTATCTGCTATACCGGCACGATTGGATCGTAACATTTCTGTTGATAAGTGTCTATTCAATCGATGGATAGAGGTCGAAGCGGCTGTCATATCAACCATTATCAGGCCATATACCAACCATCATCAAGTCTTTTATGCTTGATATGTCTTGCTGTTGTGACAATAGACATGTATATAGGCACCATTATCACTGCATATCAACCATTATCAAGTCATGACAATAGACATGTATAGGCACCATTATCACTGCATATCAACCATTATCAAGACATATGCATGTTCAATAATACTGGTTTACTCTCAACTAGAGTTGAATAATTAAATGTTTTATCTTTACCAGAGTTGAATAAATACATATTTCACTCTTTACCAGAGTACTTTAAAGTTATTGAAGTAATTCATGTAAATCTATGCTTCAGATTGCAGTAATGTGGCTAAAAGGATACATTCTATGCTTTAGGATACAAAATGTTTGTTTTGACTATAGCAATGGCTAACAGGTTGACACATGCCTGAACTCCCAGAGTTGAATAAATACATATTTCACTCTTTACCAGAGTTAAAGTAATTAGACAATAACACATATTTAAAACAGTTTGAAACATTGTGGATGTGTTCTTCCAAACTGCAGCAGGACTAGGGTTGAGGAAAGGAAACGGAACTTTAGACAAGAATAATGTAATAATCACTTTTATACACTTTGAGCTCCCAAGTATAATGTTACATTATACTTAAACATCTGAATTACGTAATTTTCATTTCCCAATTGTGGGAAACAGTACACAGCAAAAATTGGAGAGTTAAAATTTCAGAGTTGATTTCAACTCCCAAAGTGTATTTCAACACCTTTAGAGTTAAATTGGCTTCAGTGTTGGAGTTATTTCATAGAGTTGATCATGTCAGAGTTGTCTGGAGTTAATTTTACTTTAAAGTTATTGAAGCCATTAGCAAGCAATTTCACCTCGGGTCCAAGTGTGAACATACCCTCAGCAATTATCAGTCAATCACATCACTTTTGCTGGACCAGAGAAACAAAGCAGTCAATTCACTAGATCAACATGACAATTAATCTTCTACATTCTGTTGTAGCCTTAAAAAGTGCACAATAATAAGGATAATGCTATACAAGGGCCTAAAACAGCTGACACTAGCTCACTAAGTAACTAACTATTCCACAGACATGGGCCGACCTCTCCACTCCCCCGGCCCGACCTCTCCACAGCCGCGGCCCGACCTCTCCACTCCCCCGGCCCGACCTCTCCACAGCCGCGGCCCGACCTCTCCACAGCCGCGGCCCGACCTCTCCACACGATTCGGGCCGACTTCGCGGCGGGCCGACTTCTCGTGCGACCGTTTTAACATAGCAGATCTACAAACTCACAACGTGCTGTGAGCTTGTAGATCTGCTATTTACAACACAATCACGTGAGAACAATGTGACAAAATGTATTCATTTTAACTACACAAACAAAAAACAAAACAAAAACACAAATCTTGTTAGTGACACAAAACATTTTAAACATAGAGTCCTTGGACAAATGCAATTATCTGGAGGTCCTTGTGTGTTAGAATCAGTGGTTTAAACAACAAGACCAAATAAACAACTACACTTTAAATAAGCACCAAAAAACGCAACCCGCAACCACTAATAATTATAAACAATTTCACTGAAAAGACGCTTATAATAAGCAGACCTGGGGGGTATTTCACGAAAGGTGGATTAGCAAATCGGGGATTTAAGCCAAAACCAGGCTTATTAAAGCCTGGTCTGTAGAGCCTGGTTTATTCTGTTCCACTAAAGCCAAGCAAGGCTTAAAATGGGAGGATTTAGCAAGCCAGGATAGTCAAGCCTGGCTAAAAAACCAGCTTGGCTTTTTCTTCCTAGACCCCTTTGGTGGAAGGCAGAATCACTGATCCTTCTTCTTCGTGGGGTGTTATGGAAGCCGGCATCCTTAATAGTTGTACTACCGCCTCCTTCTGTATATCTTACTTCGTAGAAGAACTTCCATCTATCCCACAGACTTACTGCTACATTGATACAATGACTTAATCTTCTAAGACAAATACTGATGCCATAATAGATACATGTATTTCCACACTCACTCAAGAGGGGCCACAATGCATATTACTGCCATTGCCAAAAAATAGAGCTTGTATGAGTGTCTATTTTTGCTATATTTGAATTGAAATCCTGAATAAAAATCCTCATATTTTTAAATGGAATCCTTAAAAGTAATCATTTTTATTTATTTTCAATGCAATTATTTATACCAGTAACTTTATGAACTTTATGACACAGTACTATGTAGTATTGTATGACACAGTACTGTACTCAAAGTACAGTGAGTACAGTATAATACAGTACAGTATGATACAGTACAGAGCATAGAATACAATACAGTGCATTGTGGTGCAATACAGTATGATACAGTATGATACAGTACAGTGCATAGAGTACAGTACAGAGCATTGTGGTACAGTACTGTATGATGCAGTACAGGAAAGCACAAGGTGGCACTGTACTGTATCATACTGTACTGTACTGTACTGTACGATACTGTACTGTGCCACACTGTACTTCACTGTATTGTACTGCATCATACTGCACTGTGCCATACTGTATATACTGAAATATGGGACTTATTTTTTTTCTTTAATGACCAATATGGTGTTATTTATTGATCAGCAATATGACTGCAGACTGATAAATAAGGCAACATAAACCCATAATAATTAAAGAAGTGTTAAAACTCATTGGTTTGTAATCAGATTGACTGTCTAATGCCCAGTAAAGACATCAGGATTAGGTTAAACCTGACTGTTAGCCTGGTCCGGAGCAGGCTAAGTGCATAGCATTAGTTTCCATGGGAACTAATGTGGCATTGCTTTCATGAAACCAAATCAAGCCTCAACATATCCAGGTTAACTGGTCAAGTTAATCTGGCAAGATTAACCAGTTTTCATGAAACCGAATGAACGCTAATCCAGGATATAATAAACCGGGATATCAGTTAAATCCTGGCTTTTTCCCTAATCCACCTTTCGTGAAATAGGCCCCTGGCACCCTGGGACAGTAGAAGCCAGAGCAGCGCCATCTAGAGAGAGAGAGTTGTATTGTATTGTTTGTTGCTTTGGCAATGTAAACGTGTGTTTTCTCATGCAAATAAAGATCCTTTGAATTGAATTGGACTGAGTTGCTTTGGGCCCATAGGGTGCATTCCAAGCTTTGAATTGAATTAAATTAAATTAAATTAAATTAAATTAAATTAAATTAAATTAAATTAAATTAAATTAAATTAAATTAAATTAAATTAAATTAAATTAAATTAAATTAAATTAAATTAAATTGAATTGAATTGAATTGAATTGAATTGAATTGAATTGAATTGGATTGGATTGAGTTGCTTTGGGCCCATAGGGTGCATTCCAAGCTTTGAATTGAATTGAATTGCTTTGGGCCCATAGGGTGCATTCCAAGCTTTGAATTGAATTGAATTGCTTTGGGCCCATAGGGTGCATTCCAAGCTTTGAATTGAATTAAATGTAATTGAGTTGCTTTGGGCCCATAGGGTGCATTCCAAGCTTTGAATTGAATGTAATTGAGTTGCTTTGGGCCCATAGGGTGCATTCCAAGCTTTGAATTGAATTGAATGTAATTGAGTTGCTTTGGGCCCATAGGGTGCATTCCAAGCTTTGAATTGAATTAAATGTAATTGAGTTGCTTTGGGCCCATAGGGTGCATTCCAAGCTTTGAATTGAATTGGATTGAGTTGCTTTGGGCCCATAGGGTGCATTCCAAGCTTTGAATTGAATTGGATTGAGTTGCTTTGGGCCCATAGGTAGCCCTGAAACATGACTGCCATTATCATGACAGTCATGGCGCAGGTTGATCCATTTTGAGGCAAATCGCCACAGCCTGGAAGATTTACAACAATAACATGTACATAAACATTCCGTTTTCAAATATAAAGTACTCACACATGTTGGTACGGATGTTAGACACTTATTGTGCCTAAAATTAGGATTGTAGCATGCTGCGTTGTTTAATAAAAAGCATTTTTGCCCGGAGATTTCTGTGTTTTGTCCCCTTAAACTGCACCTCGGCGCCGCCCTGTCGGTTGTCAGGCGCAATGATTTTCAAAGCCAAAGCACTGTCTCAAATGCATCAAATGTAACATGCGTTATAAATAAAATGTATTATTATTATTATTACTGAATAGACTTTTCTGCCATGCATAAAACTGAAATTGTGTTAATTGTTTGCACATATAATTTAATCAAGATGTTACATGAAAATGTTGCATACACCGTATCTAATGACACAATGAACATAAGTGTGCCCATATTTGAAGTGGGTAACATCAGCCGTTCTTTATTATACATCTTGAATATTGTAAAAATGCAAATGCATTTATATATATAAACAGGTAGCTTCTCGTGCACATCCAGGTGGGGGAGGTGCTGGTAGGCAAGGTATGAATGCAACCAAGGACAACTTCCACAGTAGGAGGAAGGAACCGCACACTCCAAAGATGCTCGGGACAATTATATATGTTGCTTCATTGTTTTATTGCACGCACGACGCGTTTCGCCATGTAGGCTTCATCAGGTGCTTTGCATATATATATATATATATATATATATATATATATATATATATATATATATATATATATATATATATATATATATATATATATATATATATATATATATATATATATAGGTCGCACGAGAAGTCGGCCCGCCGCGAAGTCGGCCCGAATCGTGTGGAGAGGTCGGGCCGCGGCTGTGGAGAGGTCGGGCCGCGGCTGTGGAGAGGTCGGGCCGCGGCTGTGGAGAGGTCGGGCCGCGGCTGTGGAGAGGTCGGGCCGCGGCTGTGGAGAGGTCGGGCCGCGGCTGTGGAGAGGTCGGGCCGGGGCTGCGGAGAGGTCGGGCCGCGGCTGTGGAGAGGTCGGGCCGGGGGAGTGGAGAGGTCGTTACTTAGTGAGCTAGTGTCAGCTGTTTTAGGCCCTTGTATATCATTATCCTTATTATTGTGCACTTTTAAAGGCTACAACAGAATGTAGAAGATTAATTGTCATGTTGATCTTAGTGAATGCATATGTCTTGATAATGGTTGATATGCAGTGACAATGGTGCCTATACATGTCTATTGTCATGACTTGATAATGGTTGATATGCAGTGATAATGGTGCCTATATACATGTCTAAATGACTATGGTATTTGAAAAGACATGATCATAATGAACATAAAAAAGCTTTATTGTTTTACTTTTAATGCAAACACATGCTAGATATATCCCTTGGACATGAAAAGTCCCGCAATTTGATATTGACCCACTTACTGTTGAGTGTGGAAGAATAAGGAATTGTAAACTGTTTCTTCAATAAACAACATGAAATTGTGGTGATTGTGTTATTGTGTTACTTACTGTTGAGTGTGGAAGAATAAGGAATTGTAAACTGTTTCTCGTTGTCTGGAGGAATGTGTAGAAGCTTGTAAGTGCACAATCATATCCCACATTAAACACAAAATGTGCTTTAAAAAGTTCATCAAATTTTTAAGAGGAGGAAGCACAACAACAAAATCACACAGCTTTTTTTTGTTGGGGGGCGCAGGCATGTTTCAATGAATCTACACAGAAAGAAGAAACTAGTGCGATTAGAATTATATCAGCGTGAAAAAGTATATGTAATCGTTCACTGTTTATATAGTATTTACAGAATAAACTTATATTTTCAATGCCAAACGACCACCAGACCACAGACTCAGGGAGTTCAGGCATGTGTCAACCTTTTGTATCCTAAAGCATAGAATGTATCCTTTTAGCCACATTACTGCAATCTGAAGCATCGATTTGAATTACTTCAATAACTTTAAAGTAAAATTAACTCCAGACAACTCTGACATGATCAACTCTATGAAATAACTCCAACACTGAAGCCAATTTAACTCTAAAGGTGTTTAAAATACACTTTGGGAGTTGAAATCAACTCTGAAATATGTAATCCTGAAATTTTAACTCTCCAATTTTTGCTGTGTACTGTTTCCCACAATTGGGAAATGAAAATTACGTAATTCAGATGTTTAAGTATAATGTAACATTATACTTGGGAGCTCAAAGTGTATAAAAGTGATTATTACATTATTCTTGTCTAAAGTTCCGTTTCCTTTCCTCAACCCTAGTCCTGCTGCAGTTTGGAAGAACACATCCACAATGTTTCAAACTGTTTTAAATATGTGTTATTGTCTAATTACTTTAACTCTGGTAAAGAGTGAAATATGTATTTATTCAACTCTGGTAAAGAGTAAAACATTTAATTATGCAACTCTAGTTGAGAGTAAACCAGTATTATTGACATGCATATGTCTTGATAATGGTTGATATGCAGTGATAATGGTGCCTATACATGTCTATTGTCATGACTTGATAATGGTTGATATGCAGTGATAATGGTGCCTATGCATGTCTATGATATGCAGTGATAAAGGTGCCTATGCATGTCTAATGGGCCGACCTCTCCACACCCCCTGGGCGACTTCTCCACACCACCTAGCCGACTTCTCCACACCACCTAGCCGACTTCTCCACACCACCTAGCCGAGATCTCCGCAGTTTTGCTCGGTCCGAGTTCGCGGCGGCCCGAGATCTCCTGTCCCCTATATATATATATATATATATATATATATATATATATATATATATATATATATATATATATATATATATATATATATATATATATATATATATATATAATGGTTTCTGTCAGATGTACAGTTCTGGAGATATGCTGATTTAAGGTTTTCATGTTTCACAGCTGAAGATCAGGGGTGGATACAGATATGGTTTGAAAACACACACACACACACACACACACACACACACATTCTTACATATGTTAACTACTTAGGACCACTCCAAAAAAATGGACTATTGCTATCCTTTTTAGGACCACCCTTTCTAGACATTGTAGAGACATATGAATTACACTCCTGAACATGAAAAAAAAATCTATTTTAATACAATCACCGCAGATTGTATTAAAATTCATTTTAGAACATTCTAGATATTAACAATTTTACCCTACTTGTTAGGACCAAGAGTGGTCCTAACAAGTATAGTCAAATTGTTAACATTGTAGAAACATTGTAGAAGCTAATACCTTTTGTTAACGTAGATGTATTGGCTCTTATGAGTTTAATCATGTTTGTAAATACATCGAAGATGCAAATATACTCCACTACAAGTGGTTGCCTTGGCCTGGAAGAGAGGTCATCAGGTGGTCTCCAACCTTCGTAGAGTGTTTCGACCCTTGCCCACGACACTCTCCAGTTGGCTGGTCAGCAGTGATTGGCCAGATCACTGCCCCTCTCCTCCAGGCTTCCAGCTATAGATAAGTCCACGGAGAGGCGCCCCGGGCACAGCCACCACCGAGGCACAACCAGCACTGGAAGAGAAGTTCACACCCAGCCAACAGGACGATTCTCCACCTGCCGGCCAGGTGGAGCAACCAGTGCTGGCCGCACCCCAGTGACCACCGCGTCCAAGGCACCCCCCCGCAGACCCACCCACTGTCCTTTCTCCCCTGCCAGAACTAACAGGAAGCTCTCTCTGCCTTGTGTGTTCTTGGGGGGTAACAGGCACGGAGATATAGAATGAATCACCCGTTTTTAATGTCATACAAATAAAACACCTTTAGTTCACTTAATCAAATTCCATCCTCCAGATGGATTTTGTCTTGGGGGAGGAAAACATTGCAGTCTCCATGGGCAATCAGAGGGTCATATCAGAGTACAGTTTAGCAGTGGTGTAAGAAGTAATCAAATGTTTTAGTAAAAGTACCAATAGCACCAAAGGCCTGTGTTCAAGATGTTACTTGAGTAAAAAGACTTCAAAAGCACAAAACTAAAATGTTGAAATAAAAATGTTATACATTCCTCTTGTGTAGCACTTTGAATTTTGACTGCATTAACCTAGTATAGAAAACATTTCAAGAGTGTTATCTGATTCTACTGCAGATGTCCGTTTTATATACTGTATATTAACATGGCATCAATACATCTCATAACTGTCATTTAACGAAGGAAGCATACTCTGGAGTGTGAATGAATTGAGTTTTACATTTTTATTCTGATATTTGGAATAAATCCATTCATGAATTTCTGCATGTAACCAAGGCCTCTGAGAGATCAAAACACTTAACATAATAGTTTTGATATGGTGACATCAGAAAGCAATGAGAACCTGACGAAGACCCAGCAGAGGGTTGAAACATTGTCATCATTAAAACTTTAACTAAACATTTGGAGCTACAACACAGTGTGTGCAGACTTATTTTTGTAAACCAATAAGAAGCCAGGGTGATGCCAGAACAGGATCAAACCCCAACCCTTTGGTCGGAAACAATTCTGTTTTTAACATAGAACTTCACTGCCTTCCAGTCCCTTTCAGCTAAAGCTTCAGGAGACGCAGCAATGCATTTTTCACAATCTTGTTTTCCTGGTACCCTCCCAATTCGGATGTAGATCTTCAAAGACTGTTCAACTGCTTGAACCTCCTCCGGTGTCCACTTCTTTTTTGCCTGTTTGGTACCTTAGCAAAGGAAATGTAATTGCATTTAAAACACAAGAAACCATATGTCAAAAATAGAATACAGTATTCATAGATGTGGATGTGGGCTAAGAGCAGTTATTGTGGCAACTCACAGCCACGGCCAATATGAAGTTAGATGTTGCCTAAAATCAGACCTTTGACATCACTCTGAAACATCTATAACCATAAGTAATGAATTCCCACTCACTTTTCACACGTGGAGGGCGTTGATCCAGCTGCTGCCTTCTCCCCTGGCGTGGATTGACCGGTCGCACTCTCTGGCTAGTCACTGGTTCTCCTGGAGAAATCAGAGAAAACAATTATCATATATATATATATATATATAATCACAGAGCCTCGCCACAAAGCCGAAGTGGCATAGTTCCTAAACGTGGCATCCTGAACCAATTCTTTTTAATACCCTGTATACACTAACCTGTTCCAGGCGGATTGTCACACTCAGAGTCGCCAGACGTGTCAGGTTCCATGGCAGGTTCCATGGCTGTAGATGAACCTGCAAGACAGCAAAGAAAATAAAGTCAGCATCACTGTTCTATTTGGAGCGCAGATGTGGGCTAAGAGCAGTTATTGTGGCAACTCACAGCCACGGCCAATATGAAGTTAGATGTTGCCTAAAATCAGACCTTTGACATCACTCTGAAACGTCTATAACCATAAGGAATTCCCACTCACTTTTCACACGTGGAGGGCGTTGATCCAGCTGCTGTCTTCTCCCCTGGCGTGGATTGACCGGTCGCACTCTCTGGCTAGTCACTGGTTCTCCTGGAGAAATCAGAGAAAACAATTATCATATATAATCACAGAGCCTCGCCACAAAGCCGAAGTGGCATAGTTCCTAAACGTGGCATCCTGAACCAATTCTTTTTAATACCCTGTATACACTAACCTGTTCCAGGCGGATTGTCACACTCAGAGTCGCCAGACGTGTCAGGTTCCATGGCAGGTTCCATGGCTGTAGATGAACCTGCAAGACAGCAAAGAAAATAAAGTCAGCATCACTGTTCTATTTGGAGCGCAGATGTGGGCTAAGAGCAGTTATTGTGGCAACTCACAGCCACGGCCAATATGAAGTTAGATGTTGCCTAAAATCAGACCTTTGACATCACTCTGAAACGTCTATAACCATAAGGAATGAATTCCCACTCACTTTTCACACGTGGAGGGCGTTGATCCAGCTGCTGTCTTCTCCCCTGGCGTGGATTGACCGGTCGCACTCTCTGGCTAGTCACTGGTTCTCCTGGAGAAATCAGAGAAAACAATTATCATATATAATCACAGAGCCTCGCCACAAAGCCGAAGTGGCATAGTTCCTAAACGTGGCATCCTGAACCAATTCTTTTTAATACCCTGTATACACTAACCTGTTCCAGGCGGATTGTCACACTCAGAGTCGCCAGACGTGTCAGGTTCCATGGCAGGTTCCATGGCTGTAGATGAACCTGCAAGACAGCAAAGAAAATAAAGTCAGCATCACTGTTCTATTTGGAGCGCAGATGTGGGCTAAGAGCAGTTATTGTGGCAACTCACAGCCACGGCCAATATGAAGTTAGATGTTGCCTAAAATCAGACCTTTGACATCACTCTGAAACGTCTATAACCATAAGGAATTCCCACTCACTTTTCACACGTGGAGGGCGTTGATCCAGCTGCTGCCTTCTCCCCTGGCGTGGATTGACCGGTCGCGCTCTCTGGCTAGTCACTGGCTCTCCTGGAGAAATCAGAGAAAACAATTATCATATTATATATATAATCACAGAGCCTCGACACACTTTGATCTCGCCACAAAGCCGAAGAGCAGAGCAGAGCTATTGTGGCAACTCACAGCCACGGCCAATATGAAGTTAGATGTTGCCTAAACTCAGTGTTGTCTCATCTCAGATCTGACATCACTCCTACTCATCTGTAACCATATAAGAAGTTCCCTATGCAGCCATGGCCAAATATGGAGTATGTTGTCTAACCTCAGACAGTGTTGTCTAACCTTCATCTAACCTTCGGTGACATCACTGACACATCTATAAAACATCTGGGTATGAAAATATTAAAATAAGTAAAACATAAATAAAATAAAGAGTTGCTGTGATCAAGCATACCAATTTAATTATACACAAACCTTTTTCGGTTGGATCCTCATCAGAGTCCGAACTGTCTGACTGTCTGACATATTCTAGAGACGCTGTTGTCTCTGCAAGACAGGAGAGTTGGCATGCAATTCATTAAATTCAAGTTTAAATTATACAGGCATCACACAACATTCCCCTTAGCTACTAATAACTTCACTAACTAGAGCGAGGCAATTCTGGGGAATTGCAGAGTGTGGTTGCCTGAAGTTGGTGCATATCTGGTATTTCAGGCAATTAAAATTCCAAAATTTCCAATTTTGTTCAGTCAATGTTGATGGTGTGTGCTGAATGACACACCATCAAAAGACAAAGAACTCCATATATGGACCTTCGTATGTCATAATGACACATCAAAAGAAGACAACGAACTCCATATATGGGCTCCCATTCAAGTGAATGGGGAAATTGAATGCACTAATTAATTAATATCAATTAAAGTATACAACATATGTCTTAGCAGTCAAATAGCATACGACTCCCGATGAAGCCGGTCGTTTAATATGGCTCAGTATGTGCGACAAAAACTGTGGGAGGAATGAATGAATGAAATAAAGTTTACCTATAAATAAATAAATAAATAAAAAGGTCACAATTACTATAGTATGGTTGCCTTCAGTCAACCACACTAATTACCATCTGGGGAGATGACCATCTGGTCCAGACTCTGTCCCTTGTAATCAGCCAGTCTTCCTTGCTCACATGCCACAAGTAATTTGCTTATCTTTGCCAACTGCAACGTTCCTTCCGAGAGACGGTAAAACTTCCTGTGGACACGGATGTCATGTCCAAGGAAGTTTGCCAACAGGTCTTCTTCAGTGTCGTGAAGATTTAGCACTCTTGACATTGTAGCAACTTGTTTTCTCATTTTTGTGGATGTTAAAGCTTCCTGTTTTTCGGCCCCACACTCCTTGGCCAAATCACGGATGCAGTCACACCCCCTTTGGTTTGTGTCACACTCTGGTCTTGCAAACAAGAAGACGTTTTTTTCTAACACACCACATGAACTTCTTTTCTTCACTAGGAGATCAAGAGTTTGGACCATAGCTGGCGTGAGGATCACAGGCACTTTCCTTCCACGTTTGCCTCGAATTTCAACAAGTCCAAAATGATGGCAGAGCTTTTTTTCTAATTCTGTAAGGGCTTGTTCTACATCTTTATTAATTTTGGACATGTCCCTGGAGACGTACGTTTTTAATTTCATGTTCGAGACCTCGCCCTCTCTTCTTCTATTGAATAAGGTCACCTGTGCCAGAGTGACTCTGGTAAGATTGCTCCAAATTGTCATTCTGTCTCTCATGGGTTTGTTTTCCACATTTAACAGCTCATTATAGAAGTGTTTCTGCTTTTCACTCATGTGGATGTGAATCTTCTTTATATCATCTGCCAACGGAAGGATCTTAGGCTTGTTCCATTTAAGCTCTTCAAGAGTACGGTGTGCAGCAGCAGAGACAAGTTCACTCCACCGAAGATTGTACAGGCTTCTGAATCCTTGGACAGAGTTCTTCAAATCATCATTTTGGAACGACAGGGCTTCAGCCTCTAAGACATCAGCTACTTTCTTGATGTGCATTCCTAGCTTTAATGCTAAACTGGGTTTTCCAAATCTGCCTGTCTCTTCATCGTACTTAGCTGTTGCATAGACAGCACTGATAAAGTGCATAAAACTTAGTGGATGCACATAATCCTTGACCTGTTTCACGGGGGTCATCGTCATCCCGTGCAACAGCAGATCCCCCAGTCCTCGCATAAGTTGACGAACATTGTTAGATTGTGTGGGAGTGTCACGCTGTTTGTGAAACAGTTTTTCTCCAACCTTCAGAATGTACGAGTCTTCTTTGACAGCATGGGAAATGGCATCCTGCTTCATTGAATTAACAAGCATCCATACCTTCTTGTTCACAGAGTTAGGTACTGGTTGAGCGCCATTACAGAGAACCTGGATTCTTGTCTTTACAGACATTGTACTGCGAACCTTCTTGGCTAGCGTGCAGCCTTTAGCATGCTTCCACATGAACTTCCTTTTGTACAAACCACCGCACCCTATACAATGTGAGTAATCACGAGAATTAGTCTTCGGCTTCGCATTGCTCTCTTGTTTACAAGGAACCATTGTTCCTTTGCCTGTCTTGATAGATTCTATGTTATGTGCCTGATTTCCTTTTTTTTCTAAGCAGGGTCAGCTGATCTTTCCTCTCCTTCGACTTTTTTTCATACATGAGTGCATTAGCCACCTCCAGTTCTTCTTTATGCCGTCGCTCCATATGTCTAGCTATTTTAGCCTGTGGTTCGCCGCAATAAAGGCAAAAGTTTCTCTTCTGATGGTATTTTTTTTTGCCATTTTTTTGGATGACCTGAGTTAAACAAACGCAGTCTTCGTCTGAATCTTCAGTAGGATTTGGACGTCTACTGTAGGTCTTCCCCTTTTTTTACTTTGGACTGGTGGCGATGGCTCTTTGCTGCTAGAAGTACCACCATTTAAGTGTGTTTTTTCAAGTGTTGGTTCTGACTCTGCCTCAGTACTCGATTCTTCCGAAGCCCTTGGTTTGTAAGTCTTGTCACTGTCATAGCAGGTACTTTCACTTCCAGAGTCCTCCACCACATCTTTGGTCAGCTACAATGGAAACACAGATGTTTGTCACCACAGTTACATAATTCAAGAAGCAGAAACATTGACAACCTTTAAAAATATTTCAGATCTTTTGAAGTGGGGATGTAGATGAAGCTCAAGACAATGCACTTTTAGTACCTATAGTAAAGGTGTACAGCCAATTTGGACAGGAATGGAGTATATTTTTTTTCTGGTTCAGTAAGTGATGCCATTACATCCACTGAAACCTTCCTCAGAATCATATGACAGCTGTCAGCATTTTGTTTCCCATCTGATCTTCAGTGGAAACCGCAACATGTCAAGGTAGTAACATCTTCTAAACTTGCCCATGCGAAAAAATAAATAAACCTGAGTTTATTTTTAAGCCAAAAAATACATTCAGAATCAGCTTTTGTTGCGTTCCATTATGTGCTGAAAGTGACTTTGAGAGCCGTTCCCCATTAAAATGGAAGTCAATGAGAGCCTATTTTGGATTCTTAATTATCTATTAAACTGCATAATGGAGCGAAATAACTCCTGGACTAGACTGGTTTGACCATAATAAGGTAGGAATAACTCCTGGACTAGACTGGTTTGACCATAATAAGGTAGGAAAACAACCCAAACCTCAAGAACAGTGGTCTTGCCCTTTAACATATGTCCTGGGTGATCAAATCATGACCCAGCATGTCCGAACATTTGTCCAGCATGAGTTAGACAGCGTTAACTCTTGGATCAGAGAGTCAGTGTTTACAATTGTTCTGCATGTGTACACAGAGCTGAAAAATAGCACACACACATGTACATGTTTGTGTGTTTATGAATTTTTACCTCTACTGCTGTATAACTACTGACTACCTACTACTGCGGACGGGAAAAGCTTATAGTATAGATAAGTAAGCCGTACAACCACACTTCAAAAGATCTGAACTGTCCCTTAAGAAGTCCTATTTATGTTACAGACAAAAACTCACTTATTTTCCCACCCACTGAGTCAAATGCAAATAATGACTGTGTACATGCCACACAAACTAAAGAAACTTATTGCAACGGTAGGTCACAAGTCACTATCAAAAGCTTCAAATCTAGTCTGTCCCTCTGTATGTTACAACACTGTTGTCCAATGACTGAAATCAGTCGTGGACATCAATCAATTTGATAGCCGGTAACTGAGCTGCATGAAGTAAATGAGATCAGTACCTTGTGCGCTACGCTGCATCCTCTGCTGCGAGTGCTAGACGAGTAACTTGAGCTTCTGTGCAGCCAGTTCTTGGCACTGGTTTGGTCCTCCTCGCTCAGTCCCCTAAACCACGACATTGAGCGTGAACGTCCTCTGTGCTCCCTGTAGGAATGACAATGTAGGGATTAGAGCAGGCACATGCAAAGCAACATGTAGATGAAAGTTAAACATCTAGGCTATAAATAGGGAACCATAGTGGATTAACAAATAGTGCTGACCTGTCTCTGTTGGGCCCGTGTCCCCTCGGACTACTGCTGTTCTGTCGGGCAGGAGGACTCCCACTACGGGAACGTGAAGGTGAACGTCCACCATATCTGTGCTCCCTGTAGGAATGACAATGTAGGGATTAGAGCGACATGTAGAGGAAAGTTAAATAATTAGGCTATAAATAGGGAACCATAGTGGATTAACAACTAGTGCTAACCTGTCTGTTGGGCCTGTGTCCCCTCGGACGTCTGCTGCTGTGTTGGGCAGGACGACTCCCACTACAGGAACTCTGTGCTCCCTGTAGGAATGACAATGTAGGGATTAGAGCAGGCACATGCAGAGCGACATGTAGAGGAAAATTAAACAATTAGGCTATAAATAGGGAACCATAGTGGATTAACAACTAGTGCTGACCTGTCTCTGTTGGGCAGTCGTCCCCTCGGACGTCTGCTGCTGTGTTGGGCAGGACGACTCCCACTACGGGAACGTGAAGGTGAACGTCCACCATATCTGTGCTCCCTGTAGGGATGACAATGTAGGGATTAGAGCGACATGTAGAGGAAAGTTAAATAATTAGGCTATAAATAGGGAACCATAGTGGATTAACAACTAGTGCTGACCTGTCTCTGTTGGGCAGTCGTCCCCTCGGACGTCTGCTGCTGTGTTGGGCAGGACGACTCCCACTACGGGAACGTGAAGGTGAACGGCCACCATATCTGTGCTCCCTGTAGGGATGACAATGTAGGGATTAGAGCAGGCACATGCAGAGCAACATGTAGATGAAAGTTAAACATCTCGGCTATAAAAAGGAAACCATAGTGGATTAACAACTAGTGCTGACCTGTCTCTGTTGGGCCCGTGTCCCCTCGGACTACTGTTGTTCTGTCGGGCAGGAGGACTCCCACTATGGCAATGTGAAGGTGAACGTCCACCTATGTGCTCCCTGTAGGAAAGACAATGTAGGGATTAGAGCAGGCACATGCAGAGCGACATGTAGAGGAAAATTAAACAATTAGGCTATAAATAGGGAACCATAGTGGATTAACAACTAGTGCTAACCTAGACCTAGACCATTGTTGTGGCTGATGGGCATCAATGTAGCCTTTCTGTATTGACAACAAGTTATAATGTTAGTCGTGAAAAATTATGACAGTGTATCGGTGACACAAATGCATGGTGTAGTGTTACTGTGTCACTAAAACCTACATTTTTGGACACGTTTTAAAAGTAATTTGTTTAAGAAAGCAGCAGTCTATACTGTCACTGTACTATTGTAGGAAATTTATATTAGCCTTGCCACATCGTGGTGCAGTGCAAACGTTGTACCTCACATCTGAGCATCTAATAACATATTGGTAAATACATGCACATAATGGTAATAAGCGAGTGTTGAGAGTACAGACATCCCTTCCAAACTGTCCTGTATAGCACTGGGCCCAAGGAGGACAAGGAGTTGTGGAAGCACAGGGGCCCCAATTCTTCCAGCCACAGGAAATGGTCACTATCAATCATTAAGAAGTTTATATAAGCGAGACTAGGGGCTAGGCTGCACGCAGGAATCAAGTTTCACACATACATACAATGCATGGGGCGTGCACGCAACGTGCACGCCAATATGTCCCATGTCCCTGATGCTTCCTCGTATGTTGAACGAAATGCATGGGGAGCCTATGTAACATAATGTGTTTGTATTAACTATAAAAGGAAGCCAGTTTCTTTGTTCTAGAGTCATTCCAGCTCTGCCATCATGCTGTGTACAACTTGTGCCATCTGACTCCCTGAGTGGCCATTGCCTGCTCAGGAACTTTAATTAAAATACTCTGTTTATTCTACTCTTCCCGTGTGCTCCTCAATGATTTTAAACAACACTATCCATCTTGTTCAAAACAAGATGGACCCCCACAAGAAGAGGAGAAGATATTTATGGCTTAATATCTTGAACGCACAGTGGTCATTTGCCCTCGTCCTCCATATCTTGTTCTCTCCCTGCCTCTCTCCCAAGCCACCCTATAGTTTTCCAGTATTTACAGCAAACCTTTTCATGCCAAGGACCCCCAAGTTGGCACTAACTAATTAGCCCACGGACGGACCCCCATTTGAAAACATATGCCCACAAGAGCAGATTATTTTTTACGGCTCTAGAAGTGATTCTCAACCCATTTCATTTCAAGGACCCCAGTTTATAAATTATAAAAATCAATGTTAATTATTCACAGACCCTTAAGGGTCCATTTGGTTCCAAACTATCATTTAGCTGGGGACTCCCTGGAACCGCCTCAAGGACGCCTGGGGGTTCCTGGACCCCACTTTGGGAACCACTGATTTAGATAACTTGATTGTTTACTGTAGCAGATTCCTACAGTATGTGACTTAAAACAAACTGGGAAGACTGGGAAAGGAAACGTTTCAAGCATGCAAGTAGAAAGTAAAAAATATGTTAAAATTAACCGTATTAAATGTAAAATGTACGCTATCTTTTGGGGGCAACTGGCCATGAGCTGAGGGCAAGTAGAACATGACCTGTACTTGCACCGACGGGGAAGTGCCTGAGTCCTTAGTGTCAACCCCTGAATGATTCTCAAGCATTTTAAATTGCCCCATTTTGAAATCCATTGAGCTACTGACCCTCATTTAATTTCATTTCCTTCTCTGTGAGTCATATTTATATAGTTAAAACAAATTTTAATGTAACTCCAAGTGTACAAATGGAACCAAATGGACTCATTGTTCTATCCCATTTGCACACTCTGAGTTACAGAGCAATAAGGTTCTATTTGCTTTGTAACTATCCATCTATTTTGGGCACCCAGGACCCTAACAATGTGGACACATAAAACTTTATCCAGTGGTTCTGGAAAGTTACTACAGGAGCCACAAAATCTTTGTGTGATAGGAACTTCTTTTTTACATACCCCTTGAACCCTAGCATCGCTCCCTATTATGAGGGGAAAATTTGCCATACATATAGCAAAGATCTACAAGCTCACATCGCCCGTGCTGAGAGGCATCGGGCCAGCACTACTACAACTACAGGTGTGTGTGTGTGTGTTTACCTGTTCTGAAGGTGGTGGGGGGGGGCGGAACCAATCATGCTGTCGGTCAGCTCGCTCCCTCCTCCAGGACACGCAGATGTCTGCACAGAAAACAAATGAAAATGTTGACAGGGGTCACCAACATGTCGTACGTGGACAAATGTGTCTGTGACAAGACTTGGCCTCGTCCGAGGCAAAATATGAAAAATCAAGACATTTTCTCCCAAATATGTTAGGGTTGCCAACTATCAGATTTTCAAATAAGGGACACTTTCTGGCCGCGCGGCGGACAGACGTGGCTGTTGCGTCCGACGCGCGGCAAGGCCGCATGGCGGAAGAAAATCTAGTAATTTTGTGGTCAAAACCCACCCAATTTCAGTTTTTTGGGAGAGATTATATTGTATTGGCATTGTTTGGGTCTCATGAACACTGATGCCTGTCAGTCACAATGTGGGACAGACAGGGTCTCAATATGAACACTGATGACCTGTCAGTCACAATGTGGGACAGACAGGGTCTTAATATGAACACTGATGACCTGTCAGTCACAATGTGGGACAGACAGGGTCTCAATATGAACACTGATGACCTGTCAGTCACAATGGCCTCAGTTACATGTGCAAAATGTATTCAGAATGAATGTATTCATTCCGAACAGAGATTCATACCCAACTGTTTACATGACAAGTATTCCTATTCCTCAGTTGTTTACATGACCAAAGCATTCATTCGGAATATAACTATGAACTAAAGACAGCAGATCTACAAGCTCACAACGCGTCGCGGTAGCGACGCGTTGTAAGCTTGTAGATCTGCTGTCTTTACCAGAACTAGGAGAATTCCCAGCATCATTTGGAATGGGATATTCAGAATGAATTGAGGTGTTTACATGAGCATTTGTATTCTGATTATTGGAATGAATCCATTCATTCAGAATGAATCTGTGCATGTAACCAAGGCCAATGTGGGACAGACAGGGTCTCAATATGAACACTGATGCCTGTCAGTCACAATGTGGGACAGACAGGGTCTCAATATGAACACTGATGCCTGTCAGTCACAATGTGGGACAGACAGGGTCTCAATATGAACACTGATGACCTGTCAGTCACAATGTGGGACAGACAGGGTCTTAATATGAACACTGATGACCTGTCAGTCACAATGTGGGACAGACAGGGTCTCAATATGAACACTGATGCCTGTCAGTCACAATGTGGGACATGGTCTCCATATGCGGAGGCATACTTTGTTTAAAATCATGCACCCCTCAATATGTGGGATGCTTTAAATGAGGGACAGTCCCACAAAAAGGAGGACATTTGGTAACCCTGATCTGCACTGACCTAAAACTTTGCTCTACCTATCCCTTTCAACATACAACAGTATAGTTCATGCCATAATGACTTGGTTTTATCATATTTACATATTTTTACAAGTGTGTACAAATGGATGATAGTTTGGGAATTAACATAGATTGTACTATATGAATTGGGGGTCCCAGAGATACAAATGTCATTAAATGGGGTCATTAGACTAATGCATATCAAAGTGCAGGTCCTTAACAGGTTTTGCTAAAGCCTAGAGCTGTAAAAAATAAAATGTTCTCTTATGGCATTTTTTTTCAAACCCACATTGTGACTGACAGGTCATCAGTGTTCATATTAAGACCCTGTCTGTCCCACATTGTGACTGACAGGCATCAGTGTTCATATTGAGACCCTGTCTGTCCCACATTGTGACTGACAGGTCATCAGTGTTCATATTCTAGGGTTGTTAGAGCCAGAGTGATGCATTGTGAGTGTTTTGAGCTTGTAGATCAGATACATATTTACACTTTCAAGTTTGTAGATCAGCTATTTACAATTTCAAGTTTATTTTATTTTATTTTTTCAACCACCCAACTTTCACATTGTCCACATAATTAAATAAAAATGTTACTTTTCAAGATTACAATTAAAATAGCATAAAACAATGCTGGGTTGTCATTTTATCTACAAGCTCATCACAGAATCTCACTTTGCCACCAGACTATGTATGCATTCCAGATTAGATGCATGTTCTAATTGAATTTGCATTAATATTGATTGTATGTTCATGTAAACAGAGCACACAAGGATAGCAAATTAAACATAGCCTTCTGTAATTGGAACAACTCATTTTGAACTGTTTCTCTTGATTGCAAGGATCATGGTAAAAATGAACGTTTGTCCCAAAACTTGTGTTAGCATTGCTGCTAGTAGGCTACTACATGGGCTGCAATTCAATCACTTGGAGCTTGATGCAAACACTTTAACCAAGTTGTGGAAACGAACATTATGCACACATTGATTGCACTTTCAAATTGTAATTCATCTTACCTCATCGCTGTCCTGCAAAATTTCCTGCAAAATCTTTTTGTAAAACACCTGGGACAACATTGTCTGAAGCTGCTGTGGTCTGCTCTTCTCTGTGGCTGTGCTTACTCCTTACTGCTTACTGCAGCACCTGTGAGCAATAGCAATCAGCTAGAGTGAGTGAGTGAGTGAGTGGGGGAGGGGAGGAGGTAGCCACAGAGCAGAAAGCACATTCTAACTACAGTGTGTGTGCTGTGGATCTAAGTTAGGACCAGTATTGTATTTTCTTACCAGTTGGTTCTAAAAGCCATCATATGGTTACTTTGGAGATCAAGGCACCCCATAAATACTTTTTTCATCCGAGGCAACAAAATAATACCCTTTTTGGTTGTAACTGACTGAAAATTACTTTGTACTTCAAGTTTAAAAGTATTTAAAATAGTTGTGTCCATATAAATTATAGTCTAGTATCCAGGTATGGGTCCCATGCACCAGAGAGAAATATTTTTCATTCTTTAGTGGCAGGACATACATTTCTCTGTGTCAATGAGTGAGTAAAATGAATAAACAAGTCTGCATTTCTCAACACAACAACATTATGGTTGACTAAGGAGTACATGCTACCAAAATGAACACATCAACAGGTAGAAATGTGATTATTGGAAGCTACTTAGCTCCAGTCAAACAATGCAGGAGCCTGTGACAGATCACAGGACACCAGTCTGAGTGTCCTGTACCTACAGTATATTATACAGGAGAATTGATAAGCCTGCATTCACCTGCATTTTGTTATGTTGCTATTGTAAGAACGAGGAGGGCTCAATTGTATACTCTGAGTTGCATATGCAGTGAGAGGTTGTAAAGTAAAGTAGGTTCAAATCACTTGTCCACTTTTATTCTTTCACAGGTGGACAGTGATGTGGATTAGGTTCATATTCCATCATGATGCCATGCCATGTGGTTCTAAACAAAAGACAGAAAAGGAATAAATAATATCGTTCATAAACATTAAATAAATATAAATATGAATATGGCTATGAATATGTCTGTTAAATCAAATCATCCTATAAATTGGAGCATTGCATTACTCATAAGCAGTCATGTACTTAATATCTTCATTATCATTCAATCAATATTAAATAAATCAGAATAGCTTCAAAAGAATAATCTGTGATGTCTGGGAGTGGGATCAATCTGGAAACAGGGCGTACATATTCTCTACCTACCTTTTTGCCCTCCCTTTTCTTCCAGGACTGAAGGTTTGGCGGGTGGAATTTGATAGAAGGGCGAACAGGGGCTTTTGCCATGGTGGAGATTTACATTAACCACTTTATGAGAACTGTTAGGTTTGTCCATGTAGAGGAGCGGAACAAGTGTTATATAGACCGGCTTCTGACAGGAAGCCAGACTATAAAATTATAATATTTGGCCTAAAATATTGTCTATATACATACCTTCAAGAATCCACTTGCTGACCGGCTGTCACTATTGAGCAATTATTTTTATAGGGGTTTCTTGTGACCCTCTCATTACAATCCTATGGCAAGGGAAAAAAGGGAAAAATGACTAACTTTTTACTATAAGTACAAGGTTCAAGGTTTCTTTATTTTGTCCCCTGAGGGAGAAATTTGTCTTGGACTTCAAGGAACCACAATGCAGCATACAAAAACAATACAATACAAACACAACAAGACAAGTACAAACTACAAAGTACCTCGTACAACATTTAAGTACCCCTCACATCACATCGCAAAAAGTGAAAAAGGAGGTGAATATTATCACCTTCTACCTCTACCCTGTCTGCCCTCTGTAAGGGCTCTGTTAAGCAGTGTAATAGACAGTGGGACAAAGGAATGCTTATATCTGTTATATTTGCACACATGTACCTCGTACCTGATGGCATTAGCCTATACTCGGGGTAGAGTACAGAATTTTCTTAACCTGCCCAATGGTGGCCTGCTCAGAAATGACCTGGGGGGTTATGGGAAGTGAAGACATACCTATTATCTTTCCTGCCATTTTTGCTAGTCTAAAGATCTCAGATTTGTACTTTACAGTTAGGTTTCCAAACCAACTTGTGATACCTTACCTTAGAATTGACTCTATGCTAGCTCTGTAGAAGATCAGCATTATGTTCCTACTTACACCAAAACGTCTAAGCCTACGTAGAAAATTAAGGCGCTGGTGTATTTTTGCACACATGCTTGTCACATGGGAGTGCCAGCTCATGTCACAGTCAATTTGCACTCCTAGATATTGTGTTTTATATCATATCGTGATCGTGGTGTGGTCACCTATAGACCTGGGATCCACAATAACCTCCTCGGTTTTCTTTACATTAACTTGTAAGTGATGTTCATCACACCAGGTTACAAACCTGTCCACCCCAGTCGTGTGGCTACTGATGTTACCCTCACTTGTTAGTAGACTGAGGATAACAGTGTCGTCAGAGAACTTTAGTACCACTGGTTGGGTTGTGAGCTTACACAGTCATTTGTATACAGGGTAAACAACAGTCCCCTGGGGGGCCCTGTACTGCTCACTGCCCTATCAGAGAGCGCCATGTTAAATCTCACATGTTGTGGCCTATTAGATAGAAAGGAGAAATACTATCTGATCAAAATTGGATTCACCTTCATCACAGATTACAAGAATATTTGGATGTATCGTAATGAAAGCTGAGCTAAAATCAACAAAGAGAAGCCTTGCATACGTTTTAGCTCCCTCTAAATGCTTCAATAGACAATAAGTTAAAGTAGAAATTGCATCACTAGTTCCCCGATCTTGTGCGTATGCGAATTGATATGGATCTAATAATCGCTCTGTTTCCTTTCGGAGCTCCATAGTTAGGATTCTCTCCAGGGATTTGACCACATTGGAGGTTAATGCTACTGGCCGGTAGTCATTGTTTTCTTGTGGACAAGGTTTTTTGGGGACTGGAACTAAATGGATCTTTTCCATACAGTTTCTGGAACCGTACATGTGTCTAAGGATAGCTGGAATAGACGATGCCATGCGGGAGTTAGTTCCTCCACACATGTTTTCAGTAAAAAGGCACCCAGTCCATCTGGACCTGTTGCTTTGTTGGTCTGCATAGATTTAAAAACCTTAGTTACAGAACCTGGGTCTATTATTATCCTGACACTGTTAGATGGTAGTGCATTTATTACATCCCAGCATTATTTAGCAGTGTCAGTCTCAAAACTCATGAAAAAGTAATTTAGCTCATTTGCCCTTGCGCTCTCATTCTGAGCTGCCATAGGCTTCTTAATGGGTTCCATGTTTGTCAATAGAGTCCCATAGTCTTGTGATGTTAGAGTTAGCCAACTGCTGCTCTGCACGCTCTTTAAGCTGCCTTCTGGATTCTCTCAGCTGTAGCTTGAGGTCCTTTTCTGCAGCCCTCCCTCATAGCTGCTGTCCTAAAGGCGGCCTTCTTCCTACTAATTCAGTCCTTTATTCCCCTCGTGATATAGGGTTTATTGTTTGGGTATTTTATAATGGTTTTCTGGGCTATTATAGAATCCACGCAGAAGGTGATATAGGCAGTTATTGTCTATAACTAGTTTGGCATGTAACGATCTCAAACTAGGGGTTTTTCATGATTCTAAATCCATTCCAAGCATTCTTTTGCACAAAATACACTCATTGGGCTAAGAACAGCCATAGCCACTTGCCCAAATGTGCTGACCTCATCACATTTGTCATGATTCAGAATCATGAAAAACCCCATAGTTTGACATTTTCCCCTGCCATAGGATTGTAATTGGATGGTCACAAGAAACCCCTATAAAAAAAAATTGCTCAATAGTGACAGCCGGTCAGCAGGTGGATTCTTGAAGGTATGTATATAGACAATATTTTAGGCCAATTAAAAAGACTATATACCAAACTTCCCGCCCCCGGAAGCCAGACTATTACATGGCATTTTCAAGGTGCATTTGTCAGCTTTATGCATTCTCCCACATTTGCGGCATCTGTCCTTCTCTTTGATCCATTTCAGAATGTCATTTTTGGAAAGCTTATTAAAATCAATGCATGAACCGAGGGAATGGTCTCTTTACAATATGGACAGTAGGGTTTAGGTTAATTAATGCTGTCAACAGAAAGTGTCTCTCCCACGCTCACCTCCTCTCTCAGTTCAAACTTCCCTCACTCCTGTGACAAGGGAACGCTGTGATAGTTAGAGTGGCAGCACCCCGGCCCCATTGAACACGCCCACCACCATGCATCGCCCATTCAAGTGACACACTAGGTTATTACTGGCACATTAGAAAATGCTATGCAAAACACATTATACGGCTCCTACAACTACCTTCTCTTAGGGCTGGACCTTTGATGTGCCATCCATCTCTGATGATGTTGACAGATAGACAGAGGCAACACATCTGGTGGGCTGGTGTTCCTTTATGAGTTCTGATATGAGTTTGGCCATTGACTTTGATTGCAGCCATGTTAAAGGTTGTAGAGGGAGTATGTTTGGTTTGCTTGTCCAGTCAGAATTGCACGATTAATACAGTACTCAACAAATCCATCTACTACTACTACACAGGTAGTTTGCCTAGCAGTCTGTCAACATGAGAGACACACTTTAGTACAGAGCCATTATGGCTCTCTAGGGACAGCAACATTCCCACCAGAGCATGGATAGACAGGGGAAAAGCATACAATGCTCCAACTCTATATCAGAAAGGGACCTACAATAGGTCTCTTTCTGATATAGAGTTGTGGATATGGCTGCCCCAATGTACCTCGGGTGCACCCCGACCATACGTTATCAACCCATAGGATGGGCTGTAACCAGCGCACCATCATCCCATAGCTTTGGCATAGTTGGGCCCATCTAACCAACTACAGTAGTTGGGGGCGATTGGGGCTTATCAGCCATTTCTATGGGTGATCCATTACAAAGTGAAGTCAATGGTGAACATTACCCCGTTTGGTGCAATTTGGGGCATATCAGCCATTTGGGGCTTATCAGCCTTTTCTTGAGCGCCCAATTGGATTCTTCTTCATAAACCGCCTTCCACGGTCACCCATGAACATTAATTGAGGCCCAGTGACTTCTTAATGCGCCTTCCACGTCCCAGTGCCCCGCCAACAACAATATGTAATCCACATGCCCAGAAATTTTACTTTTTGTTGGCTGTACTCCATGTAAATTTAGACTCCTGAATTTGACTGCAGCCAAGTTGAAAGGTCATAGAGGTAGTAAGTAAAAGAAAGACAAGAGCGGTAATAATTCAGTAATACGCCTGAGTGAAAAGGTAGGTTTTAAGCCGGGCTTTAAAGTATAGGACATAAAAGGGGACAGGCTTGAGACAAAAATTTACAGAGTGATGTCAGAGGGGTCACAGAGTGATGTCAGAGGGGTCATGTCTATGTTCCCTCAGCTCTTAAAGTCAGGTTAGGATTAGGGGTAGGGATAGTAATAGATTAACCCTAACCCAAACGCCCAAACCTAACCCTAAACGAAGGCATGTCAAATGTCGCGAAGTAACGTTTGACATGCTTTCGGTTAGGGTTATGGTTTGTGCGTTTGGGTTGGGGTTAGTCAGCGAGGGAACATAGACCTGAGGGAACATAGAAATGGTCCCATGTCAGACACGTGTCACCATGATGATGCGGGCTGCCAGACACTTGTTACGATGAGTGAACATGATTATGTCATCAGTGTGACCCGCCCCAGAGTTTTCTAAACTCTGACCCGCCCGCCCACCCTCGGACAAAGTTCCCCGAGTTCTACAGTTACATGCGACCTGCGGCCTATATGAGCTATATATAGTAATTTATTGTATAATTAGTGTGGTTGCCTTAAAGGCAACACACTATTGTTATTAGTGTGGTTGCCTTTGGGCGACCACACTCTGCAATTCCCTCTGGAATTGCTCCTTTCTAGTTAAAATATTAAGTTTGCCAGATGGTCCTAAGTAGGACACACACACACACACACACCCCACACACACCTGATACACACCAAGTGTAAAAATGCCTCCTTTTTAGGACCTGACGGATACACACCAAATGTAAAAATGCCTCCTTTTTAGGGCCATATGTAAAAACGCCTCCTTTTTAGGACCATGCCAATTTCAACACCAGGCATGGCTTATGACATTCTCTATCTGTTTTAAGTGGTCTTACTTCTTAGGACCTAACTTGTCCACCGGTCCTAAGTTGGAAGGTGTTTTTCTTCGAAACGGTCCTAAGTAGATAACATATGTGAGAACACACACACACACACACACACACACACACACACACACACACACACACACACACACACACACACACACACAGAAATGTGAATGGGTAACATCAACAGTTGTTTACTATACATCTTGAAGATTGTAAAAATGCAAATGTTAGAAAAAATATATCAATCGGGTGCAGGGGGAGGAGTTGATGTTATTGCAGTATAGGCGAATTATAACAGATTCTGTGTTAATTTGGGTTTGTATGCACTACACATGATGGAACCATGGGGACAGATACAACAAATGAAAAAAAAAAAGTGGGACAAAAATTGATTGGGTAACATCAAATTTCATTAGACACTTTAGGAATTCTAAAAAGTAGATTAGAAAAAGGTATCTTTCGGGTTCATGGGACCCCTACCTTCCTACCAGACTATTACCACTTGTAGTAGCTTAAACAATGAACATTTCATTTTGGCACTTTTGTTGAGGGTGCAACCACACATTTTAGCAGTTGGATAAATAACAATTACAATTATCAGATACAATACCAGTTGATATTATTGATGTGGATGAAATAATTCCAAAAGTTAGTTTCCCAAACTTATGTGGGCTAGTTTGCTGTGAAAATACACATTTCACTTTGTATTTGCAGTCACACTGTAAACATTACTAGATGTCAAAAACAACCAAAACAACAAGATGCAGTATAACTCAGTTTTACTTTTTCTCCCACAGAAAGTTCCGGTATACTTCATACAGACAATACTTTTTCTGGAATTGGGGAAGACTGAATTCCAAGAACATGATGGAATTCCAATTCCATCATGTTGGGTCAAAGCAATCCGTGACAGATTCCCAAATGATGTAAGTGTAGCACCCAGCCATGAGCCAGCCACAACAGCCCCGCCAATCGGGCTCAGCCCTATTGGCGCGACTTGTTGTGCGTTGGACTGGCGAGTGGGAGTCCCGGGTTCGATCCCCGCTTCCGCGTAATACTACAATCTGGCGTAGTCGGCAGGATTTGGAGTGCGGGTGTTATCCCCAATATACCCGTATACGTCCTTGCGGGTCCACATGAGGGACATCGCGTACGGGGGTCCGTGGTGTGAAGTGTGAAGCGCGAGGACGCGCTCCAAAAGATCAAGGGGGTGAATGTAGCACCCAGCCATGAGCCAGCGACAACAGCCCCGCCAATCGGGCTCAGCCCTATTGGCGCGACTTGTTGTGCGTTGGACTGGCGAGTGGGAGTCCCGGGTTCGATCCCCGCTTCCGCGTAATACTACACAGGGATGCCATACACTGGATTCAGGCTGCCATGATGGAAAAAGAAAAACAGTTGTAACTTTTAAAACTGTCAGACAAATAAATTAACTCATGTTTCTAACACTAATGTCTTCAGGTTCTTTCATTTCTACATGACTGCTTGGTCATAATATGCTTATTTGTATAACTTCAAATTAACATGGAGACACAAAACTATTTTGCAAGAGTAATTCATTATATTTTCATCATACATGCCTTATTGCAATATGATACCAGCTACATTTTTAATAATCTATTTACAACATGCTCAGGAAACTAAAACCTTGGTGGAGGCTTTCACTGAATGAACAAAGTAAAGTTATTGTAAAAGGAAATGTAGCGTAGGTGTGTCCTGCTGATGAATCCTTCCTGAAGCGGCTGACATATGAGGAAACGGCAGCGCTCAACTCTGGGCGGTTTGCCTTGTGGCACAACGGTGGAGCGGAGGGGCAGCAGGCATTGGCAGGCTGTCACTGTCTTCAGACACTTTTGAAGATACCATCTCCATGACCTTTGTTGTGTATTCTGTAACAAAACATAAATAAAAAGCAATGTTGCGGTAACAGACAGACACTTTGGGCTCCATTTTCGTTACATGCTAAACCCCTTATCCCAATTCCCTTATTTTGTTTTTACCATTTTGAAAAAGTTTTTTGGAATGTTTCAACATGTCAATCTATTAACACATTGTGAGCTAGTAGACTGGCCATTTGAACTACTGAACTTATGTTTTTTTTTTTAAATAGTTTAAGGCAAATAAGTTAAGGGATAAGGGGTTTAGCGGTAATGAAAACGGAGCCCATTGTCTCTTCAAGTATATATTGGGACCGCACTGAAACGCAGGGTGACTTACTTTGTCATACTGAATTTCTGGAGTGTGCGTTTAGTATTTACCTTTGAAGGTTACTTTTTGTATTTTTATTGTATTGACACACACCATATTGGAGAATGTCCCCTTGCTGGGATCTAGAGAGACACACACATACCTGTAAATGTTCTTTTGTATAGTATAGACTGTATATTGGGTATAGTTGATAGTGGTCTGCCCTATGAGCAATGAAGAGTCTGGAAAAGAGTGGATACATTTGTCTGGTGTGATCGGAAAATAAGGGAGGCAAACATTTTGCAGAGACAAAAATGCTGAGCTTGTCTCTGGGAGTAACAAAGATCAAATTGCAGACGGATAGTGCCCAGCAAGCAGGACAGGACCGGGACGAATTAGTGATGTTATCCAAGACACTAGTCAAATCTGGCACAGAATATCACCTGATTTTAACCAATACAAATCCTGTCCACTAAAAATGCACCGTGTTTGCTGGGTGAGTATCCATTAGACTGATTAGAGACATGAACGTAGTTGGTGTGAGGCAGAGGATAGTGTGACATTGAAGATAATAAAGAAATATTATTTACTCACCATAAGTGGCTGTGGTCTTCACCCTGCAGATCGTATAATCTCCCTTCTTTGCTTTTGGGTAGACTAATGACCACCATACCATACCATCACTTTTCCGCACTGCCTGCATGCGCACACTGTTCTCCTTGTAATGCATCACCGCTAGGAATGTTCTAGGGAACAGACAGAACAGAAAGAGAGCATGTTCCTGAATATAAAGTAATGCATAAACGCAACACATAAGAGATAAAATAACATTTTTGAAATGTAATGCTTACCTTGCATGCATTCCTGTGTATGAGAAGCAAGTATGCTTTGGAAGGAAGTGCAGGATGAGTGTGTGGAAGGCCTCAAGACTGGAGGTTTGGTGGTGAGTGGAGAGCTGAGCAATATCCTTGGAGATCAAGGTCCCGTGAAGAATTTTCTCCAGACCAATAGCACCAGCAGAGCCTGCTGAAGCAATGAAATAGGAATTCAGAAACAATAAAAATGTTATTTAATGTATTTACTATTTCCGTTTCAGAGTTTCAGAACTCTGTCTCTAGATGGCACCGATTACATACATATCTATAACCATCTAACATTAGAACAGGTCACTCACATGGTGCCAGCCATTCTTTGTTTCGTTCTTGGCCTTTCAACTGGCCTTGAGGACATGATGGCATGAGAGGGATGGGCAGGTCTGTGTGCTGATTCTGTAAGTGGAACAGGACCAGAATCATCTCCCTGTTGTCTTCTGAGCTGATCCAGCAGACCAGTACAGATGATTGGTGATAGATCTCCACCACAGACCCACAGCTCTCGTCTCCTTCTTCAAGGCCAGCATGTCAATCTTCTTGTTGATGCCTAGTCAAAGTATACATATTTACTCCCTACTACAAAACTACTATCTTTAGTACACTTTGTTACCAAATTAAAATAATAATATCAAGCTATCTACAAAATATTTTCTTCTTCGTGTGGATTGCTTCAATAATTCAAAAGTGTAGATGCACACTAGGCAGTAGGCACTAAATCACAATCATGTTCTAGTATATTAAGTGTATTGTAAATTTTGCTTAATTGTAAACTTTATTAATCTATATGATGCATTGCAATGTTTCAGCTTAATTAATGTAAATCGCTCTGGATTCAGAGCGTCTGCTAAATGCCTAAATTGCAAAGTCAGTCAGTTGTCTGTCAAATATAGAGGTACTACACTTTACGATACAAACCAGCAGCTATCCTCACTTAAATAATTTTAAAAACAGAATAATTACCTCACTTATCTTAGCTACTGTCCTTTTTACAGGTATTCACTGGTATTTATTATTGTTAGTTTGTTACAAGGAGATTGTCAATCAAAATCTGTTAATCATGTTCTAAAAATCCTTCATCTTATTGTAATTTGTAATTTGTCTCAGAATCTCTTTTGATATCATACTGTAAAGAATCAAGTTCTGTGTTTTAGCTTTTCCGCAAATATGTCTATCAATAATTAATTAGTGTCGTGATCGTGTTATTTATTAGGAGATCGCAATCATGTTACTAATTTGTATGTCTCAATCATGTATCTATTTTGTATATCACACTTAAATCATGTTTTATTGTTAGGAGACTGTATTTAGGTGGAGGCCTCGTATAAGGCCTAGGGCTTCCTGCCTCCTCCCAGCATCGTTTCCTTTTATATATACTCTGATACATTTACACTACCCTTTTTTATAAGTGCTAAATAAATAAATACAAATACAAACTGTAAATCATACCCTTTGCAATGTGCCAAATATCCAAACGGTGTTTGACTCAAGGCCACTGGTCGTAAATCCATTTCACGACTTGGTGATTTCTGTCACTGATAATGGTTTCCACAACCAGTCCAACACCATCCAGGAAGTTCTTGATCCTTATCAGACCCTCAAGCTCACACCAACTCCAACTCTTCATCCCATTACTTTAACAGGAAAAGAAGACAGAAAGAAATGAGCCACAAACAAACAACATGCACCCTTTGCTAGGCTTGGGTACCGTGAGCGATACCGGTACTGGTATAAATTGGGACATAGCGATACCTAGTGGTATCGATTCACTTCAAAATGAACGGTGCCTTGTTTCGTTACCTTCTACTGTCATTCTTTTAGTGCTTTGCAAAAAGTTCCATTTTGCATGGAAATGTTCTGCTGATCAGAAAAGCTGCCGCTAAAAGCGCATCGTCCTCTCGGTGTGCATGTGTGTGCGCGCGCGTGCCCACCTCCGTTTGCCGTGCGCAGAGAGAGAGAGAGAGAGAGAGAGAGAGAGAGAGAGAGAGAGAGAGAGAGAGAGAGAGAGACACTTACACACACACTAGCTCTGTCCACTTTGCCTCCTACCTGATGTCGTAATGTCTCGTCCTCTCTTGACCAATCGTAGCTTTTAAAAGTAATTTCCTCAAAAAAGTGACAAAGCCTAAACATATACTCCATGGATGTAGGTAGGAAGTCCAATTAAATCCTCATGCAATGATTAAATGCCATCATTGTGAACTATTTTTTCCCCTTTTTGCCTGTGCAGATATTTATTATCCATAATTTCAATGTTCAAACTGAGAGATACTGTATTTTAAGATAATAGCAGTCACCATGAAGATACAGCCATCATACATTATATAATTTAAGATATGATTCAACCAAACCATTCCTATGATGTGTAAAATATATCATATATAATTAAAAAAAAGTATTGAAATAGGTACCGTTTCTGGTATTGTATCGATTCCCAGGTATCGAGTATCGTATTGGTTAAAAGGTGAAAGGTACCCATCCCTACCCTTTGCACCACATGCCTGAACAATTTCCATGTGAAGGATCAGGTTTATCCTCTGCTCAATGACACTGACTGTGCCATACTTGGCACAGTGTCCTGGGCTGTCACTCCTGCCATCTGCTGCCAGGACCAGTTCACCCATATCCCTTTATTATTCGCATGACATCATTATTGTTGAACTGTCATTTAGAACATGGGAAATATTATTTCAACATAGATGGTATTGCAACAATACCATCTACAGTGCAACATGACCACTGACCCAGACGATGTAATCTCCACATCTTTATCATCATCTTCTCCTGAAAGGTCCTCCTCCTCCTCCTCCTCCTCCTCCTCCCCTCCTCCTCCTCCTCCATCTCCATTACATTCCCTGGCATATCCAAGATGATTTCACACTACACACCAATGGAGATTATCTCAGGAGAACTGGTTTGACAACCTAAAATTACAGGCAAAGTGGAAAAAATAGCAGCTACTGTTATTGATCCAAGACAAAGTAATTAGTAAAAAGTAGCAATACAATATAAGACACATATAGACTCACTCTGTTCATCTCCATTGTGGTACCTGCTCGTGACTGTGAAGGCTGAACAACGGTGGCTGATGGAGCACCAGCACCAGAAACGGCGGCGGCTGCAACGTTGACTGTCGGTACAGCGTCCTTCTTTAACTGCAACACATTGCACAGTCCAGCTTTCCACATGCCAAGACCGTCAAAATCATCCGGGGTAAAGTGGGCTCCACATATGGCTGAGACGCCTGGTGTCCCCTTGATCTAGTCCACTCTCTTGATTCATGCAAAGCGGTCCCACTTCCACACAGTCTTTTCACTTCTAGGCCACAAATGTAAACTGATCCCCTCAGACTGGAAGAATTAATGCATCCCCTGATGACGCAACGCTTAGGCATCGTATTATACAATGATACATACAGTTACACACAACACAACAACAACACAACCACAACGTCTGTCTCCGAGTCCCGACCTTCACCAAGTGCCGATAAGGTATTCTACTGTAGCTAACTTTAGCCGGAAGCTGAGCTGCTGGAACTACTCGCCGAAGTTTGCCGAGCAATCCGCTGCCTACGTCACGCGGTGACGCGTTCGGCTGTTTTCCCGAATGCAAGCCCTTTTCAGGGGAGCAAGAGGGGCTCTCAACTTCTTTCTTCAACTGAGCCATATATTCTATTTTTTCTGAAACATATGTGTCATTAGTTTTTAACGGAAATATCCCTCATACCCACTCTTTGTGTGTCATCTGAAACCAAACAGCCTCGAGTGGAAGTGGCTTATAAAGCCCTCAAGAGCGAGTCTGTACAAGTATAGACATAGGCCTAGATTTCCATCACTGCTAAACCCCTTATACCTTAACCTCTTTGCCTTTTTAAACTATTAAAAAAATCAATAGTTAAAATATCCAATCTACAGGCTCACAACGTGTTGTAGATTGGCATGTTGAACTATTGCAAAAGGTTTATCAAAATAGTGAAAAAGCATCAGGGGTTTGGGATAAGGGGTTTAGCCCATAGTGTGTGTTTATAGACTACCAGTCTCAGTAAAGCCTTCACCACATACCGTGTTGATCTAAACTCCATTGGCGTGTGCAACCCCTCCACATGTCCACATGGAAACCACCATATACAAATGTAGTTCCACCACAATAAATGATATTTGCGTTGTGTATAACTGCTCCTAAACAATCTGGATGCAGAACAAACAATCCTCCAACTGATGTTCACAATTAAGGTCTCTTTATTTACCCAACCTTGAACAACTGTCAATTAAACCACACAAACAAAACAATGATTTATGGACTAACATGGTATTTCCTTTTTGACAGTCATGCCATCCTCCTATTACTAAAATCCTCATCACACAATTCAACACACATTGATGCTCATATTGTACTGTCTGAGCTGGAGGGAATAATGCAAGAGAAAATAAAAATGAGATTCCAGAATGTTGAATATAAAATAAGATCCATACACATCCATCCATGAAAATAAAATACATCACAAGAAATTATTCGTGTGTGTTTTACTCTGTCATGTTGGTATTGTCAGGTGATGTAATTCCTCTGCTTTTGCCTCATTGTCATCCTAGATTAGACTGACTGATCATGTCTTAAAGGGTTTTCTCTGTATGAGTCCTCATGTGTCTTTTTAGATTATGTGTCTGAGTAAAGTCTTTACCACATACTGTACAAGAGAAAGTTTCTCCTGTATGAGTCCTCATGTGTGACTTTAGAGCATCTGTCCGAGTAAAGCCTTTACCACATACTGTACAAGAGAAGGGCTTTTCACCTGTATGAGTCCTCATGTGTGATTTTAGATTACCTGTCCGAGTAAAGCCTTTACCACATACTGTACAAGAGAAGGGCTTTTCACCTGTATGAGTCCTCATGTGTGATTTTAGATTACCTGTCTCAGTAAAGCCTTTACCACATACTGTACAAGAGAAGGGCTTTTCACCTGTATGAGTACTCATGTGTGATTTTAGATTACCTGTCTGAGTAAAGCCTTTACCACATACTGTACAAGAGAAGGGCTTTTCACCTGTATGAGTCCTCATGTGTGTTTTTAGATGAGCTGAGTGAGTAAAGACTTTACCACATACTCTACAAGAGAAGGGCTTTTCACCTGTATGAGTCATCATATGTGATTTTAGATTATCCTTTCGATTAAACACTTTGCCACACTCTGTACAACTAAAAGGTTTCTTCCCTGTGCGACTCCTCACAGAGTCAGTTTGTTTTGGTGGTTTCAGGTCCTGGGACAGCTTGCACTGTCCTCCCACATTTTGTGTGTTTTGTGATTTCAGTGTGTTTAAAGCTGACTGACCTCCCCTAGTCTCCTCCCACTCATCACTGTCTTCAGTGTCAGATTCAGAACAGTGTGAAGAGAGGAGCTGATCGTCACTAGTTGGTTGTGATGGTACCCAGTACTCTATGTAAGCTTGTGTTTTCATGTGTTCAGTTGAGGTGCCGGCTACAGGCTCTGTCTCTCTGTTATCATCATCATCATCATCATCATTACTTTTCACTGCTAGTAATGTCAGTGTTGACCCACCAGCCTCTTCTGCTCGTTGAAGTATCTCCTCCTGTTCCTCTTTAATGTGTGGAGGTTGTGGTTCCTCTAGGAGCAGACTGGAGCTCCTCTCCTCTTCATGTGGAACCTCTTCTTTACACACAGGGATGTGCAGAAAGTCTAGAAGAAATAAGACTCAAGAGACTCAATAAAAAGGTTTGAATTTTGTAGAAGAGAAGAGGCTGGAAGAAGTATCAACAGATTAATCTTTGTCCACATTTTCTATTATTATTTATTTAACAGTGATATTTATTTTCAATGTATTGTGGTATACTAGCGTATATTGGTACAATACATACAATACAATGTTGGTGGTAGGCTACCTGTCCAATAGTAACTTGTTTATTGGGCTGACATTCCAATTAGGGATGGCCAAATGGATAAATTTTCTTAACCGATCGTCGTCAGACCTCTGCCGGTTAATGACCGTTAACCGATAAGGAAAAATGCGCTATTTTAATCCATTAAAAAAGGCCAATTATACGCGGCGACAACCGGCTTTTTCCGAGTCCCTTTTCCACCTCAAGCACTAAGCCATAACAATAGCTGCATTAGTTCTATGGACATCGCATCTTAGTTGTATATGGACACGTTCTGTTACTGTATCAGAAACAAATCAAATTTCGGGGACGGAAATGAGCAACCAATTATCAAATGCGTGCGTGCGTTACAGCACAAACACTTTGTGGTCGCTGCTTGACGAGATCATTTGTAACGCAGCGAGCGCCCTGTGCATGTGTTCTGAGAGAATCTATGTTAGATTAGGCTACTGTTACTGTGTACCTTTTGCAGTATTTCATCAATTATATCCATAACGCGCAGCGATGGTCGAGGGAGAGGAAAGAGTGTCCGACTCCGTGATCTTCTTGCTTTCTTTTCTTTTTTTGGAGGCTCGTGATTGCAGAGCCGGCTATAAAGCTGTGCACAGGGGGAATGCCCCCCTAAACGCCCTTAATATAGTGGCGCTATAATGACGCTGCCTCATAACCCCCCCCCCCCCCCCCCCCCCCCCCAATTGTGAAATGTTAGATCCGGGCAAAAAAAAAAAAAACATATTCAAGTTTGGAACGCACACTCCGCTCCGCTCCAAAGACTCTTACTTTCCCATTACTTTCACATTAGAACGGTCAGTCTCAGAGCAAGATTTACGCACACGCAGGCGCAGCCGTGATTCAGTCAGTCGCGGTCTCTCACCGAATGAGTTTTCATCCGACACACGACGTTCTCCAAACATATAACACAGACGCGGGGCCGTCTTGCTGCGGAACAAATCCATTGTCAGGAATATTTGTGCCATGTTTATAATGTTCTCTCACACAGCAGAGCTAAGCCACACAGTGCAGTCCCACAATCAGCATCCTGCGTATACTGTATGATGCAATGTTAAGAGCTGTGCGCTGCGCGATAAATATACAATCTACAAGCTCACAGAGCATTATAAGTGAGCTGCAGCACCTAGTTCTAAAACTAGGTGAATTATACCGCGCAAATACTGCAGTATAATATTTATTTTACAACGTACACATCTAAACATCACACATCTGTGGTGAGTCATTATTGAACGAGCCACGTGCGTAATCTCCATATAGCCATGCGTATGCGCAGCGTGTGCCGTGATGCAGACAGACAGATAGAGCAATGGCCTTACTGACATCCATAAAATAAAACTATAGGCTTAAATACATACAAATATGGTTATTACCAAAGTTTAGTGAAAGCTCAGTGGCTGCTGGCTGCAGCGCACACACTCTGCTCCCCTGGCTATTGGGTAATAACGTGGATGAAATTGGAATAGTCCAGCGTGCCCCGACAGCCACGTGCGCTTTTATTTTTATTTTATCAGTTAATCATTAGCCGTTAATGTTGTCGATAACCGAAATTCTTAACGATTAACGGTTAACGATTAACTGTTGGACATCCCTAGTTCCAATGTAATAATCACACTGTTTTATTACATTGCTGACTTTATTACTGTCCTGGTTGCTTGGTGATGTTGATTCTTCTAACATGGTGAATAGGCTTGGGTACCGTGAGTGATACTGGTGTCGATTGGGACATAGTGATACCTAGTGGTATCGATTCACTTCAAAATGAACAGTGCCTCGTTTCGATACTTTCCACTGTCATTCTGTGCCGCTGCACAGCAAAGAGCGAGCAGAAGGACTGACGCTGACAAGATAGAACACTTGCGCAGATCAGCGCACAGAAAATGGTATTGTCGTGCAATTCAGCATGCGTGTATGTGTCCTGGCCGTGCGAGAGGGGGAGGTCCAGTTGTGGTGTTACCGCTGGACCACTTGACTTCAATGTTAAAGACTGCGCTCTCCGTATTAAACTTTTGAGATTTGAAAAAAGTCACAGTTTACTGGTGAATGGTGATAACAGTATTTATGATACATTAAATGAAATCTTACCTCACATGGTTTCTTGGGAAGTCCTGATTTTTTTTAAAAGGCTGGGAAAAGAGTCAACATGGCCTTTTCAAATCTCAAAAATTTAATATGGAACTCTATGGAAATATGGAGCACATTCTTTCGGTCGGTGTCTTCGTGCAGCAGGTACTAATTAGTGGGGACTAGGATTAGTGGTAATTTCCTCAAAAAAGGGACAAATCCTATATATTCTGTATATATTCCTATATATTCTGCATATTCTGTAGGTAGGAAGTCAAATTAAATCCTCATGCAACGATTAAATGCCATAATTGTGAACTAAAGTTTTTTTCCCCCTTTTTCACTGTGCGCAAACTAACTAGTGTAACCCTGGCCCCTCCCCCCTCTTCCCTGCTGCGTGCCATAGCATAGGGTAACTAATTTTTCCTTGTAAAAATCAATTTACCAACCATCAGTAGTATCTAATATTTTTATTGCTAATAAGTGATTAAAAGGCTAGTTAGATATTTATTATCCATGGCCTTGGCCGTGGCTCAGCGGTCCAGGCAACCTGGCTGGTAATCCAGCACTGGCAGTGTCCGCGGGTTCGACTCCCAATCCCGACGGCATTTACTGCATGTCACCCCCCATCTCTCTCCCCATTTCCTGTCAGCCTACTGTCTTTCCCTCTATAAAAATGAATAAAGGCGAAAGCCACAAAAAATACATTAAAAAAAAAGATATTTATTATCCATAATTTGAATGTGCAAACTGAGATATACTGTAGGCCTATTTTAAGATAATAGCAGTCACCATAAAGATAGTCATCATACATTATATAATTTAAGATATGATTCAACCAAACCATTGCTATGATGTGTAAAATATATAATATATAATTTAGAAAGTATCGAAATGGGTATCGTTTCTGGTATCGTATCGATTCCCAGGTATCGAGTATCGTATCGTATCGGTTCAAAGGTGAGAGGTACTATTGGTGAACAAATCACATCACAGAAAAGGTCAATGATTGGCTAACACAGGGCGACATTTCAGAGCAAGACAATCAGAGACAGTCTGACAGACTAGATCAGGGGTGGGCAATTATTTTTCCCAAGGGGCCAAATGAGATACACAGGGATTAAAGCGGAAAAAAATCCAAAGACGGAAAATATTTCAGTCGGGGGGGGGGGGGGGGGGGGGGGGGGGGGGGGGGTGCAGACTGCATGTTTTTTTTTACGTTTTTTACGTAGCCCATAACGTAAGTCCCATTAGGCCTACACATTTTCTATCACGTAGGCTACTATGCCCGACATATTTTTGACATGAGAGAAATAGTATGGCCATACTGTTGCCTATTCTGCAAATCAATCAATCAATGCCCCGACAGCTGTTCCGTTCAGCGCAATTGCGCACACACAGACCCACGTTAGTTTGCGCACATGATCTGTATAGCGAGGCAATACATAAATCATTCAATATGAAATTAATTAACCGGCCTGTTGATAACATGTAGGCCTAGGCCTAATACATTTATTTTTGCTATATTGTCAGCAACATCTTCTGTTTTTCTTGCAGCAGCAGCTCTACCCAGGGCGGGATTTAGCCAGCCCTACTAGGGTGGGCTGGAAAAAAGGCAGGGTGGGCAACTCCAAAGTTTCTCCCATATGAAGCAGTGGTTTCCAATCTTTTCGACACCAGGGCCGACTATTTATTCGACATTTGAGCCACAGACCACCATTTGAGGACATTTTAGCCCCACAGACCCCAAAACTATAAAGATTTCTTGCTTGCTTTTGATTGCTTTTGTCCACAATTCCAGGCTAGATACTAACATACTAACATGACCATTAATCTTCTATATTCTCTAGTTGTGTAGACTTGGGCTACATTTACAACAGTTGACATTTTCAACAGTTGAGTCAGACTCTTTCAAAGCCATCATTTAAAAAATACCCACTAGGGAAAACATCAATACGCCATCCAGAAAGACCTTCTCCAATTATCTAGATGACCAGTATGCCAAAACGCACAGAGAGCAACTGAAGGCTTTTGAAGAGACAGACTATGTGTCTACTACCGCAGATATCTGGACTGAACATAACAAGTTATCTGGGCGTAACTGCCCACTGGATGCATCCATCTAGCCTCAAAAGGAAAAAAGCAGCCCTGGCATGCAGGAGGTTTAAGGGTCTTCATACATATGACTACAGCAACCAGATTAGATAACATCCATTCTTCATTTATATAATAATAACAGCTATAATAACAGCTACAGTCACAGACAATGGTTCCAATTTTGTGAAGGCTTGACGTTTGTGGATGTTGATGAAAGCGGAGGTGGTGATGGTGATGTGTTGGGATGATAACATTGAGGTGGTGATGGTGATGGTGGTGATGGTGGTGGGATGATAACATTGAGGTGGTGATGGTGATGGTGGTGATGGTGGTGGGATGATATAACATTGCCACCACATCACAGGTGTGCATCGCACACATTAAATCTGGTTTCATGTACTGACGTTGACAAGTGGATACAGTCATCAGATGTGACATCTGCCTACGGAAGTGCAACAGCAAAATGCACAGCGCTATGGAACAAGGCTAGTCGCTCCACAGTGGCTGCAGAGACAGTTGATAATGTCCTCGCAAAGAAGCCGATTGTTCCTAGTTGGACCCGATGCAACTCATTCTATGATGCTGTAGCTCGTATCTGTGAGATCCCCATCACCGAGCTGTATACGCTCTCCTCCAAGTTCAGGGTGAAAGCAATCATAGAGCGGGAGGAATACTGCAAAGTTGTGAAACCTCTGACAGTAGACTTTGACAGCCTTTGTGTCTGTGCACTGCACGCGCTCACATACTGTATGTTGTAGTAATGTCATTTGCATGTTTCATTGCAGGCAATCAAAACCAGATTTGCAACTGTTCTGGAAAGTGAGATTGCCCTACTAGCCGCTGTGACGCTACCCAGGTTAAAACTACGTTGGCTGCAGACACAGCGATGTGATTTTGTATTAACACGCTTGTGTCTTTGGTCCGGTTGCCAACCCCTGACCTAGGACAATGTATGGGCTGCTATAGTATGACCTTTAGACTCAAATTGTTTTATTTTTTTACCTGAGAGAGTGCGGCACATTGTCTTCCCATGTAGTAAGGTCAATGTTGACACTTCAGCCTCCTCTTCCATGTCTTCCTCTTTAATGTGTGGAGGTTGTGGTTCCTCCTGGACCAGACTGGGGCTCCTCTCCTCATGTTCAGGAGAAACCTCTTTACACACTGACAGACACAAGGAGGAGAGAAGAGAAACATTCGTGACTGTTATGCAAAACAATCACAATGGTTATAAAACAATCACAATGGTTATAAAACCATCACAAATGGGTTTCGCTCCTCCTGTTCAGAACGGATCATTCACGGAAGTGATTGATCAATTTCGTTCACGAAAAGAATCCAGTTATTGAATTCAATCATTTTTGAACGACCCATCACTGCCACACACACACACACACAGGATCAATTTGGATGTGGGTTTTGAATTATAGCAATTTTGCAAATGTTCAAATCTTCCCCTCATGCATAAGATCAGTATCGGCCAAACATAAAAAACAAAACAAAAACACTGTGATTGGATGGGCCTGAGCAGAGCACCACTACTGAATGGTAAAAGAACATTCTGGCCTTGACTGACAGCCCATACATCCTAATGCCCTAACTACATCAAAGCGTTGACTCTTTGCGTCATGCGTCAGGTTGCGTCAGCTTGTGACCAAATGGTGCTTTAACTGCTCATATCACACCAAAGGGTCAACGTGCTCCGAGCTGCGACAGTCAATCATACAGTGCTGCCTGCAGCAGCAGTGTGGATCATTTCTGACACTTAATTTATCACATGATTGTCACACAATTTTTTGGGGAGTTTCACAACGTCGTGCACAAGGTACCCTGTCCCACTAGACACTATGCAATTAAAATTACATAAATCTTTGAGGAATTTTCTTGAGTCGTCACATTACAAGTTTTCTACATTGCCCGACATATTTTGGAAAGGGGAGAAATATATTGCACAACAATTAATCTGCGTTCAGCAGTGAGGTGTTATTTCTTTGTAAATATACTGTATTCTACAAATGAATCATTCAATCAGTCAGTCAATACACGTGGGCCATGGGCAGCTGTTCAGTTGTGCACATGCCTAAAATGTTTACTTACATGATACACCTGTATAGTAAGTATTAAATAATTCACTCATGAAATTAATAGGACTGCTAGTGTCTGCTTGACTTACAAATTCCTTGACTCCTTCAAAGCCTCTCTCAAGGAACACCTACGGCTGGCTGCAATTAGAAACTGGCCTTTGTAAAATAAGAAAAGTTTTTTTTTTTTGCTCTTCTCTTTTTTTACTCTATGTTATCTTTTTCATACATACAGTATATATATTTTTATATTATATTACATTTACATATAGATTTAGAATTGTTCCTCTTTACTGCTTATACTGTATGGAATGCTGGGCCCCAAGTGGAAACAAGACCACAAGGTCTTTCGTCTGTGTTCCTTTTGGACCAATGCTTCGTCTGACTGTATTTTCTCTCTCTCTCTCATGACCCTGATCTCTCTCTGGTGCCGGCCCTGGAACCACCCTGGAGCCACGACATGCTGAACCACGCTGCTATTTGAACTAGAGGCAGACGTCTCCTGTTCTCCACAGGGAATAACTCATATACATTTACTATATTACTAATACGCTGTTACCTCTATGTGCCATTACTTCTAGCATGTTCCTCCCTCGTATAGGTAAACTTTATTGTCCCCAGGGTAGGGCTGGGGGCAATAACCGCAATATCGCCATACCGCGGTATGTAACGCATACCGCGGTATGGGCTTCATTACCGCGGTAAAATAAAAAAATAATAAAAAATATTTTCTACTTTTTTTGTTTATTACTTTTTTGCGACATTGAGGGGTCAGAAAATGCGAGCGCGAGCCAATAGACTCCATAGGGTCCGGTTGTCCCTCTTCAATAGAAGTCTATGTATTGGACTGGCCCCATGAAGTGAATGGAGTTGTCGAAACTCTGTCTATACTCTGTGGCTCTGCCGAGGAGAGGGCAGCACCTGCAGTCTTTTCTCATAATTTATCACGTTTGCCTGGCGAACTTGGAATTTGTTTAATATGTTGATAAGATAATAGCAATAGTATTAAAATGATTATTATGCATGATCATGCAGGGCCAATAAAGGAAGGTCGTTAAATGGTCGATTTGATCCGAGCTAGAATGCATGCACTGGCAGCCGTTGCAATTCCAATTGACTGCTTTAATCCAGCTCGATGGATCTAACCCAGGGGTTTTCAACAGGTGGTCCGGGGACCACCAGTGGTCCCTGGTTCCAGGTGGTCCCCAGCTAAGTTGTTTAACCAGATGTAACTCTTGAGAATGTAAAAATGAAACCAAATGGACCCTTGCGGGTCCATTTGGTTTCATTTTTACACTCTCAAGAGTTAAAATATTCATCATCTGAATTAGCCCCAAGTCTACACAACTAGAAGATGGACAAAAGCAAAATAAATCTTTACTTTTGGGGTCTGTGGGGCTAAAATGTTCTCAAATGGTGGTCCGTGGCTCAAAATGCTGAATGAATGGTGGTCCCTGGAGTCAAAAAGGTTGAAAACCCCTGATCTAACCGAACTCCAAATGTTTTGTCAGTCAAAAGATAATAGTTGTGGCCGATGGGGCGGCAGTCCTCCTGTCTGTAATGTGCGAGTGCGATCCTTTTCACGTACGGACCACCTCTCTCTCGTGCGATCATTTCCACGGACTCTCTCTCTCTCTCTCTCTCTCTCTCTCTGTCTCTGTCTCTCTCCCTCTCTCCCTCGTCCATGCGACTATGAGCGAGGCGTAACAGGAGGGCCCGACCCAAATTCAGCCCTGAGTTTAAGCCGTCTGTTCTCTTCATGGCGGCTGTTCTACATAGACTTCTTTATCTTTATTTCAGATCGGTTTGTAATAAATAGCGCACACATCAGACACCAGCACAACTTTAGTGTTTATGAATCCCTTCATTTTTTACATTTTGGCTGGTCCGAGTTTTATTTGGGTCGAGCCCTTGCTCGCATCGCAGCACGAGGAAGAGGAGGACTTTTTCTCACTCGGTTGGCTGCGGCAAAGCCTACTGTGAATATATACAGCATTTGAAACCAGTTACTTGCCATAATCCATAGCGTGAGTAGCCTAATGTTTGTCCCTCATATAAACACGCCAAAGATATTAAACCTCCTCCTAGCTGATCGCCTCTCCTACCGTTATTTGTCCCAAAATGATTCGTATAATCCAGGGGTTTTCAACCTTTTGACACCACGGACCACCATTTATTCAGCATTTGAGCCACGGACCACGGACATTTGATGTCATTTTAGCCCCAAAGACCTAAAACTAAAGAATTATTTTGGTTTTGTTCACAATTCCACGAAACAGTGCAGACTTCTGAATATTTTAACTCTTGAGAGTGTGAAAATTGCGGGTCCATTTGGTTTCATTTTTACACTCTCAAGAGCTACATCTGGTTAACCAACTTTCAATCATTTAGCCTGGGGACCACCTGGAATCCTCTCAGGGACCACTGGTGGTCCCCGGACCACCTGTTGAAAACCACTGGTATAATCCGTTTAAAACACAATCAAGGGACGATTATTTACAGCTGGTGTTTCGTCGTGTTGCACAGCTTATTCACTGATTCACTGTAGCGACGCATGTTACACTGGATGTCAGCTTGGTAAACTGATGGACAAAAGTTGCCTGGCTGTTTTTGCCTGCTGCTGTGGTAGAGGTAGGCAGCAAGCTACTTAGAGGAAGGGAAGGGAAGGGAAGCGGCGGCGGGCGGTTCACTCACCCCTATACTATGCGAATTTTGCAGTTAGTGTTGAATAACACTATAAACGGGAGGGTTTTTTTGCGTCGTCGGGGGGGGGGGGGGGGGGGGGGGGGATTGGGGGTTACCGCATTACCGCCATACCGGCGGTATGGGGGTCCGCAATTACCGCGGTATTAAAAATCCATACCGCCCTGGCCCTACCCCAGGGGAAATTTGTCTTGGCCTTTCACCCCCGCACCAGCCATACATAGAACAAAAATGACAAACAATATACAAAACAGAGGGAGACAACATTACACAGTGCACACAGTGTAGAAATCTGGCCTCTTACATTCACTGATGTTTCAAAGCCTCGTTCAACATTTTAATTGACGCAGGTACAAACGATTTTTTAAACCTGATGTACTTCCACTTAGGTTCCTTGTACCTTCTCCCAAAGGGCAGAAGTATGAACTCATGGTTTAAAACATGGGTAACATCACTGACAATTTTGTCAGCCTGTTTTAATGTGTCCTGCTCATAAATAGACTACAGAGAGGGGAGTTTCTAACTCCTATGATCTTCCCTGCTGTCTGTACCAGGCTGAACAGTTTGGACCTCAGTTGCACTGAGAGGTTACCAAACCAAACTACAATACCAAATCTGACTAGGCTTTCCAGTACTGCTCGGTAGAACACTAACATAAATTTTTGGTCAACACCGTGAACCCTGAGGTGTCGTAGAAAGTGCAGTCTTTGCTGTAGTTTGCTACAGAGACTGTCTACATGTGTGTTCCATGTTAGTGAATTGTCAATCCAGATGCCCAAGTACTTGTATGAGGAGACCTGTGAGATGGTTGAGTCTAGATTGCGTTATCTCCTGGGTTCAGACCGAGCTGCCAACCCCAACGTCCACTATGTCACAAATCAATCAATCAATTTGTCAATCAATTTTGCAGCTGGCGATACCTTGCGCAGTGCAAAGGTATATAATATAACGCTGCATGTTACACTCGCCTGGATAAACTGACGAAAAAGAAGAGAGTTTAGCCTGTACTTCATAAGGCTTGCAACAAGCGTCACCATGCGCTGGCATGCATCAAGACATATCACACTGAAGGGACATGTGTCGACATGCATGCATCAAGACATATCACACTGAAGGGACATGTGTCGACATGCATGCATCAAGACATATCACACTGAAGGGACATGTGTCGACATGCATGCATCAAGACATATCACACTGAAGGGACATGTGTCGACATGCATGCATCAAGACATATCACACTGAAGGGACATGTGTCGACATGCATGCATCAAGACCGCCTTGACGCTTTGGTGTAGAAAGGGCCTTAGAGTCTTTTAGACTTATTTACCTGAGAGAGTGTGGCACATTGTCTTCCCATGTAGTAAGGTGAATGTTGACACTTCAGCCTCCTCTTCCATGTCTTCCTCTTTAATGTGTGGAGGTTGTGGTTCCTCCTGGACCAGACTGGGGCTCCTCTCCTCATGTTCAGGAGAAACCTCTTTACACACTGACAGACACAAGGAGGAGAGAAGAGAAACAGTCACCTTCTGGCCAAAAAGGTGCATTTTATCCTGTCTTCCATGTGCATCACCGTTCGGCAGAACAATGTTTTGAGAATTGAAAGACAAAGGCAGAAAAACAATGTGTGAGTACTTTATATTTAAATCAGAGAGTTTAACATTTTTGAATGTATGTAAATGAATCAACCCACACGAAACTTGATTAAAGCTCCTAATATGTAATTTTATTGTAAAAAATAATAATGACAGTTTTAATTGTTTACGTTTTTCATTAAGTCTTCCTTTAAATAAATCATCTCCAAAAATCTGAATCATATTAAAGTGAAATCAGCTTCAATCTGGCCGCGATTGCCACAATTTGCTCAGATATGGACCTAAATTGCGTGTGGGTAAATCCACGCACACCCCTGTATTTTGAACATTATTTACAAGAGAACAATCCCAACGTTAGCTGAAGATGCTAACTCGGATAGCATCGACCGCGGTTTAAGTGTATTAATCAATGGATTAAACAAAGCTCGGCTGTACGTCTTTGGCTACCTTTACCTACAGGTAAATGGTTGTTTACATCTCAGCTTATCGGCTTTGGCACTTAAACAGTTAATTATCAAAGCGCACCACTTGTTCACTCAAATGAAAAGTGATTCATTAAAAGACTGAGCACCATGTATTTTTATCTATATGGCAAAATCTTATTTGAAAGAGTGGGCTGGATATTACAATATTCTCAGATGTTGTTATTATATGGAATATGACAGAGCTGAGCTAGTAAAGTAATAAATGATTTGCACGAATCTGGGTCAAATCAACTCATTATTACTCTCATAAAATAAATCCATGTCATATAACAGCAGGGTCTCATAGCTAAATTAACATTGGTCAAGTTATATGATGTTATGTTATGATGTTATTTTACCAAGCAACGGTGGTATTTAAAAAAAGAAGTAAAATGTTAATGACAATGAGCATGTGTATCTGCAAATGCACTGTTTAATAACATTTCATGAGGAATTGTCTTCAACACATGAGATCATTAGATTTTACAAAGAGCAATTTATTAATTATGATCAGTTTGTAGAAATATAGTAGTAGAAATATTATAGACGTCCTTTTTATAGCTGCCTTGTTAAAAAGTCTGGTATCAGAATCAAATAGAAAAATAAAGGTTGAGGACATAAGGTACTAATTCCTAATTTTTGGCTTCATTTTGTGATATTACTGTTGATGAATCTCATCAAATATATCAATATATGGCAAATATCACAATATATTGGATATTGGATGTCATTAATGTCAGTAATGTCGCCACCTATATCATATGGTGAGCTACCCATATCTCCCAGCCCTAGTTATGAAAGAAAGGCACTCTGCCTATCACTACTACAGGGCCGGGTTTAGCCAGCCCTACTAGGGTGGGCTGGAAGAATGGCAGGGTGGGCAACTCCAAAGTTTTTCATATGAAGCAGAGGTTTTCAATCTTTTTGACACCAGGGCCCACTATTTATTCTGCATTTGAGCACGGACCACCATTTGATGACATTTTAGCCCCACAGACCCCAAAACTAAAGATTTGTTTTGCTTTTGTCCACAATTCCAGGCTGGACTTGGGGAGAAAAAAAAAAAACAGTCAAACATACAGATCAAAATGACCAATAATCTTCTACATTCTCTAGTTTTGTAGACTTGGGCTAATTCACATGGTGAATATTTTAAATCTTGAGAGTTTGTGGGTCCATTTGGTATCATATTTACGCCCTCAAAGAGCTGCATCTGGTTAACCAACTGTCCATCATTTAGCTGGGGGCCACCTGGAACTCTCTCAAGGACCACTGGTTTTGTTAGGCTTTGCCCACCCTTGCCCCCTCTAGATCCGGCCCTGCACTACTACAACGATTGTATGAAGAATGTGTGAAAAGTGTTGAAGTGTTCCTTTCCCATACCTGTCCTGTCCAATATGACTCTAGGCTGTAAAAGGACGTCCAGTAGTTTGTCTTGTCTCTCCAGCAGAGTTTCTAACAGAGTGCACACGAATCCTGCCGCGGTGCTGAGGCGCTCCAACACAAACACTCTGACAACTTCACCAACATCACCGTTAAGCTGTTGTTCCAAAACGCACAATATCTCCTCTCCCACCGACGTCAGGTGTTCACTAACGGACAGCCTCAGCTTTAGAGACGCACTTTGACGCATTTTACTGAGTTTTTCACACATTCTTCAACACCGCACTGAGTTTTTTGTTCCTCGCCGCCATGGGCTAAAAAACAACAACAACACGCATGCGCAACCCAACGTGGTTGAAGCCAGAAGAGTTGCGACATTGAGGGTCAGAAACTGAGCGCTAGAGTTGTTGTTCATGCAGGCTGAAAGGGACAAACTGGAGTTGAAAATACATTGTTTTCAACGAGGGCGGCGCAAATAAGAGCTATGTTAGGGAAAGTGTGCAAGAGGTCAACTGTTTTAAAGTATTAATGTACAATAACAACTAGTCTCTTGATGTTTTTGTTGTACAATTACTACAAAACGATCAAAAATAAAGGGATTTAAGATCATTAAAACTCTGCTGTTGCTGAATCCAATCAGCAGGTCTAAATTCTCATCTCAACTTGTCCCTATTTGTTGTCTCCATTCTCAATAGAAGTCTATGTAGATGAGCCTCCATTAGACTGTTGTCTCCATTCTCAATAGAAGTCTATGTAGATGAGCCTCCATTAGACTGTTGTCTCCATTCTCAATAGAAGTCTATGTAGATGAGTCTCCATTAGACTGGCCCCATGAAGTGAACGGAGTTGGCGTAACTCTGTCTATTTCCGTGGCTCTGCACGTACGGGGTGCGATCGGCGCCAGCGTTTTTTTTTTTAGCTAGGATAACGTTAGCTAGGATAAGAAAAGGGGGCGTGGCCCTTCAAAATAAAAGTACCCAGTGAAATAAACAAAAATGAGTAATTTGCACATAAATTGCCCATTAGAACTATAAATTAAGTAATATAAACGAAAATATACAAAACAATAAGTATTTTTGTTAACATTTACACCGTTATTAACTTAAAAAACATATTGAAATGGATAAATACTGTTCACTAGAGTGTAAAATAGGCCCCTGGACAAAAAATGGTTCTTCGTATGAACTAGTGGGACATATGTACGCGTGCAGGGAGACCTCCTCTACAACACCTCACTGTCCGCTAAGCAGAGGGCCCGAAGTGCCGAAATGAAGCCAGGGGAGCAGCGTGTGTTGTGGGGATGGTGCGACCAGGTAACCAGCCTTCTACTAGCGGCAAGAACAACTGCCCCAAAAATAGCTGATCTACAGGCTCCCACCGCGACACGCTATGAAGCATTGTGAGCTTGTAGATTTGCCATTTGTCCAAAAGTGCCCTCTTATGTGATTTCTGTCCCTGGACCCTAACACACTCTGCACGTCCCTGTATTTACATGTTCGCATTTGGCCGCCGCGCCTCACTGTGTGTGTGTATGTTCGCAGTGCTGCGACTCCTTCTGTGTGTCTGTGAGATCAAGTTAGAAGCTGTTTCTAGCCTGTGCGTCCCTTTATTTAGCCTACATGTTAATGTAAAGGCCGCCTCACTATGTCTGTGCGTGAGTGCAGTGCTGCGACTACTTCTGTGTGTCTGTCTGTGAGATCAAGTATTGTAGAAGTGTGTGTGTGTGTGTGTGTGTGTGTGTGTGTGTGTGTGTGTGTGTGTGTGTGTGTGTGTGTGTGTGTGTGTGTGTGTGTGTGTGTGTGTGTGTGTGTGTGTGTGTCCATTTACGTTCTGCAGATCTCTGAAACTGTGGTACATGTGTAACTGTCCCTGAAGATCTAAAAGACTAAGAGTTCATTCATTCATTTTGGAAAAAAAAAAATTAGCCAGTGACAATGATTTGCTTTGTTGTGTAACATGAACATGTATTTTAGCATATAAACAGGACCATTGTATTTGTGTGTGTGTGTGTGTGTGTGTGTGTGTGTGTGTGTGTGTGTGTATATATATATATATATATATATATATATATATATATATATATATATATATATTTCATTGTTTTGCCGAAATTCACTAGCCCCTGCTGAAAAAAACTCAGCCCCCCCATAGCCCCCCCATGCACAAATGTCTGGAGCCGTCCCTGCTGTCCGCTAAGAAGGAGACGGGTAAAATTCCGAGCACGGGCCTTTTAGTGGTGGCACACATGCAAAAAGTGCCATTTCTGGGCCCAGAGTGAGCACTCGACAAAAAACGCTGCTACGAGGCAAATGTTGGGACATATCCACACGTGCGGAGAGATGTCCCCTACAACATGCCACTGTCCGCTAAGAAGGAGACGGGTAAAATTCGAGCACCAGGCCTTTTAGTGGTGGCACACATGCAAAAAGTGCCATAATAAGGAACACTCAAATGTTATCTTTGGGAATGCACAATGACCCACTAGATTTCATACAACCACTATTACCCTGGTTGCAGTTGTAGTGTCTGTACAACTTCTGCTGCAAAACAGATAAACACATGCACAAAATGTGGACTGCAAGATGAAAGGAACTCTGCTATGAAAAAATGTCACACGCGGCTTGAAGAAGCAGTAGCACAGTCCCCAGAATTATTTAGACGCGCATCTTTTTGCATGTGTGCCGCCACTAAAAGGCCTGGTGCTCGGAATTTTACCCGTCTCCTTCTTAGCGGACAGTGGCATGTTGTAGGGGACATCTCTCCGCACGCGTGGATATGTCCCAACATTTGCCTCGTAGCAGCGTTTTTTGTCCAGTGCTCACTCTGGGCCCAGAAATGGCACTTTTTGCATGTGTGCCGCCACTAAAAGGCCCGGTGCTCGGAATTTTACCCGTCTCCTTCTTAGCGGACAGTGGCATGTTGTAGGGGACATCTCTCCGCACGCGTGGATATGTCCCAACATTTGCCTCGTAGCAGCGTTTTTTGTCCAGCATCCTATTTGTAAGGCATATGCTCTCCAATTAACAGTGTTTATCTATTTAGTTAATTTTTAATGTTTTTAACTGTCATAAATGGTAATAAAATGTAATAAAAGTGCATATAAACATATTTTGTATGTTGTGTGTCATATATTCTCGTTTATATACTTGAATTTATTGTTTTGCTGTGGAAATTAATATTTTTTGTTTAATTTAGCGAGTAGGGGAGAACGGGGTAAGTTGAGCCAGCGGGTAAGTTGACCCACCCCTGTATCTAGGCAACCGTACTATCAGTGGTCACATGACTCTGGATTCAATTAGCCCACCTGATTTCCAGCTGTCTGTCTTGAAGAGAAGCACAAGTTGAAGTGGTAAGTAACTTTTATCCCCCAAAAAACATTTTTTGCATGTCAAAGTAAATATTCAACATTTCATGAATAATGGCTATAAAGTCAAGATAATTTGCACTATATTTAAAAACGTATATCATATGTGTTGCTGGCCTAACAGTGTATAAAACCATGTGAATCATGTAGCTACCTGTTAGCCTGAATTGCTAGGCTAGGTGTTTTTTTTTTTTTTAAATGGCTGTGGGGCAAGTTGAGCCAAACCGTTGGGGTAAATTGACCAGTGGTTCAACTTACCCCGCATACTAAAGTGTCAGAGGAATAAGTGTAGTAATACATAATTGATTTGATTTTTTCATAAATGTAACATTGCAGACAAGCAAGAATGCCGAGACATGTGTGATATTGGAAATCGTGCACCTCGGCAGTCAAGCCAGCACTAGTTGTTTAGTCCTCAGTGTTGGGAATATTACTTTACCTTGTTAATATATTACTTAATAATTATTACCTTCATTTTAAAGCAATATATTATATTACAATATTACTGTCTGAGCAAGCGTAATATATTAATATTACTATTACATATATTACTTTGAAAAAAACCTAAATATTTTAATATTTAGTGTCACTATTAATCAAATATTGCGTAGACCAGTGGCATACCTACAATAAAGCAAGCGCACTTGGCTATCTGGACAAATCCATATGAAATCAACTTAAACAAATGTCACTCCTGAATGAATAATTTGATGACAAATGATAGAAAATAAGTAATTATTTAACTTCTGCGGTTGTCATGATAATTTCACAAGAACATTTTCAACGAGACAGATTGACAGAAAGTAATATTGAAAGTAATGCAGTAATGCAGAAAGAAAAGTATAATACATTAGCTGTTTTTTGTTCAGTAATATATTTATATTACAAGTTACTGCATTTTGGTAATATATTATGTTATATATTAAGTTATGTAGTGCACATGTCCCAACACTGTTAGTCATTGGCTGGTATTCTCGATCGCTGTGGTGTAGCCAGGTATGGTGTAAGTCTTCTCATTGGCTGCATGGCAGCAAATCCGGTCTGGGGCCTTGGGTGTAGGCCAAAAGCCTTTACCACCAGACCTGGGCCTGGGCTTACCAAATAATTAGCCATGATGAATAAAACCAGCCATCAAGAACTCCAACCTGTGATGAACAAAGTAGGGGAGTACAGTAACATTTTTAATTGGGGGTCAGGTGATTTCTGAACCTTTTTGAATTGCAGGTTTTAATTATTAAGAGTAATTATTTGGTAATCCCACGCCCAGGTCTGGTGGTGCAGGCTTTCGGCCTACACACAAGGCCCCAGATCTGATTTGCTGCCATGCAGCCAATGAGCATGGCCCCAGACCTGATTGGCTGCCATGCAACCAATAAGAAGACTTACACCATACCTGGCTACACCACAGCTCATTGGCTGCATGGCAGCAAATCAAGTCTGGCCTTCTGTGTATAGGCCAAAAGCCTATACCACCAGGCTGGGCCTGGGCCTACCAAATAATTATCCATAATAATTAAAACCAGTCATCAAGAGCTTCAACTCAGGATGAACAAGCCGGGGAGTACAGTAACATTTTTAATTGGGGGAGTCAGGTGATTTCTGGACCTTTTGAATTGCAGGTTTTAATTATTCTGGGTAATTATTTGGTAAGCTCAGGCCCAGGGCTGGTGGTATAGGCTTTCGGCCTACACACAAGGCCCGAGACCTGATTTGCTGCCATGCAGCCAATGAGAAGACTTACACCGTAGCTGGCTACACCACAGCGATTGAGAATACCAGCCATTGGGTGCAATTCTGAATCGCCTTGGTGTAGCCAGGTATGGTGTAAGTCCTCTCATTGGCTGCATGGCAGCAAATCAGGTGTGGGTCCGTGCTCATTGGCTGCATGGCAGCAAATCAGGTCTGCGGCCTTGGGCTAGGCCAAAAGCCTATACCACCAGGCCTGGGCCTGGGCCTACCAAATAATTATTCATAATAATTAAATCCAGTCATCAAGAGCTTCAACTCATGATGAACAAAGCCGGGGAGTATAGTAACATTTTTATTTGGGGGGTCAGGTGATTTCTGAACCTTTTGAATTGCAGATTTTAATTATTCTGCGTAATTATTTGGTAAGCCCAGGCCCAGGCCTGGTGGTATAGGCTTTCGGCCTACTACAGAGGCCCCAGAGCTGATTTGCTGCCATGCAGCCAATGAGGAGACTTACACCATACCTGCTACACCTCAGCGATTGAGAATTGCACCATTGACAGTTGTTGCTACAGTTACTTGCCAGTTGTATTCTTGTTTTTTTTTTGTTTTTTTTAATGCTGCTCTGTGTAACAATAAGTTTGTTTTTGTTTAAATGATTCAGGATAATAAACCTGCCTTTTGTTTTCATACAATAAATATTCAGAATATTGAACTTGAGTTTCAATTTGGTTTCTTGTTTACTTGGTTATTATGCTCAAGTTTAAAGTTGGAAAAGTCAAAAGATCAACTTACCCCATGTGGCTCAATTTACCCTTTGAGATGGAGCAACTTACCCCTAAGCCGGGGCAAGTTGAGCCACAAGACCACTTTTTTTTGACAGGCTATATTTCTATAACCATTCATGATGGATGCATTCTAAACATTTCCATTAGTGTGACACATTGTGAAATTGATGTACATGTGTTGATTTTACTTCAATTTAGTTTTCACTTGCCTACAGGTCAAAAAATGTAAAAAGTGGCTCAATTTACCCCGCTCTCCCCTACATTTATTCTGAAGGATGACGTCACCGGAAGTGAAATCCTTGATAAAAAATCCTTGATGGCTTGACACTGGTCATGGCGGCGAGGAACAAAAACCTCAGTGCGGTGTCGAAGAATGTGTGAAAAACTCAGTAAAATGCGTCAAAGTGCGTCTCTAAAGCTGAGGCTGTCCGTTAGTGAACACCTGACGTCGGTGGGAGAGGAGATATTGTGCGTTTTGGAACAACAGCTTAACGGTGATGTTGGTGAAGTTGTCAGAGTGTTTGTGTTGGAGCGCCTCAGCACCGCGGCAGGATTCGTGTGCACTCTGTTAGAAACTCTGCTGGAGAGACAAGACAAACTACTGGACGTCCTTTTACAGCCTAGAGTCATATTGGACAGGACAGGTATGGGAAAGGAACACTTTTCACACATTCTTCATAGAATCCTTGTAGTAGTGCAGGGCCGGATCTAGAGGGGGGCGGGGGTGGGCACCCAAACGTGCATCCTGCACGTGTAATATCAGTGGTTTTCAACCAGTGGTCTGCTGCCTAAATGATGGACAGCTAAATAATGGACAGTTGGTTAACCAGATCTTTGAGAGCGTAAATATGAAACCAAATGGACCTGCAAGCTCTCAAGAGTTAAAATATTCACTGTGTGGTCATTTTGATCTGTATGTTTGACTACCCCCCCCCCCAAAAAAAAAAATCCAGCCTGGTATTGTGGACAAAAGCAAAACAAATCTTTAGTTTTGGGGGTCTGTGGGGATAAAAGGTCATCAAATGGTGGTCCGTGGCTCAAATGCAGAATAAATTGTGGGAATAATGGTGTCAAAAAGATTGAAAACCACTGCTTCGTGGTTTTGTACTCACCCATTAAATAATTCCAAAGACGTGTGGTGTCATATAGTCCTCTATTTTCATATCCATGTGAAAGTTGTGGCACAAAACGCCTATTTAGTCAAATATCTCCACTTTTCACGAGACGCACACAGACATCTCTCCCTTCGGGCAAAGGGATCATAATACTAGCTGCACCTGATCACTGCAAACGTCATCAGGGTAACACAAAAAGTTTGGGGAACACAATTGCCTGGTGCACTGCGATAGGGGCTGGTTAATTAATCACACCACCTGCCAATTGAGTTCCCCAAACATTTGTGTTACTACGATGACGTTTGCAGTGATCAGGTGCAGCTGGTATTATGATCCCTTTGCCCGAAGGGAGAGATGTCTGTGTGCGTCTCGTGAAAAGTGGAGATATTTGACTAAATAGGCGTTTTGTGCCACAACTTTCACATGGATATGAAACTAGAGGACTATATCGCACCCCACGTCTTTGGAATTATTTAATGGGTGAGTACAAACAAGAGTAAATGACCACTAAAGAGCGCCGATGTTTCCCTGTAACAGCATACGATAGAGCCTAATCCATGGCACTGATATGAAGCCATTTATGGCGGAATACAGAGACATGCCAGGGCTAGAGTTGCCCACCCTGCCATTCTTCCAGCCCAGCCTATTAGGGCTGGCTAAACCCGGCCCTGTAGTAGTGATAGGCAGAGTGCCTTTCTTTCATAACTAGGGCTGGGAGATATGGGTAGCTCACCATATGATATAGGTGGCGACATTACTGACATTAATGACATCCAATATCCAATATATTGTGATACTTGCCATATATTGATATTTTTGATGACATTCATAAACAATATACCACAATATCTGCAACTATAAAAAATAAAAAAATGAAGCCAAAAATCAGGAATTGGTACCGTATGTTCTCAACCTTTATTTTTTTGAAGCTGATTTCACTTTAATATGATTCAGATTTTTGGAGATGATTTATTTAAAGGAAGATTTAATGAAAAACTTAAACAATTAAAACTACATCATTATTATTTTTTACCATAAAATTACATATTAGGAGCTTTAATCAATTTGGGGGGTTGATACATTTACGTACATTCAAAAATGTTAAACTCTTTATATTAAATATAAAGAACTCACACATTGTTTTTACGCCTTTGTCTTTCAATTCTCAAAACATATTGTTCTGCCAAACGGTGATGCACATGGAAGACAGGATAAAATGCACCTTTTGGCCAGAAGGTGACTGTTTCTCTTCTCTCCTCCTTGTGTCTGTCAGTGTGTAAAGAGGTTTCTCCTGAACATGAGGAGAGGAGCCCCAGTCTGGTCCAGGAGGAACCACAACCTCCACACATTAAAGAGGAAGACATGGAAGAGGAGGCTGAAGTGTCAACATTGACCTTACTACATGGGAAGACAATGTGCCACACTCTCTCAGGTAAAAACAAAAAGTCTAAAAGAGTCTAAGGGCCCTGATACACCTCGCAATGTTTTGATCAACATCAACAAGCAACGTCAACTATCAACGTTGACTTTTCATCTTTCTATAGAAAAAAATCAACTCCTGGTTGTTCAGAAAAGTCAGATCATTAGCGCCATCTACTGGTCAACATTTCGGAAGCCTCCAATCACAGCCCTCCTTGGCGTCACCTGATCCTTTCTCCTAGACTCACACAGATAAACTTTTCTGAAACCATGGCTGCTGCTGCTTCACTGCGGTGGACAAAGACAAGGATTTTGTAACTTCTATTTTGCTAAATGAACATTGTGAGTTGGGTGGCAGTTGGGTGAAAATGATTCAATGCAAACTAAGGGTTCTTTTTCCCTGAGAGTGTACAAATGGAACCAAATGGACCTGCTAGGGTCCATTTGGTTCACATTTGTACACTCCATGTTGCCATGTGTCTCATCATGTTGCCCGTTGATATTGATCAAAATATTGCTAGTGTAGCAGGGCCTCAAGGCCCTTTCTACACCAAAGTGTCAAGGCGGTCTTGATGCATGCATGTCGACACATGTCCCTTCAGTGTGATATGTCTTGATGCATGCTTGTCGACACATGTCCCTTCAGTGTGATATGTCTTGATGCATGCATGTCGACACATGTCCCTTCAGTGTGATATGTCTTGATGCATGCATGTCGGCACATGTCCCTTCAGTGTGATATGTCTTGACGCATGCCAGCGCATGGTGACGCTTGTTGCAAGCTTCATGAAGTACAGGCTAAACTCTCTTCTTTTTTCGTCAGTTTATCCAGTCGAGTGTAACATGCAGCGTTATATTATATACCTTTGCACTGCGCAAGGTATCGCCAGCTGCAAAATTGATTAACAAATTTGTGATTAACAAATTAAATGTATAAGAAGTATTTTTGTGATATAGTGGACGTTAGGGTGGGAAGCTCGGTCAGAACCCAGGAGATAACGGCTATCTACGACGACCAAAAAGGCAAGCACATTCAACATCAGATCAAGTTGAGCATCGTTTTATACGAGGGAGGAACATGCTAGAAGTAATGACACATAGTGGTAACAGGGTATTAGTAATAAGGCTATAGTAAATATATATGAATTATTCCCTGTGGAGAACAGGAGACGTCTGCCTCTAGTTCAAATAGCAGCGTGGTTCAGCATGTCGTGGCTCCAGGGTGGTTCCAGGGCCGGCACTAGAGAGAGATCAGGGTCATGAGAGAGAGAGAGAAGATACAGTCAGACGAAGCATTGGTCCAAAAGGAACACAGACGAAAGACCTTGTGGTCTTGTTTCCACTTGGGGTCCAGCATTCCATACAGTATAAGCAGTAAAGAGGAACAATTTGAAATCTATATGTAAATGTAATATAATATAAAAAATATATATATGTATGAATAGCCCAGGATATTAATGACTCGATCGTTCACTTGATGGTACAAGCACCAAATTTGGCACACAAGTGCTTTGGAACCTATTCTCTCAGAAAAGTACATTGTCCAAACGAAAAAACAAAATGGCGGCCCCCAAAATCCAAGATGTCCACCCAGAAATGTGTTTTTTCCTTTATAACTTGAAATGCATTGATTTTATGCCCCATAAATGTATTGACCGTTAATATAAAGTTGGACATTACGGACAATTTGGTACCAGGTAGGTACCAGGTAGGACATGTATGTCCTACGATTCTTGAGATACAGCATATATGCACTTTTACAGTCTGGGGAGAGCTAGAAATCTGTAACATTGATTCTTAAGTTAATGAAATTGTGATACAGGTTTGAAAATAGGTACATATATTCTTCAAACACCACTATTTTCAAAAGTTCCATGTGCCATGCAAAAATCCAAGATGGCCGCCCCAAAATCCAAGATGGCCGTCCAAAAATGTAGTTTTTCCTTCATAACTCAAAATGCAAAGATTTTAAGCCCTTGAATATATTGAATGTTAATATGAAGTTGGGTATTACGGACATTTTGGTACCAAGTACATGTCTGTATGTACTACGGTTCTTGAGTTACAACATATACTGTAGCGATGAGACACCATAATTTTGGCATAATTCATAGTTTTGGCACGTTTCACTCACTCTTCTACTCCTCTAGATCCTTTTATCACCATATCTACTATTTTCAGGAAATAGACCCACATATATCATAAACCACTCCAAGTTTTTCAATTGAATTTGCAAATGTAAGCCAGGCAGAAAGGTCTGTCTGCATTACTTTGAGTCTGTGTGTCACAATAAGTCTATATGGGAAGTGAACGTGCCAAGTGAAGTGTGTGTCATAGTGTAATATATGTAATAGTGTAATCTGCTAATAATGTAATAAGGTAATATGTGTAATATATGCAATATAGTCATAGTGTAATAGGGTAACATGTGTAATAGTGTCATAGAGTAATATGTGTGCAATAGGGTAAAAGTGTAATAGTTTAATATGTGCAATATGTATAGTGTAATAGGGTAATATGTTTAATAGTGAACTATTATGTGTAAATGGCCTATTAAACATATTTATTTATTTAGCACCTTTATCCAAGGTGCTTTACATAGATGGTAGATATGGTGATGATGATCTTTGAGTAAAAGAGTGAAATGTGACAAAATGTTACAATTATGGTGCCTCACCACCAGGCCAGGATTAACAATGAATCTTAGTGGAGCTTAAGGGCACTAGCTTCCCAGGGCCCAAGAATATGCAACTTGTCCTTAAAAGATAGAAGCTAGTCTATCTTAAGAGATCAGCATGTGGGTGTACATCACTGCATTTCTGCAAGACTGAGTTCCAGTTATTATTACTGCAGTAAGTAATAATGGATTGCATTTATAGCGCTTTTCCAAGTGCTCAAAGCGCTTTACAATGGTCCATTCATTCATACATTGGGAAGTAGAGCGGCGAACAGTCGACGCCAGCGTCCCCACTTCCCACATTCACACAACAATGGTGGCCAGCTCACACCGACCAACTCATTGGAGGCAATTTGGGGTTCAGTGTCTTGCCCAAGGACACTTCGACATGTAGACAGGAGGAGCTGGGATTTGAACCGCCGACCACGGGTAAGCAAGCCTAGCCTGGCTCAGCCCTGAATCAGCACCTTAAGAAATACTAGCTTTTTTTCCCCTGTGATTCAAGGACTGGCTTCCCTGGCTTTGGGGCCGTTTGTGCCGTTTGGAAATCCAATCCCAGCAGCAGATTGGCCAACAGCCTTGTCATTCACTTCGTTTCAAACATCGCTTGCTTTCTCAATATTCTTATGGGTTTATATGAACCAATCACCGTTAAGACTGCTGCTTTGATAACGCCCATCCCAGAAACTGCAGTGGTAGGGGCTTCAGTCTGAATACTGAAGTGAAACGAAATGACAATTCAGACTGAGGTCAGGCTAAAGCAAGCCTACAAATGCTGTTTTAGCAGTCTTGTTAATGACTCTACTAACAACCCAATAGTAATAGTCCTTGAATTGCAATTTGTAAACTGATGGTCATTCTGAGTCTCTGACGGTGACAGTGTACCCTTACCCATGGTAGTTTAGTAATGAAGTTGAAAGGATGTGCCCAGCACAGTGCCTACTGTGTTTTGTGCATCAGCGCAGGCAGCAGCAGTGGTGTACACATCAGTGCACTGAGCACACACATGCTCCTGTAGTTAATGAATTGGCAGAATCACATAGGGCCCTTTGATTTCATAAAGCGCCAGGGCCCTGAAAGGGTTAATCCAGCACTGCTCATCACTACCTATATGTTGTAACTCAAGAACCGTAATACATACAGACATGTACTTGGTACCAAAATGTCCGTAATACCCAACTTTATATTAACATTCAATACATGTATGGGGCTTAGAATCTTTGCATTTTGAGTTATGAAGGAAAAACTACATTTTTGGATGGCCATCTTGGATTTTGGGGACGGCCATCTTGGATTTTTGCATGGCACATGGAACTTTTGAAAATAGTGGTGTTTGAAGAATATATGTACCAATTTTCACACCTGTATCACAATTTCATTAACTTAAGAATCAATGTTACAGATTTCTAGCTCTCCCCAGACTGTAAAAGTGCATATATGCTGCATCTCAAGAACCGTAGTACATACAGACATGTAACCGGTACCAAATTGTCCGTAATGTCCAACTTTATATTGACCGTCAATACATTTATGGGGCATAAAATCAATGCATTTGAAGTTATGAAGGAAAAAACACATTTCTGGGCGGACATCTTGGATTTTGGGGGCCGCCATTTTGTTTTTTCATTTGGACAATGTACTTTTCTAGGTTCCAGAGCACTTGTGTGCCAAATTTGGTGCTTGTACCATCAAGTGAACGATTCTCATGAAAAATGGACTTAATATCTTGGACTAGAAAAAGATAACAGGGTGAAAAAGAAGAGCCAAATAAACAGTTTTCTTATTTTACAAAGGCCAGTTTCTAATTGCAGCCAGCCGTAGGTGTTCCTTGAGAGAGGCTTTGAAGGAGTCAAGGAATTTGTAAGTCAAGCAGACACTAGCAGTCCTATTAATTTCATGAGTGAATTATTTTATACTTACTATACAGGTGTATCGTGTAAGTAAAACAACTTAGGCATGTGCACAACTGAACAGCTGCCCGCGGCCCACGTGTATTGACTGATTGATAAAATGATTCATTTGTAGAATACAGTACATTTCCAAATAAATAACAACTCACTGCTGAACGCAGATTAATTGTTGTGCAACATATTTCTCCCCTGGCGAAAATATGACTGTTAATAGAAAACGTGTAATGTGACCACTCAAGAAAAATCCTCAAAGATTTATGTAATTTTAATTGCGTAGTGTCTAGTGGGACAGGGTACCTTGTGCACAACGTTGTGAAAGTCCCAATTTGTGTGATAATCATGTGATAAATTAAAAGTGTCAGAAATGATCCACACTGCTGCTGCAGGCAGCACTGTATGATTGACTGTCGCAGCTCGGAGCACGTTGACCCTTTGGTGTGACATGAGCAGTTAAAGCACCATTTGGTCACAAGCCGACGCAACCTGACGCATGATGTAAAGAGTCGACGCTTTGATGTAGTTAGGGCATTAGGATGTATGGGCTGTCAGTCAAGGCCAGAATGTTCTTTTACCATTCAGTAGTGGTGCTCTGCTCAGGCCCATCCAATCACAGTGTTTTTGTTTTGTTTTTTATGTTTGGCCGATACTGATCTTATGCACGAGGGGGAAATTTGAATATTTGCAAAATTGTTCAAAACCCACGTCCAAACTGAATCTGTGTGTGTGTGGCAGTGATGGGTCGTTCAAAAATGAATAACTGGATCCTGGATCCTGGATCCTCCAAATTCAATAACTGGATCCTTTTTTTCCCGTGAATGATCCGTTCTGAACAGGAGGAGCGAAACCCATTTGTGGCGGTTTTATAACCATTGTGATTGTTTTGCATATCAGCCACAAATGTTTTTTCTCTTCTCCTCCTTGTGTCTGTCAGTGTGTAAAGAGGTTTCTCCTGAACATGAGGAGAGGAGCCCAGTCTGGTCCAGGAGGAACCACAACCTCCACACATTAAAGAGGAAGACATGGAAGAGGAGGCTGAAGTGTCAACATTGACCTTACTACATGGGAAGACAATGTGCCACACTCTCTCAGGTAAAAAAATAAAACAATTAGAGTCTAAAGGTCATAGTATAGCAGCCCATACATTGTCCTAGGTCAGGGGTTGGCAACCGGACCAAAAACACAAACGCATGAATACAAAATCTCACCATCATAACCTTTATTTCAATTCGGATTACAATTGAGGGTCATTCACTCATTTTCAATGTAGCCGAATACACACAAAACAAAAATCCACAATATCAACAGGGAACATAACACAACAAAGCAATTAAAAAGCAAAAATCTGTCAAGACTCTCTCACGGTGCAGACATTAATTGAATGTCCGCTATGGCAGTTCAAAGTGTGTGTGTTTTGAGCATTCAGCTCAGCTTAGAGGCTCATTCACCTGGTGAGAGAGAAGTGAGAGTGTAAAGGGCAGTGTCTTGAGTTCCCTGTCATGGCCGGAGAAATCGTTCTCACGGCCAAAACATTCACTTTACACATGTTTTCTGTCAACACTTCAAGATGCTCTCCATAGACAGCCTCTACTAAATGGACCAGTGTGAGATACCATTTTTCTGTATTAGGAAGTATTCTTAACTCACTGGCATGATCACATTTTTTATCGTATCAATAGCATGATGGCATGCAACGTATCTTAGAGTCTCGGGGCACTCAAATTGAAAACAAAAATCGTGTTCAACTTTTAAATTTTCCACTATAGTAATTTGTTCAGACCTACATTCCTCAGTGAAATGAATGGTGTTTTAACATGCAATACTAGATGCATTTGCATATACTGGTACACCTGGATATGCTACATTACAATTTAGGCATTTAGCAGACGCTCTTAATCCAGAGCGACTTACAATGGTGAAAAGTTTACAATTTAATCTGGAGTTACAATACATTTTACAACATACAATGAAGCGCTAAAAACATTGTAATCAGTGTTGAGGAAGTTGATTTTAAAGACTAAGTAAGGGATAACACCCGACGAGCCGGTATTTGTTTCCTATTAACTGACCGAGGCGCAGCCGAGGTCAGTTAGTTAGGAAACAAATACCGGCTCGAAGGGTGTTATCCCGCTTATTACATGGCTTACGTCAGTGGTTTTCAACCAGTGGTCCGAGGACCACCAGTGGTCCTTGAGAGGGTGACGGCAACGGCATGTAAACAACCAAATACGTATAGCTAAGTGCTAACCAAATGGACCCGCTAACGGCATGCTGGAACTAAATGCGGAAGCGCACCGCGGGCTTACGTCAGTGGTTTTCAACCAGTGGTCCGAGGACCACCAGTGGTCCTTGAGAGGGTGACGACAACGGCATGTAAACAACCAAATACGTAGCTAACCAAATGGACCCGCTAACGGCGTGCTGGAGCTAAATGCAGAAGCGCAGCACGGATTGATATGAACACAGCTGTTTGCACTTTGGGGAACTTGTTTATGCAGCGGTCAATAATGGCGCAGAGCGGTGATTATAGTGTATTATGTGACCGCTCACGTGACGTGAACGCTGGCTTCTGATTGGAGCATTCATTCAAGCCATGTAATAAATAGTTATAGGTCACTTGAACTATAACTATAGTTACCTCTCCAAAGTTCTATCCAGCTTTCCAACATCAACAAGTCCCAATCAATGTCATGAATGAATGAATGATTTTTTTATTGACAGAGATGAGAGTTACAGTACAAGTCAAGTACACACTGCAACAAAACTGATAACAGCTTGGAGAATTACAGTACAATTCAAGTACGACTACATCAAATCTGACAGAGCTGATTGGACACACTAGTTAAGCATACACTTGTTTACAATAGTGGCCAACTTGTTCATTTCATTAAGGCATTCAAATACATACAAAACAACTACTTCAGTGAAGTCAGAAGCAGCAGATCATGGGGGTAAACTCATAGTGGAGGTAAAAAGGGAAAAGAGAAATGTACAAAGAGGGGAGGGGGGGGGGTGATTTTATTTACAATCTATAATGTATAAGACCACATCACTATATCTAATGTATAAGCCTCACTAACACCACATCACTATATCTAATGTATAAGACCACATCACTATATCTAATGTATAAGCCTCACTAACACCACATCACTATATCTAATGTATAAGACCACATCACTATATCTAATGTATAAGCCTCATTAACACCACATCACTATATCTAATGTATAAGCATCACTATATCTAATGTATAAGACCACATCACTATATCTAATGTATAAGCCTCATTAACACCACATCACTATATCTAATGTATAAGACCACATCACTATATCTAATGTATAAGCATCACTATATCTAATGTATAAGCATCACTATATCTAATGTATAAGCCTCACTAACACCACATCACTATATCTAATGTATAAGACCACATCACTATATCTAATGTATAAGCCTCACTAACACCACATCACTATATCTAATGTATAAGACCACATCACTATATCTAATGTATAAGCCTCACTATATCTAATGTATAAGACCACATCACTATATCTAATGTATAAGCATCACTATATCTAATGTATAAGCATCACTATATCTAATGTATAAGCCTCACTAACACCACATCACTATATCTAATGTATAAGACCACATCACTATATCTAATGTATAAGCCTCATTAACACCACATCACTATATCTAATGTATAAGACCACATCACTATATCTAATGTATAAGCATCACTATATCTAATGTATAAGCATCACTATATCTAATGTATAAGCATCACTATATCTAATGTATAAGACCACATCACTATATCTAATGTATAAGCCTCACTAACACCACATCACTATATCTAATGTATAAGCATCACTATATCTAATGTATAAGCATCACTATATCTAATGTATAAGCATCACTATATCTAATGTATAAGCCTCACTAACACCACATCACTATATCTAATGTATAAGACCACATCACTATATCTAATGTATAAGCCTCACTAACACCACATCACTATATCTAATGTATAAGACCACATCACTATATCTAATGTATAAGCATCACTATATCTAATGTATAAGCCTCATTAACACCACATCACTATATCTAATGTATAAGCATCACTATATCTAATGTATAAGCCTCACTAACACCACATCACTATATCTAATGTATAAGTCCACATCACTATATCTAATGTATAAGACCACATCACTATATCTAATGTATAAGCCTCACTAACACCACATCACTATATCTAATGTATAAGTCCACATCACTATATCTAATGTATAAGACCACATCACTATATCTAATGTATAAGCCTCACTAACACCACATCACTATATCTTTCTTCCTCCTCCTTTCTCCTTCTGTTTGTCACAATGTGGGCTAACTAAATACTTACATAAATACCAGTAATGCCATAACACGATAAAGACAACAATGCAAGTATATTACATTTTATTTTCTAGGCTAGTTCAATAATGAATGAATGCCACTGTATTTGCATCTGTATGGGAGGATAATGAACACCCTGCCCTGTGACCAGTGTTGGGGGAGTTACTTTTAAAAAGTAAGGGAATTATAGTTATAGTTACTTCCCTGAAAAAGTAACTACTACTACTAACTACTTTATTCCTTACTAAATTATGAAAGTAAGGGGCGTTACTTTACTTTTTTTAAAACATACAATAAAGGGGTGTTGTTCTGTGGTATTCGTGGTTACAAGTTTAAAGTGGAATTCCTCCCATTTTCAACATTTTACTGACATTAATATGACTTAGAGATGTTGCGTGGACATGATAAAGATCTCCCCATTCTGTGTTTACTAGAAATGGAGGTTGTGTTTTGCCATGTTAATGATTTTTCTTTTAGGACCTTTTTTAAAAGGGGTGGAATTCCCCTTTAATGGCAGCATGCTGAGCATGGGCTGTATTAAGATTTTCTTTGCTGAGGACAATGCTTGCTGTCTACACTTCACCTCAATGTTTTTGTTTTCGTCCTCGTCCTTTACCACAGTCGTTTTCAACCTTTTTCATACCAGGGCCCACTATTTATTCAAAAAAGAAACAGTCACGCTGTCGCCCTCGTATCATTGTGTTTGAGAGCGTATTTTACCGCAGCTCAAGTGCGAGTGTGTGTGCAGCAACAACACAGCTGGTTTTATGTCTTTCTGCTTACAAGAGGCCAGAGCCTTTATTACGCGAAAACTCTGTTCACTTCATGGGGCCACTTCAATGGCGGCTCATCTATATATACACTTCTATTGAATTGGGACAACTGAGGTTGCCGAATGCATTTAAGTCTATGGGATCATAAGCATTGTTTTTTGTCCCCTCAATGTCGCAGCTCCTCTACTAGATGGCTCTGCTCTGCTCGACGAATAAGACTGGCTCTGATTGGCTTATACTTATCACGTTAGACACATAGATATATTCACATTAGATCAGGCATCCGGAGGAAACAATGCAAGTGGACGAGAGGGAAACTTTCGTTCGGTGCCTTGTTATGACCCCTGGGTCATTTATTAGTTAACCCTACATGTGAGATAACATAAATATGTATATTTGCCAAATATCACACATATTTATACATTTAAATTAGAGATCTCACTTCAAGATACACAGTACCAGTCAGAGTGGGGGGGGGGGGGGGGGGGGGGTTGCTTGTGTGCTCTTCTAATTCTCCCTGCAGGTGGCCTGATTGATGGTTGGCATCTGATTGACATCTAGAGCAGCTTGTTGGGGAATGATCAACCCTGACTGGCTGTCTGTCTACTGTCTACTGTGGGAGGGTCTCTGATCACTGACTGGCTGTCTGTCTACTGTGGGAGGGTCTCTGATCACTGACTGGCTGTTGTTCTACTGTGGGAGGGTCTCTGATCACTGACTGGCTGTTGTTCTACTGTGGGAGGGTCTCTGATCACTGACTGGCTGTTGTTCTACTGTGGGAGGGTCTCTGATCACTGACTGGCTGTTGTTCTACTGTGGGAGGGTCTCTGATCACTGACTGGCTGTTGTTCTACTGTGGGAGGGTCTCTGATCACTGACTGGCTGTTGTTCTACTGTGGGAGGGTCTCTGATCACTGACTGGCTGTTGTTCTACTGTGGGAGGGTCTCTGATCACTGACTGGCTGTTGTTCTACTGTGGGAGGGTCTCTGATCACTGACTGGCTGTTGTTCTACTGTGGGAGGGTCTCTGATCACTGACTGGCTGTTGTTCTACTGTGGGAGGGTCTCTGATCACTGACTGGCTGTTGTTCTACTGTGGGAGGGTCTCTGATCACTGACTGGCTGTCTGTCTACTGTGGGAGGGTCTCTGATCACTGACTGGCTGTTGTTCTACTGTGGGAGGGTCTCTGATCACTGACTGGCTGTTGTTCTACTGTGGGAGGGTCTCTGATCACTGACTGGCTGTTGTTCTACTGTGGGAGGGTCTCTGATCACTGACTGGCTGTTGTTCTACTGTGGGAGGGTCTCTGATCACTGACTGGCTGTTGTTCTACTGTGGGAGGGTCTCTGATCACTGACTGGCTGTTGTTCTACTGTGGGAGGGTCTCTGATCACTGACACACAGTGATCAGAGGCACATGCACACAGCCATGTGCATGTGTTCTGAGAGAATCGATGTTAAATTAGGCTAATGTCACTGTGTGGCCTACCTTTTGCAGTATTTTATCAGAGATATAATCCATAATGCGAGGGTTGAGGGAGGGGAAAGAGCGTCCATGATTGCCTTCTTTCTTGCTTTCTTTCTTTTCTTTCTTGGGTCGCATTTGCAGAGCCGGATAAAATGCTGTGCACAGGGGGGGTGGGATGCCCCCCTAAACCCCCGAAATATAATGGCTGCCGGATGAAGTTTTCGCCTGCCCCCCCAATTGTGAAATTTTAGATCCGGGCCTGGCTAAACACGACAAAAAGCTAAAAAAAGAAAAAGAAAAAAAAAACATCTTCAATTTTGAGCGCACGCTCAAGAAAAAAGAGGCGGTTTGTCGACTTGTACTTTTTTGTGTCGCCGTGAACACGTGTCGACAATCGAGTCGATTTCCGATATATACATATATACATATTCGCCTTTGTCTTTAACATATTGTGTATCTCTTCTCTCCTCCATTTGTCTGTCAGTGTGTAAAGAGGTTTCTCCTGAACATGAGGAGAGGAGCCCCAGTCTGGTCCAGGAGGAACCACAACCTCCACACATTAAAGAGGAAGACATGGAAGAGGAGGCTGAAGTGTCAACATTCACCTTACTACATGGGACGACAATGTGCCACACTCTATCAGGTAAAAAAGTCTAAAAGAGTCTAAGGCCCTTTCTACACCAAAGCGTCAAGGCGGTCTTGACGCATGCATGTCGACACATGTCCCTTCAGTGTGATATGTCTTGATGCATGCATGTCGACACATGTCCCTTCAGTGTGATATGTCTTGATGCATGCATGTCGACACATGTCCCTTCAGTGTGATATGTCTTGACGCATGCCAGCGCATGGTGACGCTTGTTGTTGCAAGCTTTATGAAGTACAGGCTAAACTTCTTTTTTCTTCAGTTTATCCAGGCGAGTGTAACATGCAGCGTTATATTATATACCTTTGCACTGCGCAAGGTATCGCCAGCTGCAAAATTGATTGACAAATTTGTGATTAACAAATTAAATGTATGAGAAATCTTTTTTGTGACATAGTGGACGTTGGGGTGGGAAGCTCGGTCAGAACCCAGGAGATAACGGCTATCTACGACGACCAAAAAGGCGAGCAGATTCGACATTTCATTCAGATCAAGTTGAGCATCGTTTTATACGAGGGAGGAACATGCTAGAAGTAATGACACATAGTGGTAACAGGGTATTAGTAATAAGGCTATAGTAAATATATATGAATTATTCCCTGTGGAGAACAGGAGACGTCTGCCTCTAGTTCAAATAGCAGCGTGGTTCAGCATGTCGTGGCTCCAGGATGGTTCCAGGGCCGGCACCAGAGAGAGATCAGGGTCATGAGAGAGAGAGAGAAAATACAGTCAGACGAAGCATTGGTCCAAAAGGAACACAGACGAAAGACCTTGTGGTCTTGTTTCCACTTGGGGTCCAGCATTCCATACAGTATAAGCAGTAAAGAGGAACAATTTGAAATCTATATGTAAATGTAATATAATATAAAAAAATATATATGTATGAAAAAGATAACAGGGTAAAAAAAGAGAAGAGCCAAATAAACATTTTTCTTATTTTACAAAGGCCAGTTTCTAATTGCTGCCAGCCGTAGGTGTTCCTTGAGAGAGGCTTTGAAGGAGTCAAGGAATTTGTAAGTCAAGCAGACACTAGCAGTCCTATTAACCCACCCCCTGCTGTCCACGTGGGCTCGTGATCTTCTCTGTCCGTCCCCCCCGCCAATCACGACGAGCAGCGCAATCACGACGATAACCATTTCCCCCATTATACATTAGATTAAACCCTTGTGCATCCACCCTGTGGATATCAAACGTCTACATCAAAGGACAACACCACAGCAGACGATCACAGCACACCATGCACAGACAGAGTAGCCAATTGTATCTAAAAATCAACTGAAATATAACTTGCTGTGTCCACCGCATGGCAGCAGCGAGAGAGAGAGAGAGAGAGAGAGAGAGAGAGAGAGAGAGAGAGAGAGAGAGAGAGAGAGAGAGAGAGAGAGAGAGAGAGAGAGAGAGAGAGAGAGAGAGAGAGAGAGAGAGAGAGAGAGAGAGAGAGAGAGAGAGAGAGAGAGAGAGAGAGAGAGAGAGAGAGAGAGAGAGAGAGAGAGAGAGAGAGAGAGAGAGAGAGAGAGAGAGAGAGAGGAGAGAGAGAGAGAGAGAGAGAGAGAGAGAGAGAGAGAGAGAGAGAGAGGAGAGAGAGAGAGAGAGAGAGAGAGAGAGAGAGAGAGAGAGAGAGAGAGAGAGAGAGGACGGCTGCGTGCACACACACACACACCAGTAGTCCGGGGACCACCAGTGGTCCCTGAGATCATGAGGTCCATTTGGTTTCAGTTTTCTGATCTCAAGAGTTACAGACCCATAAGGGTCCGTTTGGTTACAAAGGATCCATCATTTAGCTGGATCTAACTAGCTCAAACAATCAGTGCTGCCATTACAAAAAAAAAAAAAAAAAAAAAAAAAAAAAAAAAAAAAACAGCAACCAAGGCTTTTTTTAAACTTTACCTTGTCTCCAAATAACAGGTGAACCACCAAAGATCAGGAAAAAGATCGCTATTAGATCCAAAAGTCAATAAATCCAAGCTCCTTCAGTGTACAGATCCATAAGGCTCCTCTGCCACTACACTCTCTTGTCTCTCTGTTTGTTGTGTGGTTGCTATGGAAACCCGTAGCTGACACATGTGGCTCTCCTGCCACGTGGCTCTCCACGTGGGTGAGGGTGAGAACCCCATAGACTCAACTACATGCAACACATGCTCTCTCTCTCTCTCTCTCTCTCTCTCTCTCTCTCTCTCTCTCTCTCTCTCTCTCTCTCTCTCTCTCTCTCTTCCTACAGTGTTGCCAGGTTGTCGGAGAGAAATAAGTAACCTGGTCTCAAAATAATACTACTTTACACATGAAATAGTTCAAATCCATCAGGCATTGAACATGGCAGTTCTTGAAGCTCGTTGTGATGTGTTGTGGAAGTAAATGAAAAAAAAGTTGTTTATTGAGGTTGGCATGATTTTATTTATAATATTATTTTGATGTATTTATATGGTTATGGGTATTGTATAGTACATTTTGGTATGGTGCCGTTCAAGTTTAGTACAGTACATCACAGTGTGTGATGTGGATGTGAGTGTGGTATATTTCCCTAACTGTGCTATATCATAAACTGATTTCTGCAAGAAAATGCAGCCACAGAACATCATCTGTGGGGACTACATGAACATGCCATATCTCTAATGAAAGGTTATGATGTCCTCTTGAATACAAGGGATGGATTGGGGGTCAAAATCAGCTAATGATTCCCGAGCGCGGCAAGCCGCAGCTCACCGCTCCTTGGAGCTCACCACTCCAAGTGATGGGTTAAAAGCGGAGGTCCAATTTCGCTGCGGTAACGTAGTGACAAATCATGCGACTTTGACTTTGACTTTGACAAAAGAAGAAGCGAGTTTCTAGCATGTACCATTTTGGAGTTATCAGTGATCAAAAACAGATTGATGTCACATAATTCAGTCACTAGTGAGTAACAATGCTGCTTTCCAAGGCTGATATATACATAACAGTAGATGCTATTTTATTCTTTATTTTTTTAGATTCAAGCAGGCATCATGAGGTTTAATTTGATATATGGCATGGATGTGTAGCGGTAATATTACCTAATGTTAAATGCTAAACAAAACTTTGAATTGAGTTATTGAAAATGGCCTCTGGCCTGCTGCATCATCTGCTGTTATAATACACTGTATTCAATTGCTAATATCTACAAAACAGAACATGTTATCAACTCACTTATTTTTTTCCATGAAAGCAAAGAGATGGAGGATTTTTTTAAGGTATTCCGTGTCTCGAACGGCCCACCATAGATTTTTCCATAATTGTCTAAAAGTCAGGTATTTCTGGCAGTGACACTTACTGTCCCCCTTTCTTGCAGCAGCGGGTGGGTTAATTTCATGAGTGAATTATTTAATACTTACTATACAGGTGTATATCATGTAAGTAAAACAAGTTAGGCATGTGCACAACTGAATAGCTGCCCGCGGCCCACGTGTATTGACTGATTGATTGAATGATTCATTTGTAGAATACAGTACATTTCCAAATAAATAACAACTCACTGCTGACGGCAGATTAATTGTTGTGTAACATATTTCTCCCCTGGCCAAAATATGTTGGGTAATAGAAAACGTGTAATGTGACGACTCACGAAAAATCCTCAAAGATTTATGTAATTTTAATTGCATAGTGTCTAGTGGGACAGGGTACCTTGTGCACGACGTTGTGAAAGTCCCAAAAAGTTGTGTGATAATCATGTGATAAATTAAAAGGGTCAGAAATGATCCACACTGCTGCTGCAGGCAGCACTGTATGATTGACTGTCGCAGCTCGGAGCACGTTGACCCTTTGGTGTGATATGAGCAGTTAAAGCACCATTTGGTCACAAGCCAACGCAACCTGACGCATGACGCAAAGAGTCAACGCTTTGATGTAGTTAGGGCATTAGGATGTATGGGCTGTCAGTCAAGGCCAGAATGTTCTTTTACCATTCAGTAGTGGAACTCTGCTCAGGCCCATCCAATCACAGTGTTTTTGTTCTGTTTTTTATGATTGGCCGATACTGATCTTATGCATGAGGGGGAAATTTGAATATTTGCAAAATTGATCAAAACCCACGTCCAAACTGATCCTGTGTGTGTGTGGCAGTGATGGGTCGTTCAAAAATGATCAAATTCAATAACTGGATCCTTTTTTTCCGTGAATGACCTGTTCTGAACAGGAGGAGCGATACCCATTTGTGATGGTTTTATAACCATTGTGATTGTTTTGCATATCAGCCACAAATGTTTTTTCTCTTCTCCTCCTTGTGTCTGTCAGTGTGTAAAGAGGTTTCTCCTGAACATGAGGAGAGGAGCCCCAGTCTGGTCCAGGAGGAACCACAACCTCCACACATTAAAGAGGAAGACATGGAAGAGGAGGCTGAAGTGTCAACATTGACCTTACTACATGGGACGACAATGTGCCACACACTCTCAGGTAAAAAATAAAATAATTTGAGTCTAAAGGTCATATTATAGCTGCCCATACATTGTCCTAGGTCAGGGGTTGGCAACCGGACCAAAAACACAAACGCATGAATACAAAATCTCATCATCATAACCTTTATTTTTATTCGGAGTACAATTGAGGGTCATTCACTCATTTTCAATGTAGCCGAATACACACAAAACAAAAATCCACAATATCCACCGGGAACATAACACAGCAAAGCAATTAAAAAGCAGAAATCTGTCAAGACATCAACTTTCTCACGGTTCACACATTAATTGAATATTTTACACAGTCTGTCCGCTATGGCAGTTCAAAGTGTGTGTGTTCTGAGCATTCAGCTCAGCTTAGAGGCTCATTCACCTGGTGAGAGAGAAGTAAGAGTGTAAAGGGCAGTGTCTTGAGTTCCCTGTCATGGCCGGAGAAATCGTTCTCACGGCCAAAACATTCACTTTACACTAGGGCATTAACGACTTGAGATTTTTTCAAGTCGACTTGTCAGACAGTCAAGTCGAAGTTGTATCGATTTATCGATTTATGGCTCGGGGGGAGGGGGGGGGGGGGGGTCCGTCGTGGTGGTTCTCCGAGAGGGGATCAAATGGTGCCGCTATGAGGCTGGCGCAGTGCTTATACAAAACACATCGCGAGGCTACGCAGGAAGCATGTGGCAAGCTTAATATAAAAACAATATTGGCACAGCGCAGCACAACGTCCACTATGGCCAGCCATAAAAACACAACATTATCAATACACAGCAGCCCACACGTTAGAACGCAACAGAAGACATGCTCGTTCTAACAGCGGCCACATTATCAGAATACTATCCATTTACATGTAGCCGCCTCCTCCTCCACCACCACCACCATATCGCGCTGCCTTTCTTTTCTGATCCATTCAGTAAATTAATGAGAACGACGCGGACAGAAGCATGCGTCCCGTGTGTACTGCGTAGCCTAATGCGAAACGAGGAACAAAACGGTCACTGTAGCACGGGGAGGTGTTGGTTGATGAAGTTCTGTATTTCTCTTACACTGTTTGCTGTTCGATCTGATCCGTGTACGTAATGATCAGTGGAACGCCGCGCGCCCAGAGCGCAAGAGCGCGCTGCGCATGCAGCTGCAGTAAGATTGGTAAGCCTAAATTAAGGCTGAACTCCGATAGAGTTGCAAAGGAAACTTCAAAGGAGACTTCTGTCCGTGAGTGACAGTAACCAATATTACAGTTGAATTATATACACACACGTCGCACATATAGAGAAAGAAAAAAGGGGAAAACAAAGGTAAATGTTTAATTCCTCCTCTTTACTCCTTTCCCTCGGAGGAAGGGGAAAAAAACAACGTATCGACTCGGGCATTTTGGAGTCGACACGTGTTATGCAAATCGATGCATCGATGTATCGATTTTTTTGGTTAAAGCCCTACTTTACACATGTTTTCGGTCAACACTTCAAGATGGGCTCCATAGACAGCCTCTACTAAATGGACCAGCGTGAGTTCCCAATTTTCTGTATTGGGAAGTATTCTTAACTCACTGGCATGATCACATTTTTTATCGTATCAATAGCATGATGACATGCAAAGTACCTTACAGTCTCGGGACACTCAAATAGAAAACAAAAATCGTGTTCAACTTTTAAATCTTCCACTATAGTAATTTGTTCAGACCTACATTCCTCAGTGAAATGAATGGTGTTTTAACATGCAATACTAGATGCATTTGCATATACTGGTCCACCTGGATATGTTACATTTGTAGTCAGTGTTGGGGAGGATAATTTTAAAGACTAAGGAGTTATAGGTCACTTGAACCATAACTATAGGATCACTTATCTGAAAAAGTAACTTATTAGAGCCCGACTGATATAAATTTTTGGGACCGATATGATATAGGAATAGAACCACCGATAACCGATTTGCAACCGATATACCTGTATATATTTTTAGCTGGAATGAAAATAGACTTTTTTCTTTGTGAATTGTGCAAAGATTTGCTGCCGATATGATTATGCAGTGATACAGTCACATTGACAGTAGTACATGGTAGACAAACTGCTGCCCTAAACGAATGTATTCATTCAAGACCCGTTTTTTTTTTTTTGTTTGTTTGTTTTTTACTTGTTCAGTCAACCTGTCTGTAACAAAAGTGAGTCAACAGTGACACAACATTCCAACTCTGAAGCACCATTGGCATCACTTTGCCACTTAATAAACATAAAAAACACTATAGCAGCCAGTAGTGTGCGTTGTGCACATTAGCACCGCTTTGCCACATAAATAAACATAAAATAAATAGTAGCAGCTGCACCAGTCAATTTCTGACTCTCTTTAACTCATTTAGGCCTGACCTAGTTTTCTGGAAAAACCTTGTATTTACCGCGATTTCTGGATTATAAGGCGCACCTGAATATAAGCCGCAACAGCTAAATTTGGGGCAAAATACAGATTTTTCCTTGTATAAGCCGCACCTGGCTATAAGCCGCACCAGGCTTATAGTCAGGTGCTTCATGTTAGAGCAGTGGTTTTCAACTTTTTTGATACCAGGGCCCTCTATTTATTCAGCATTTGAGCCAGAGACCACAATTTAACAACATCTTCACCCCACAGAGCCCAAAACCTCTTTTGGTTTTGTTCACAAATCCAGGATGGATTTTCGCAAAAGAGGCAAACCATCAAAATTAGACCCAAATGAACATGACTTATGACTTATTAATGAAGTGGTGCTGATTTAGATGGTGAATATCATAACTCTTGAGAGCGTAAACATGAAACCAAATGGACCCGCTAGGGTCCATTTGGTTTCATGTTTACGCTCTCAAAGAGTTACATCTGGTTAACCAACTTTCCATCATTTAGATGCGGAGCCCACCTGGAACCCTCTGAGAAACTACCCCTGTGTTACCTGTAAAAATCCATAGATTGGCCGCACCGTTGTATAGGCCGCAGGGTCAAAAGCATGTGAAAAAAGTAGGGGCTTATAGTCCGGAAATTACGGTATATAACAGCACCGAAACAATTGAATGTTTGGTTACTGTACATACTGTACAGAATCCAAAAATGGATTCCCGGGCCTGAATGGGGAATAAAGAATAGAACTAATCTAAATAAAAATGCTGTCAGTCACTGTCTCTCTACTCTCAGGCAGCTGACTAATACTTAAAATAGAAAAAAGAAATGTCTATAATTATGTGTAAAGCGGACCACCTGGAATCCTCCCCGGACCACCTGGAATCCTCCCCGGACCACCTGTTGAAAACCCTTGCTTTTCCAGCAAGAATGTAAAATAGTTTTTATATTTCCACGCTGCAAAGGCTCCAGTCACGCTGTCGTCCTCATATCATTGCGTTTGAGAGCATATTTTACCGCAGCTCAAGTGCTAGTGTGTGTGCAGCAACAACACAGCTGGTTTTGTGTCTGTCTGTTTACAAGAGGCCAGGGCCTTTAGTTACGCGAAAACTCTGTTCACTTCATGGAGCCACTTCAATGGCGGCTCATCTATATATACACTTCTATTGAATTGGGACAACCGAGGATACCGAATGCGTTTGTGCGAAGTCTATGGGATCATAAGCATGGTTTTCTGCCCCCTCAATGTCGCAGCTGTTCTACTAGATGGCTCTGCTCTGCTTGACGAATAAGACTGGCTCTGATTGGCTTATACTTATCACGTTAGACACATAGATATATTCACACTATATCAGGCATCCGGAGGAAACAATGCAAGTGGACGAGAGGAGAGGGGAACTTTCGTTGGCTTCTCTATTCAATATACTCTATGTTAGACTGTGAAGAAGCGAGCTGAAGAAGACAGACAACACACAGTGCAGCGAGTTCTGCCGCCGCCGCGGAGTAACGATAGTAACGATGGTACACTAATCATAACGTCGTTATGGATTTGGGAAATGTAACAGGGGTTACGTTAGAAGTTACTGAAAAAAGTAACCCCTTACAACTAAGGGCGTTGTTCACAACACTGCTAATGAAGTGCTGCCACCTAATAAACACGTGAAGAGGAAAAAAGCAAAACCTGTGGTATGTATTGTTTTCCTTCGTTCCAGATCAGCGTGTGGAGTCCAGTCTGCAGGTGAAGATCAGTTCTCCAGACACGACTGGATCTATTAAACAGGAACTTGAAGACAACATGGATCTCAGTGAGTCTATTAGCCGCGGGTGTTTTAATGCTTAATTACCATATGTAAGGGTTCTTGCACAGATGAGATTGTCGGCAACGAAATGCTGTTTGAGAAGCATCCTTTTTATTATTTAAACGACTACAGAACTGCACGTGCTGTATGTAATTAACGCTAGAGCCATAGACCAGGGACGGATCTAGGCATAGACATGGGGGGGGGGGGGGGGGGGATGCCCCCTAGACGCCCTGACTGCCCCACCAAACATGACGGAATGCAAACAATGAAAACTTCAAAGATATTTCAAATCAAATGCTTATAGCGGTAGTTAAACATTGACTAACTACAATTGTGGCACCACTAAACCAACTGTCATTTTCGGCTGTCCCCCCGATTGACAAATATTACATCCAGGCCTGGCCATAGAGCGTAGCCAGAGGGCAAACTCCGATCACTTCATGAAACCAAATGAGCGCTTGCGGGTCCATTTGGTTCATGAAAAAAGGTAGCCTACCGTACATCTGGTTAACCAACTGTCCACCATTTAGCTGGGGACCACCAGGAATCCTCTCAATGTTTAAGACGCTCGACGAGGCGTCTTTATTGCCGCCTCCACGGACCCCTCCTCCTCCTCGCGCTGCTGCTGCTGCCAGCCTTTCTAAACCCGTTCGTGGATGTTTTGACACTTTACCACGCTGTCAGGATCCACTGGCAGACTTTAGAAAAAGTTGCTTTCAGCATGTTCCTCGCGCTGGTGGTGCGCGCGCTGGTGGCGCCAGCTCCTCGGAACGACGGCGCGCGGACCACCAGCATCATTGTAAATACTCAGGCTGTGCATGTAGGCGTATTTGTCACTGCAAATAAAAGTGGCTTTTATTTAATTCTTTTTTTCATCGGGATTAGGCATGTCATCTGATCTCGCATAGCCTATATATGCCTTTCCAAACCTATATATTTTTTCATCTGTATCATTTATTAGGTTTTATAGCTATTAGGAGTGAATAGATAACTTTAGATGCCTTTCTGCAGTTCAGACAATGCTGCTCCGCTTGTTTGGGACAGAAAAACAGGCAAGGACAAATCCTACGACAGCTCCCGACCTGACGTGGGTTTTGTGTAGAAGTAGGATCAACTTCAAGTTCATGGTGGGAATGATACATGTCGAACAATGCGGGAATTCTGCTCTACGCATGCTCTACGTCCATTTTTGGGTGTACACCGCGTTGATAAATGAGGGCCTCTGTCTTTATTGTATTGGTGACAGTGGATCGGTACTGAGACCGTAAAGACATCACATTTCAATGATTAATCTGTTGATACTTCTTCCATCCACTGCTCTGCACTGAGGTATAAGATTCAAACCTTCTCATAGTCTTTTTGTATTATTTCTCCTAGACTTTCTGCAGGTCTCTGTGTGTAAAGAAGAGGTTCCACATGAAGAGGAGAGGAGCTCCAGTCTGCTCCTAGAGGAACCACAACCTCCACACATTAAAGAGGAACAGGAGGAGATACTTCAACGAGCAGAAGAGGCTGGTGGGTCAACACTGACATTACTAGCAGTGAAAAGTAATGATGATGATGATGATAACAGAGAGACAGAGCCTGTAGCCGGCACCTCAACTGAACACATGAAAACATCAGCTGACATGGAGGACTGTGGAACATCACAACCAACTAGTGACGATCAGCTCCTCTCTTCACACTGTTCTGAATCTGACACTGAAGACAGTGATGAGTGGGAGGAGACTAGGGGAGGTCAGTCAGCTTTAAACACACTGAAATCACAAAACACACAAAATGTGGGAGGACTTCGCAAGCTGTCCCAGGACCTGAAACCACCAAAACAAACTGACTCCACGAGAAGTCGCACGGGGAAGAAACCTTTTAGTTGTGCAGAGTGTGGCAAAGTGTTTAATAGACAGTCAATTCTAAAATCACACATGAAGATTCATATAGGTGAAAAGCCCTTCTCTTGTACAGTATGTGGTAAAGACTTTATTCATGAATTTAGACTAAAATCACACATGATGACTCATACAGGTGAAAAGCCCTTCTCTTGTACAGTATGTGGTAAAGGCTTTACTGTGACAGGTAGTCTAAAAAAACACATGAGGACTCATACAGGTGAAAAGCCCTTCAATTGTACAGTATGTGGTAAAGACTTTACTTGTAAAACTAGCCTAAAATCACACACAACGACACATACAGGTGAAAAGCCCTTCTCTTGTACAGTATGTGGTAAAGGCTTTACTACAACGGGTAATCTAAAAACACACATGAGGACTCATACAGGTGAAAAGCCCTTCTCTTGTACAGTATGTGGTAAAGGCTTTACTGAGACAGGTACTCTAAAATCACACATGAGGACTCATACAGGTGAAAAGCCCTTCTCTTGTACAGTATGTGGTAAAGGCTTTACTCAGAGAGGTGATATAAAAAAACACATGAGGACTCATACAGGTGAAAAGCCCTTCTCTTGTACAGTATGTGGTAAAGGCTTTACTCAGACAGGTAGTCTAAAATCACACATGAGGACTCATACAGGTGAAAAGCCCTTCTCTTGTACAGTATGTGGTAAAGGCTTTACTCAGAGAGGTGATCTAAAAAAACACATGAGGACTCATACAGGTGAAAAGCCCTTCTCTTGTACAGTATGTGGTAAAGGCTTTACTCAGACAGGTCATCTAAAAAAACACATGAGGACTCATACAGAGAAAACCCTTTAGTTTAAGACATGATCAGTCAGTCTATTCTAGAATGACAATGAGGCAAAAGCAGAGGAATTACACCTGACAATATCAACATGACACAGTAAAATACATAAATAATTTCTTGTGATGTATATTATTTTCATGGATGATGTGTATGGATCTTACTTTATATTTTATTTGTATTTTATTTATTTTCTCTTGCATTATTCCCTCCAGCTCAGACAGTACAATATGAGCATCAATGTGTGTTGAATTGTGTGATGAGTTTTTTAGTAATATGGACATTTAGAAGGACGATGGCATGACTGTCAAAAAGGAAATACCATATTAGTCCATAAATCATTGTTTTGTTTGAATGGTTTAATTGACAGTTGTTCAAGGTGAGGTAAATAAAGAGACCTTAATTGTGAACATCACTTGGAGGATTGTCTGTCCTGCTTCCAGATTGTTTAGGAGCAGTTATTGATAGGGAAAATCTGCACTTCTATTACACACAATGAGAAATAACTGAAGGAGAATTTGTCTGCTCTTAGGTGGTATTTATTAAGCAGAGCTATCTATTAAAATATCGTGCACGATAAGTGATGAATGTTGCAACTTCCTCGGGCGACAGTTACAAGACGCATAAAGAAAATCAAGAAAACAGTAGTTAATATAACTTCTGAGAGAGAGAAAGACAGCCCAAATGGGGAGGGGGATATTAACACAGGTTTACATATGGCTGCTTGCATGTCAGTCAGAGACAAGGCAGACCCAGAGGCGTTGGTCAGTCCCTAACCTTGAGAACCTTCACGTGCCAGTAGAGCAGAGGCACAAACTGGTAGAAACTGGACTAGATAGTGAGAAACCACCTGATATGTCACAACAAAACACTTGTTAATCCTGAAACAACACACATTGTAATAACAGAAACAGAAAACCTATAGCTAAATGTAAAATTTCCCTAACATTATACACAACTCAAATATCATTTATTGTGGTGGAACTACATTTGTATATGGTGGTTTCCATGTGGACATGTGGAGGGGTTGCACACGCCAATGGAGTTTAGATCGATACGGTATGTGGTGAAGGCTTTACTGAGACTGGTAGTCTATAAACACACAATATGGGCTAAACCCCTTATCCCAAACCCCTGATGCTTTTTTCACTATTTTGATAAACCTTTTGCAATAGTTCAACATGCCAATCTATTGACACGTTGTGAGCCTGTACATTGGATATTTTAACTTTTGAAAATGTTTTTTTTTTTTCAATAGTTTAAAAAGGCAAAGAGGTTAAGGTATAAGGGGTTTAGCAGTGACGGAAATCTAGGCTGTCTATACTTGTACAGACTCGCTCTTGAAGGCTTTATAAGCCACTTTCACTCGAGGCTGTTTGGTTTCAGACGACACACAAAGAGTGGGTATGAGGGATATTTCCGTTAAAAACTAATGACACATATGTTTCAGAAAAAATAGAATATATAGGCTCAGTTGAAGAAAGAAGTTGAGAGCCCCTCTTGCTCCCCTGAAAAGGGCTTGCATTCGGGAAAACAGCCGAACGCATCACCGCGTGACGTAGGCAGTGGATTGCTCCGCAAACTTCGGCGAGTAGTTCCAGCAGCTCAGCTTCCGGCTAAAGTTAGCTACAGTAGAATACCTTATCGGCACGTTGGTGAAGGTCGGGACTCGGAGACAGACGTCGTGGTTGTGTTGTTGTGTTGCGTGTAACTGTATGTATTATTGTATAATACGATGCCTAAGCGTTGCGTCATCAGGGGATGCAGTAATTCTTCCCAGTCTGAGGGGATCAGTTTACATTTGTGGCCTAGAGGTGAAACGATTGCGTGGAAGTGGGACCGCTTTGCATGAATCAAGAGAGTGGACTGGATCAAGGGGACACCAGGCGTCTCAGCCATATGTGGAGCCCACTTTACCCCGGATGATTTTGACGGTCTTTGCAGGTGGAAAGCTGGACTGTGCAATGTGTTGCAGTTAAAGAAGGACGCTGTACCGACAGTCAACGTTGCAGCCGCCGCCGTTTCTGGTGCTGGTGCTCCATCAGCCACCGTTGTTCAGCCTTCACAGTCACGAGCAGGTACCACAATGGAGATGAACAGAGTGAGTCTATATGTGTCTTATATTGTATTGCTACTTTTTACAAATTACTTTGTCTTGGATCAATAACAGTAGCTGCTATTTTTTCCACTTTGCCTGTAATTTTAGGTTGTCAAACCAGTTCTCCTGAGATGATCTCCATTGGTGTGTAGTGTGAAATCATCTTGGATGTGCCAGGGAATGTAATGGAGGAGGAGGAGGAGGAGGAGGAGGAGGAGGAGGAGGAGGAGGACCTTCCAGGAGAAGATGATGATAAAGATGTGGAGATTACATCGTCTGGGTCAGTGGTCATGTTGCACTGTAGATGGTATTGTTGCAATACCATCTATGTTGAAATAATATTTCCCATGTTCTAAATGACAGTTCAACAATAATGATGTCATGCGAATAATAAAGGGATATGGGTGAACTGGTCCTGGCAGCAGATGGCAGGAGTGACAGCCCAGGACACTGTGCCAAGTATGGCACAGTCAGTGTCATTGAGCAGCGGATAAACATGATCCTTCACATGGAAATTGTTCAGGCATGTGTTGCAAAGGGTGCATGTTGTTTGTTAATTGCTCATTTCATATGACATTGTGTCTATCCTACATTCATTTTCTAAATCTAAGTCTTTTTTTCTTGTTAAAGTAATGGGGTGAAGAGTTGGAGTTGGTGTGAGCTTGAGGGTCTGATAAGGATCAAGAACTTCCTGGATGGTGTTGGACTGGTCGTGGAAACCACTCTGTGACAACTGACTGACTTTACAATTTAGGCATTTATCAGACACTCTTAACCCACAGCGATTTACATTAAGTTGAAACATTGCAAAGCAGAATTTACAATACACTTAATGTACTAGAACATGATTGTGATTTAGTGCCTACTGCCTAGTGTGCATCTACACTTTTGAATTATTGAAGCAATCCACACGAAGAAGAAAATATTTTGTAGATAGCTTGATATTATTATTTTAATTTGGTAACAAAGTGTACTAAAGATATTAGTTTTGTAGTAGGCAGTAAATATGTATACTTTGACTAGGCATCAACAAGAAGATTGACATGCTGGCCTTGAAGAAGGAGACGAGAGCTGTGGGTCTGTGGTGGAGATCTATCACCAATCATCTGTACTGGTCTGCTGGATCAGCTCAGAAGACAACAGGGAGATGATTCTGGTCCTGTTCCACTTACAGAATCAGCACACAGACCTGCCCATCCCTCTCATGCCATCATGTCCTCAAGGCCAGTTGAAAGGCCAAGAACGAAACAAAGAATGGCTGGCATTATGTGAGTGACCTGTTCTAATTTTAGATGGTTATAGATATGTATGTAATCGGTGCCACCTAGAGACAGAGTTCTGAAACTCTGAAACGGAAATAGTAAATACATTAAATAACGTTTTTAATGTTTCTGAATTCCTATTTAATTTCTACAGCAGGCTCTGCTGGTGCTATTGGTCTGGAGAAAATTCTTCACGGGATCTTGATCTCCAAGGATATTGCTCAGCTCTCCACTCACCACCAAACCTCCAGTCTTGAGGCCTTCCACACACTCATCCTGCTCTTCCTTCCAAAGCATACTTGCTTCTCATACACAGGAATGCATTACATTTCACAAATGTTATTTTATCTCTCATGTGTTGCGTTTATGCATTACTTCATATTCAGGAACATGCTCTCTTTCTGTTCTGTCTGTTCCCTAGAACATTCCTAGCGGTGATGCATTACAAGGAGAACAGTGCGCGCATGCAGGCAGTGCGGAAAAGTGATGGTATGGTATGGTGATCATCAGTCTACCCAAAAGCAAAGAAGGGAGATTATACGATCTGCAGGGTGAAGACCACTGCAGCCACTTATGGTGAGTAAATAATATTTCTTTATTATCTTCAATGTCACACTCTCCTCTGCCTCAAACCAACTACGTTCATGTCTCTAATCAGTCTAATGCAGGGGTTTTCAACAGGTGGTCTGGGGACCACCAGTGGTGGGTTCCAGGTGGTCCCCAGCTAAGTTGGTTAACCAGATGTAACTCTTGAGAACGTAAAAATGAAACCAAACGGACCCTTGCGGGTCCATTTGGTTTAATTTGTACACTCTCAAGAGTTAAAATATTCATCATCTGAATTAGCCCAAGTCTACACAACTAGAAGATGGACAAAAGCAAAAGAAATCTTTAGTTTTGGGGTCTGTGGGTCTAAAATGTCCTCAAATGGTGGTCCGTGGCTCAAATGCTGAATAAATGGTGGGCCCTGGTGTCAAAAAGGTTGAAAACCCCTGGTCTAATGGATACTCACCCAGCAAACACGGTCCATTTTTAGTGGACAGGATTTGTATTGGTTAAAATCAGGTGATATTCTGTGCCAGATTTGACAAGTGTCTTGGATAACATCACTAATTCGTCCCGGTCCTGTCCTGCTTGCTGGGCACTATCCGTTCTCTGCAATTTGATCTTTGTTACTCCCAGAGACAAACTCAGCATTTTTGTCTCTGCAAAATGTTTGCCTCCCTTATTTTCCGATCACACCAGACAAATGTATCCACTCTTTTCCAGACTCTTCATTGCTCATAGGGCAGACCACTGTCAACTATACCCAATATACAGTCTATACTATACAAAAGAACATTTACAGGTATGTGTGTTTCTCTCTAGATCCCAGCAAGGGGACATACTCCAATATGGTGCGTGTAAATACAATAAAAATACAAAAAGTAACCTTCAAAGGTAAATACTAAACGCACACTCCAGAAATTCAGTATGACAAAGTAAGTCACCCTGCGTTTCAGTGCGGTCCCAATATATACTTGAAGAGACAATGGGCTCCGTTTTCATTACCACTAAACCCCTTATCCCTTAACTTCTTTGCCATTTTAAACTATTTAAAAACAACATTCGTTCAGTAGTTCAAATGGCCAGTCTACAAGCTCACAACGTGTTAATAGATTGACATATTGAAACATTCCAAAAAACTTTTTTCAAAATGGTAAAAACAAAAAAAGGGAATTGGGATAAGGGGTTTAGCATGTAACGAAAATGGAGCCCAAAGTGTCTGTCTGTTTACTGCAACATTAGCCTGGTCTAGCCCTCAATGATTTTGGCCTTGGGGGGCGGGGGTGTCGTGGGATCCCCACGGCGGAAGTGCTGCGCTCTGATTTGATCTCACTAACGTGTCGTCATCTCCGGCCCCTCCCACGCCCGTCCACTGCTATTCTACGTCACATCATTTAGAGCGACGCCCACCCCGGAAAGTTGACACGCCCCTCAAGGCCACTTTCCAACGTGCGTTAGTCCAGGCTTTCCGTTTTCGCGCAAGGCGGACGAAAATGAAAGCCTGGGTGTCGAGGCTACCGCAACATTGCTTTTTATTTATGTTTTGTTACAGAATACACAACAAAGGTCATGGAGATGGTATCTTCAAAAGTGTCTGAAGACAGTGCCAGCCTGCCAATGCCTGCTGCCCCTCCGCTCCACCGTTGTGCCACAAGGCAAACCGCCCAGAGTTGAGCGCTGCCGTTTCCTCATATGTCAGCCGCTTCAGGAAGGATTCATCAGCAGGACACACCTACGCTACATTTCCTTTTACAATAACTTTACTTTGTTCATTCAGTGAAAGCCTCCACCAAGGTTTTAGTTTCCTGAGCATGTTGTAAATAGATTATTAAAAATGTAGCTGGTATCATATTGCAATAAGGAATGTATGATGAAAATATAATGAATTACTCTTGCAAAATAGTTTTGTGTCTCCATGTTAATTTGAAGTTATACAAATAAGCATATTATGACCAAGCAGTCATGTAGAAATGAAATAACCTGAAGACATTAGTGTTAGAAACATGAGTTAATTCATTTGTCTGCCAATTTTAAAAGTTACAACTGTTTTTCTTTTTCCATCATGGCAGCCTGAATCCAGTGTTTGGCGTCCCTGCATCATTTGGGAATCTGTCACGGATTGCTTTGACCGAACATGATGGAATTGGAATTCTGTTGTACCTGCCAAGTCTTCCCCAATTCCAGAAAACGTATTGTCTTTATGGTATACCAGAACTTTCTGTGGGAGAAAAAGTAAAACTGAGTTATACTGAGTTATATCTTGTTGATGTGGTTATTTTTGACATCTAGTAATGTAGTGTAGTTTACAGTGTGACTGCAAATACAAAGTGAAATGTGTACTTTTCACAGCAAACTCGCCCACATAAGTTTGGGAAACTAACTATTGAAATTATTTCATCCACATCAATAATATCAACTGGTATTGTATCTTATAATTGCAATTGTTACTTATCCAACTGCTAAAATGTGTGGTTGCACCCTCAACAAAAGTGCCAAAATGAAATGTTCATTGTTTAAGCTACTACAAGTGGCAATAGTCTGGTAGGAAGGTAGGGGTCCCATGAACCCGAAAGATACCTTTTTCTAACCTACTTTTTTAGATTCCCTAAAGTGTCTAATGAATATGGATGTTACCCAATCAATTTTTTGTCCCACATTTCTTTTTTATCATATGTTGTATCCGTCCCCATGGTTCCATCATGTGTATTGCATACAAACCCAAATTAACACAGAATCTGTTATAATTCGCTTATACTGCAATAACATCAACTCCTCCCACCTGCACCCGATTAATATATTTTTTCTAACATTTGCATTTTTACAATCTTCAAGATATATAGTAAACAACTGTTGATGTTACCCATTCATATTTCTGCCCATATGTTTTTTTTTTTCTTTTTCAAACCATATCTGTATCCACCCCTGATCTTCAGCTGTGAAACATGAAAACCTTAAATCAGCATATCTCCAGAACTGTACATCTGACAGAAACCATTCACCCCATGTTATGTCTGTCTTTGTTTAGCCTCGACACCCAGGCTTTCATTTTCATTCGCGTTGCGCGAAAACGGAAAGCCTGGACTAACGCACGTTGGAAAGTGGCCTTGAGGGGGGAGTGAACCTTCCGGGGTGGGCGTCGCTCTAAATGATGTGATGTAGAACAGCAGTGGACGGGAGGGGGAGGGGCCGGAGATGACGACACGTTAGTGAGATCAAATCAGAGCGCAGCACTTCCGCCGTGTGGATCCCACGACACCCCGCCCCCCAAGGCCAAAATCATTGAGGGCTAGACCAGGCTAGTCTTTGTATGATGAACTCCTCCTCCATGCACACTATTGATATATATTTTTTTGCATTTGCATTTGCATTTTTACAATCTTCAAGATGTATAGTAAAGAACGGCTGATGTTACCCACTTCAAATATGGGCACACTTATGTTCATTGTGCCAATTAAAAAAAATCTTTTAGATACTGTGCATGCAACAATGTCATAAAATCTTGATTAAATTATATGTACAAACAAACAACACAATTCAGTTTTATTTTGGCATGACTGAAAAGTCTATTAATTAATAATAAGGGTAATAATAATAATAATAATACATTTTATTTATAACGCACTTCATATTTGATGCATTTGAGACAGTGCTTTGGCTTTGAAAATCATTGCGCCTGACAATCGACAGGGCGGCGCCGAAGTGCAGTTTAAGGGGACAAAACACAGAAATCTCCAGGCAAAAATGCGTTTTATTAAACAACGCGGCACACTACAATCCTAATTTTAGGCACAATAAGTGTCTAACATCCGTACCAACATGTGTGAGTACTTTATATTTGAAAACGGAATGTTTATGTACATGTTATTGTTGTAAATCTTCCAGGCTGTGGCGATTTGCCTCAAAATGGATCAACCTGCGCCATGACTGTCATGATAATGGCAGCCATGTTTCAGGGCTACCTATGGGCCCAAAGCAACTCAATCCAATTCAATTCAAAGCTTGGAATGCACCCTATGGGCCCAAAGCAACTCAATCCAATTCAATTCAAAGCTTGGAATGCACCCTATGGGCCCAAAGCAACTCAATCCAATTCAATTCAATTCAAAGCTTGGAATGCACCCTATGGGCCTAAAGCAACTCAATTGCATTCAACTCAAATGATCTCTATTTGCATAAGAAAACACACGTTTACATTGCCAAAGCAACAAACAATACAATACAACTCTCTCTCTCTAGATGGCGCTGCTCTGGCTTCTACTGTCCCAGGTTGCCAGGTCTGCTTATTATAAGCGTCTTTTCAGTGAAATTGTTTATAATTATTAGTGGTTGCGTTTTTTGGTGCTTATTTAAAGTGTAGTTTATTTGGTCTTGTTGTTTAAACCACTGATTCTAACACATAAGGACCTCCAGATAATTGCATCTGTCCAAGGACTCTGTGTTTAAAATGTTTTGTGTCACTAACAAGATTTGTGTTGTAGTTAAAACGAATGCATTTTGTCACATTGTCCTCACGTGATTGTGTTGTAAATGGCAGATCTACAAGCTCACAGCACGTTGTGAGTTTGTAGATCTGCTATGTTCAAACAGCCTTTAGTCAGGCTTCTTTTGGCCTTGTTTTCATGGAGCTGCTTGCTTGATTCTTCCACACAACGTGGCAACCCATTGCTTCTTCATCGTAATGGCGGAATAGGAGAGAAGCTCTTTGTTGCTGTTGATCCTCCTCTCGACACATTTTACATTATATTAAGTTAAACTCCAGCGGTGTTTCCTCACTCACTCAGCCCAGCTTCCAGTTCAGTTTGTCGGCGTTGAAGTCCAGAAAACAGCGGTAGTTTGGAAGACTCTCTTTGGTGAAAATGTCTTCTAAAGGAGGTAAAACAAGTAAACATCGCTAGTTTGGAAGGAATACCGGACATCTCGCTGTGAATACCGGACATCTCCGCCGTAAATACCGGAGATCTTACCTGTGAATTCTGGACATCTCGCCCGTGAATACCGGACATCTCGCCCGTGAATACCGGACATCTCGCCCGTGAATACCGGACATCTCGCCCGTGAATACCGGACATCTCGCCCGTGAATACCGGACATCTCGCCCGTGAATACCGGACATCTCGCCCGTGAATACCGGACATCTCGCCCATGAATACCGGACATCTCGCCCGTGAATACCGGACATCTCGCCCGTGAATACCGGACATCTCACCTGTTTACCAAATCGCTGCAGAGAAAAGTCTCCATCTATGTCTTCATTGTTATTCTAACATGCTGTCATCACCAGTTTAGATGTCATAGTTCAATTAGAATCACTAAACCGTGGTTGTTTCTGATCCAGAGTTTCTTTGGTGTAAATGTCTCCTAAAGGAGGTAAAACGAGCCACATGCAGTGCGTACGGCTGAAGATACACGAACACATGACATCAGTGGTGGGAGAGGACATATTGTGTGTTTTGGACAAACAGCAGCAGAGTGGTGATGTCAGAGTGCTTGTGTTGGAGCGCCTCAGTGTGGCGGCGGAGTGGATGATCAGTCTCTTCCAGAGAGAGATGGAGACACTAGAAACTCTGCTGGAGAAACACAAGAAACTGCTGGACATTGATTTTGACATAGACCTCCAACAATATGCTGCAGGTATGTATGACGTACACCCCCCCCACACACACACACACACACACACACACACACACACACACACACACACACACACACACACTAGCATGTAGAAATTTAATAGGGGTTAAAATGTTGAGAAGCATAGGACTTTACTACTTTCAGATTTCATCTGCTATCCATTGAGGTAGAAGAATAGCACTTTTCTGTTTGGGAGAATGGGTTGGCAATGGGAAGTTGAACCCTGTGAGCACCTTTCTGGCAAGATGGCCGCGGTCTGAACAGCGCCAATAGAGTGCTATGTCTATGTTAGTCGATATATAGACAAATACACATCTAATTTACTGAAGTTTAGCAAATTTATATGCCTGTTAGGTTGTCAAGGCTACAGTAACTGCTACAGGTACGATAGTCTGAAGAGGTGCGTTTTTCAGACCTCAGTGAAAATTTGAAGGGAGGTTCATTCCATAGTTTAGATAGGGAGTGAGTGTCTGCAGTTCTGACTGCAATGGGTTAATTCCATAGTTTTGGGGCCAGAAGGGAGAAGAGTTTGGGGCGTGTGGAGCGTTGTCCAGCTGTTTTAGTGAGGGTAATTCCAGCGTCTTGCATTGGCCGCAATTCACATCTAGATTATTTTATAATTGGTCTGAATATAGAGTTGCAATATAGTCTATTGACTCCCCTATAACGAGTTGCTTTGTTTTATTAGTTTTGTTAAACAATGTTAAACTCACCAACATTCCAACATCCTCTTTCTATATGCAAACCTTTTGTGCTATAAAAAATCCACTGTAGACATGTAATGAGCTACTCTCTGTTCAAAATAATCCACAAGCAACAACACTGAGCTGCCATCTTGACTTTTTACAACAGGACGTGAGGGAGGGCGCTTGTTTAATACACTGAACAGGCTTACCAATCAAGGCTAGGAAAAATAACAGTAGCTGCCTTTGATTGAAATGTTCATGAACGGCTTACTAACTAAATAAAAGACTGATAACTGAATTGTACAATGGTGGCCACATTGTTGATTTCATCAAGACATTTATAGATGTACAACTATTCATTTCTGCCAAGCCAGAAGCTGCAAATCATAGTGGAGATAAAAGGGAAAAGGAAATATTCAAGGTTCTTTATTTGTCACTCCAGTGTATGTCATGACATATACAGGGATGAAATAACATTTCCATTGTTCCACAGTGCAAAGACAATAGACAGTGCCATAAGAAAAAGGACAAATACAAACACAAGAACAAGTGATGTAGTGCAACAGACCAGAGCAATAAAGTGCAACTATACTCAACAAAAATACAAACACAACACTTTTGCTTTTGCTCCCATTTTTCAGGGGATGGACTTAAAGACCTAAAATTCATTCCAGATATACAATATTACCATTGCTCTCAAACATTGTTCACAGATCTGCCTAAATGTGTGATATTGAGCACTTCTGCTTTGTTAAGATAATCCATCCCACCCCACAGGTGTGCCACATCAAGATGCAGATGTGACATCATGGTTAGTGCACTGGTGTACCTTAGACCATCCACAACAAAAGGCCACCCTGAAATGTGCAACTTCTTTTTGCCTTATTGGGGGTATAGGGCTCCGAACCAGTCAGTATATCTGGTGTGACCACCATTTGCCTTATGCAGTGCAACACTTCTTCACATAGAGTTTATCAGATTCTCAATTGTGGCCTGTAGAATGTTGGTCCACTCCTCTTCAATGGCTATGTGAAGTTGCTGGATATTAGTGGGAGCTGGTACGCACTCTCAAAATGGTAATAATGTGGTGGTAATGTGTTATTACCATTTTGACAGTGTGTACCAGTTCCCACTGATATCCAGCAACTTGACATAGCCATTGAAGAGGAGTGGACCAACATTCCACAGGCCACAATTGACAATCTGTTAAACTCTATGTGAAGAAGATGTGTTGTACTGCATGAGGCAAATGGTGGTCACACCAGATACTGACTGGTTCGGAGTCCCATATCCCCAATAAGGCAAAGAAAAATTGCACATTTCAGGGTGGCCTTTTATTGTGGACAGTCTAAGGTACACCTGTGCACTAACCATGATGTCAGTCTGCATCATGATGTGGCACACCTGTGAGGTGGGATGGATTATCTTAACAAAGCAGAAGTGCTCAATATCACACATTTAGGCAGATTTGTGAACAGTGTTTGAGAGAAATGGTAATATTGTACATCTGGAATTAATTTTAGGTCTTTAAGTCCATCCCTGAAAAATGGGAGCAAAAACAAAAGTGTTGCGTTTATATTTTTGTTGAGTGTATATAACAGCATAAAGTGAGGTGAAGGTGCTAAGATATAACCAGGTATAATATAATATTATATATAATATTTGCCACTTATAATAATAAGTGGCAAATAGTGAAATTTAAACAGACAGTAGACAGGAACTAGACAGGACAAATGTATATATACTACAACTAAACTATATGGCTAAAACTACAACATACTACAACTAAGCAACTAAAACAGACACATACTGTATATACTACAACTATAGAATACTACAACTAAACTATGCAGTTAAATAACCATACTGCAACTAAGCACTACTATACTAACAGTTAAGCTATTAGTACATGGGCCAACACCCCAGATAGGACATATCGGTATCACCTGAGGCGGCAAATTCTAGTTGTGATTTTTTTGTTCCTATACATCCCTAGATTAGGTTTTGATATGATAGACATTTCTGACTGGTAGCTTTATAGTAGTTATCACCTCAAACCCCCCCTTTGGGTATATGGCTCTGGCAAAATTGTATAAAGGCATATATTAATTCACTAAAATTACATAAATCAACTTCGTAGTCTAAGATTTGTCATGGAGTATCCTGACACATAGGGGTAACTGGTAGAATAGGATTTTGGTGATTACTACCACTGTATTGTTAAATATGACCTGCTTCATCCCAGGAAACACAAAAAAATATACTGTCCGCCTAAAAAATAACAACAAAGATGGTTATTTATCAACACATTATGGTGACTACCACATCCTCACTTGTATATAAAAAACATCCCCTGCCCCTAAGCTTCAATTTGACTCCAAGATTACCTTTCTATCTTGAAAATGATGCTTTCTGTAGCCAGAATTCTGCACTATACCTCAAATCTGTGAAATAGTATATTCAGTCAATATCAGCTATACATATGGAATAAACAAATCAATGACTGGGTATGGGGATACACATTGTGGGATATTTCTTACTTGAATGAGCCATGATAAAAAGTTGTCAGAATGTCCCAACTATCATTTTTATGAAAATAAGTGTTGCAATTATATAATTAAATACAATAAATTGGGTGTCTGTATAATTTTGAGGGTCATGGATCTCAGTGCAACTATTCCTAAAATTAATGACATGTGCCCGTAGCATGCTGGTATTTTCTCAAGTGCCAATAACAAATTGCATATATTGTTAAGTATACTGTTAAGTAACTTGACAAATAACTGCTGACTGTGTGTCATGGGTTCAACCCCAGAGCCCTTTGCTGCCCCCCCTCCCTTATCAAACAATAAAGGCAAAATCCCTGCAAAAACACCTTTAAAAAAAGTTAGTCCACACTTTTGAAACCCATATCTTATAACCTAGCGTTAGTTATCTAATGCAGGGATATCAAACTCAAATAAACAGTGGGGCAGAATAGAAGAATTGGTACAAGTCAAGGGGCGGGGTTTCAACGCACGGGCAACTGATTACGAGGATGACCCAGGAAAACACATAAGAATCCTTAAAAATGTTCTGTTTCCTATTCTATGATCCTCACCAGGCACTGCTTTCATAGTAAAATGAGAAAGGAAATCAATTGTTGCAAAAAAAATTTGCTGCATTATTTTTTAATCATGATTTGTGCAATTTGGCAGTTCTAATAGTAATTAAATATCATCCTGTGGGCTGAAGATAATTCTTTCAAGGGCCTGAGTTGGCCCCCAGACCAAAAACCTCTCAGACCAAAACCTGTTTTTGGTCGGAGAGGCTTTTTTCCCATAAAGAATATATTTTGTCCACAATTCCATGCTGTATAGATGTTGGTAGTGCTACTACCATAGGAAAGATAACAGTTGTCTTTGCTTTCATTTTACACTCAAGAGTTACTGGTAAATATCTATCCAACATCAACTCGGCATTATTTTTGCTTGGGAGACCAACTGGAACCCACTCAAGGACCACTGAAGGTCTCCGGTCCACTGGTTGAAACCCATGCTTTATAGGACATTATACAGTATAACTAGAATGAATGCAATTTTGAAATTGCAAAGTGGGGTTGCTCCAATGATATTATAATTTTCTAGGTTCATTCATTGAACCCTGTGGAGTAGAGCAACATACACATTCTCAGCCGATACATACAGTACCCCCTAATAACCAATTTTGAAACATGTTTTAGTTACGTCATCTAGAACAGTGGTTTCTCCTAGGCTGGAAGTTTACAAAATAAATATTAGAAAAACGTTTACAGCCATCACATTAACAGTAGTGGGGTTCCCCTAGAAAAAAAGTTTAGAGCCATCACAATAACAGTAGTGGGGTTCCCCTAGAAAAAAAGTTTAGAGCCATCACAATAACAGTAGTGGGGTTCCCCTTAGCAACTCCACTAATAACATTGCAATAAAACAAAAAACATCCTCACTATCGTATAGGCCAGTTCAAAACACACACATTCCATTACAGTATTCTGCCCTGTACACACTCACAGGCAAACATCAGAAATATGTAAGCAACAGTGTACAGTGACCACGAGCTTGCACGATGCAGAAAAATGCAGTCAGTCATTGTGTTTGTACAACTCGAGTCTTTGTCTTCTCGTCCATGCTCTCCAGTGACAAGGAGATCAACCAGTGAGGTTGGTAGAACTGTACTGCAGGACCACACTATATTCATATCCCTATTGCTTTTCACTTATCCCTGCCCTTCATCACAGGTTTCATCACATTACTCAGCTTGTTCGCAACAAGCTGATGTTCTATAGTCTTTCCAAGCTATGTGAACCATATGGCCTATCTCCTGTTGCTGTATTGTGAGGCAACTTTATGTACCACACACTCCCTGGACATGACTAGTATGTCATTGCGGCCCTAGTCGAACCTTTTTGAGATCAAACCCCCGACCTTCCAGTTTCAGGACAGACACCAACTGAGCTGTTGAGAATGCACGGCCCCTTACGGGTGTCTCAATTCTGAGAGTGTACAAAATGAAACCAAATGGAAGCATTGCTCCTTGAAATGAAAACATTTTAGAACCTCTATGCTACACTATCTGAAGCAGCTACCTAATTAGTATAAGTGGAACAGTTCATCTTTCTAAGAATATAGGGTGAACTGTCCTTGAGCAAGACACTGACTGAACCCCTAATTGTCCCTGATGTGCAGGTTGGTGCCTTGCATTTTTTCCATCTCTGATCAGTGTATGAATCTGTTAGTGGGTGAATGCATTGCACAATCTATGTGCAATGCATATAAGTGTCTTGGATGAAGTCACTATATACGGTAAATGCACCAGTTATCTGCTGTATGAGTCGAAGTTAAGTTTTCAGTGGACAAACCCTCCATGTTCAATTCCAGTCACTTGGTTGTCCATACACCTGGCCAGCTCATTGGTGATTTGAGCTCCTGCATCTTTCTTGAGTACATCCAACTATGTAGGACATAATTTGTTTGGAGCCTATGGTTGGTCCCCACAGGGGTTTGGACTGTGTCCTGTTTTATTCCAATGGCTGCTATTTTCTGTCTCACAATTGGTATTCCCTCGCCCATGGTCTTGTTGGTCTACAGACTTCTTCGGGGTTGCCTTCATTGTCCAACATTCATTGCCATAAAAGACTATCATTGTACGGAGGAAGCTGAGTTTGATTTGACAGGGAGGTTAGGGTTCTATACACTGGCCATGCCATTCAGGGTCTTCAATGCGAGTGCCTTCCTCACTTTCTTAGCCCTTTCTTAGCACAGTGCCTCCTATTGCTGTCAGGTGGATATTCCAGTGACAAGAAAAACACTTTTAAATCATGATAGCAGTGTCCCATTCAGTTTAAATTCCTTCCTGAAATAACTGCTCCACCACCAAATAATACCAGCTACTTCAGGAATTATAGACCACACCCACTTAATCAACCATTTTTTTTGGACACAGGTTTGTTTAATCTATAATAAGGAATGTCCAAAAAGAGATCTGAATGTGCTATTGAGTGTAAGAGTTCTCTTTGGAATTAATGAAAAAACGCCTATAGAGAAAAATAACAAAATGCCCCAAAAATATAAAAAGCTACTCCTATGGAAGGTCTATCATATTTTAATTTACTTATATTGACCCTATAAACATTTTAGAGTAGGTAAGGTTTTGCCGCCCCAAGTGATACCGACATCCTGTCTGGCCTATGAACTATATGCCAACTATGACTGAGGTATTAGAGGTAGTTACATGTGCAGGAGAGATAGTAGCAGAAGGGTACATACTAAAGGGTTTTCCTTCAGATAATGAGGGGTATTACTGTACATAAGGCAAACACACGTCACTTAGAGCATCATCAGTTCTCCCATAATACTCCAGAACATCATTATCTTTGAGTTTAGACCAATCTATTTTTATTTTACAGTCTCTATCCCCACCTTGGGACAGCTCAGGGAGACTAGCAACATCAATATGTAATATGACAGGCACATGATCAGCGATAGATGACTCATAGTCAATCTGTATGGACTGTATAATAGAATGAGCATCTGCTGTGCTAAGACAATGATCAAGCCAAGACGTAGAATGCCAGGATTCAGCTGTCTGCAGGTAGGAGCAAAATGCTGTCAGATAGGTCCGCGTTCATATCACCTACTACATATACACTAGTAGAGTTGTTTTCTGTAATAAACGAGTTAATGAAAGCTAGCCTATTCATGTATTCGTCCTCATTCTGTTGGCATTCATATGGTGTATAAACATTGAGTATGGTGAACACTTTGTTGTCCATTCTACACTCCACAGCAATACACCAGTCAGTATCAAGCCTGACGACATTAATCACAGGATCAAAGTTTTTTCGCCACAGTATAGCCACTCCCCCGGGGATCCTTCCTCTCACTATGCCCAAACTGAGATCCGTTGTGGATTCCCCAGCTCCATGAAAATTGTCATTAAAAGAGTTCAACTGTCCCAAGTCCTGTTTTGCTAAAAACGTTTCTTGCAGACATACAATATCGCATTTTAGCAGCAAGCTGTCTACATACGAACGCCTGGCACAGTCTCCTGCACTGTTGCCAAGCCGCAGCCCGCGACAGTTATAAAATCCAACCCTCATTTTAACTATGAGGTGGATGGACCGGCCCTTGCTCAGGCCGGCTTCTTTGAACCACTTTACTCCAACGCGGGGAAAATGACTGTGTTGGTAGCGACATGCTCCCCGCTGACTCGATGTTCCCTTCCGCACTCAGTCTCACACCCAGCATAGGCGCTGTATGTAGGGCAGACCAGCCGCTTCAACAGCCCCAGGTTCCACACCGCGATCGGCTTCCTCATCCAGCCTACGCAGCGGTGCGGGATCTGGTGCCGGCTCTAGTCCATGGGCCGGAGCATCCACGCCGGCAGCTTCTAGGCTGGGACGGCGTTCTAATGCTGCCACCCGGTCATTCAACTTCCCGGAGTCCACTCGAATCCAATCACATAGCTCTGTCTGAAGCTGGGTCACGCGTTTCAGACTGCCAACTTCGGCACACAGCTGCTCCATTCTCCGTAGCATACTGCTAAACGTCACCGGCGGCAAATCCTCCAAGTGTTAGCAGACAAATCTAGGGATATTTCCCCCACACTCATTCAGCACTTTGAGACAGAGCGCTATATTCTTAGTATCTTTGTGCTGTCCTTTGTGCGCAACATTACGCTGAGTAGTCTGCGGGCACAGTTCAAACAGAACTTTCTTGGAGGCCTCTATCCCATCCGAGTCAAACGTGTTTGTAGCCAGCAATACAATCTCATCATGGCTCAGGGTTTTGATTTTCACAGCAAGGAAATTCAGTAACTCATCCTCTACTATCACCTTTCCATCTGTTGTCTTATAAATCTCTGGTTTTATCCGAGATCTTTTAAACACAGAATTAAAGACAGGAGCGGAGCAGGAGCTGTAGAGCTGCACCCTACACCGTCAGCCATCTTGTCCTGAATAACAGACAAAGGATGACCTTTGTATCTAGGCGCAGAAGAGGCTATCCCCATCACTAAATGTCATACTTTTTTGGCTAGCCTGTTCTTTTTTCAAACGGCAGGTGGCGATACTGCAGTGAACCGACCAGGTGTGTGTCCGTGTATTAAACAAGTGCTCTCCTACACATCTTGTTTTAGGGGTGGTAGTTGTTGCTTGTGGAATATGTTGGACAGAAAGTGGATCATAACATTCTACAGTGGATTTTTACGGCACAAACGCTTTGCAGGTGGAAAGTGGATAATTCAACTTTTCCCTACAGCTGCAATGTTGTTAGTGAGTTTAACATTTTCTATACAAGCAATTGCAGGTGAAAATTCTTGTTATAGGCATTGCTCGACGCTTAGCACACAAATTTTAGTAGCACAACAAAGAGATCAAATAATGTGTTTTTCCTTCAATAAAGTAATATGTGGTAGGTGCAGGCAACATGGTAAATTATATCAATTTGTACTTTAGCTATTATCACAATATTGATTTATATAGTTTTTGTATGTTGTTTGTTTTTATGCCGATAAACTACTTGCAGGCAACATTTAAATTATAGGTACCCCAGTTTTAAATGCAGTTTCAAACCCACATTTAATGCAGTGCATCTAGCAGTCATCTAGAGAAGAGTTGCGACATTGAGGGGGCAGAAAACAGATGGTCGGGTGGTTCATGTACTTGCACAAACCCATAGACTTCAATTCATTCTATAAGGTGACGTCTGCTTGTCCCATTTTGTTTTCCCCAGATAGAGGTCTGTGTAGAACAGACGCCATTGTGATGCCCCCATGAAGTGAACAGAGTTGGCATAACTGTCTATACCATTTAACAAACATACCTAAACCTAAGCACAAATAAGGGCCTAAATTAATTTTGCATTGATGCAACCAAAATGTGGAACGCCCTCCCAGCAACCTTAAAAACATGTGAATTGTTTATCTCTTTCAAAGCCTCTCTTAAAAAACACTTACGGTCGGCTGCAAGTCGAAATCGGCCTATTAATTAACCTATAATTATCTATATCTTATTATCATTCTTTGTTATTTGTATTCCTGATGGAGCATGTACCTGTGACTATATTGCTGGTGTGTTTTGATTGATCTTTTTCTGTTTTTGGTTTCACTGATATTTTATTGACTGTACAGGACTTAAATGGAAATAATGCCGCAAGGTCTTTTTTTGGCACTCCTTTTAGATCAATACTTGCCTGACTGTACTATGTACTGTTTTGTTATTTATTGTCTAATAAAATATTCAATCAATCAATCAAGCCCCTAGTCGAACTGTTGAGACCTGGTTATAGGGGAGTCAATAGACCGTATTGCAACTCTAGATTCAACACAATTATAAAAGAATTTAAAGTTGCATTGCAGTTCTGGCTGATCAAAGCGAGCAGGAAGGGTTTGTAGGGTTTGATCAGACTTGTGAATTATGGGTGTGCCATACCTTTGGTTGCTTAAACGCCAGCATCATAATGTGCATCATAATGGCACTAATGCAGTCAACATAGAAGAGAAGCTACTGCAGTCAACATAGAATAGAAGCTACTGCAGTCGACATAGAATAGAAGCTACTGCAGTGACATAGAATAGAAGCTACTGCAGTCGACATAGAATAGAAGCTACTGCAGTCAACATAGAATAGAAGCTACTGCAGTCAACATAGAATAGAAGCTACTGCAGTCAACATAGAATAGAAGCTACTGCAGCCAACATAGAATAGAAGCTACTGCAGTCAATATAGAATAGAAGCTACTGCAGTCAAACAATCCATATGTGACCGCATCTGACGCTTTGTGCCCCAAGTAGGCCTAGGTCAATTTTCTGTTTTTTACAGATTATTAAAGTATACAATGTAAGCTTTCATTTGATGCATCACTCAAGGAAATTGGAGCATTTTTGTAGGAGTTGTGAGCATTTAAATCTGGGTGTCCCAAAATAGGAAAACTGAGAAAAAGGGATTTTAAGTTTGAGAAAAGTTCACACCTACAGCAGAGTAGAAGTGGGTGTTAACAATGGGAGGTGACAACGGTCTTCCACTCCACCCATAATGCCTCATTTAAATACCCTAACCACCCCCACAAACTGTAGGCTAACTGTATACAGTATATCAGTGGTTTTCAACCTTTTCATACCAGGGCCCCACTATTTATTGAGAATTTGAGCGACGGACCACTATTTGATAGACCCCAAAGCTAAAGATTTCTTTTACTTTTGTGTACAATGCTAGGATGACTTCAGAGAAAACAAAACAGTTCAACATACAGATCAAAATGACCATTAATCTTCTACATTCTCTAGTTTTGTAGACTTGGGGTAATTCACATGATGAATATGTTAACTCTTGAGAGTGTAAACATGAAACCAAATGGACCCGCAAGGGATTTTGGTTTCATGTTTACACTCTCAAAGAGTTACATCTGGCTCCTCTCAGGGACCACTGCACGGACCTGTTGAAAACCCCTGCATTATAGTATAGATCGTTTTGCGGGCAAAAAAGAAAAAGAAAAACGGCTGATAGCGGTTTTATATCAGACATTTACAGGCAGTAAGAACAATGATCAAAATAAGTCATGTTAAACACATTATAAAAGCCATGGAGGTTTACTCTTTATCGGGACAAACAACGTTATAATATAAATCTTTTGGGTGCTCGTGCTCGAGTGTTGTTCATTCAGCCTGGATAGGGACACGTTGGAAATAGCCTACATTGTTTTCCACCACCAGACCACCCGTCTTTGAGGGGGAGGAAAATAGCCTGGTCACGTGGTTCATGTTCTCACTCAAGCCCATAGACAATGCATTTCGGTTGTCCCTATTTGTTGTCCCCATTCAATAGAAACCTATGCAGAGATTCCGCCATTGGACTGGCCCCATGAAGTCAACGGTAGATTATATTTTGGCCTTCGCCTCCTTCTGTAATGCGGGTGAAATGCATGATGGGTAGCCGGTTGTATCTAGTAGAGTTGCGACATTGAGGGGTCAGAAACTGAGCGCTCAAGCGCTGTTCATGTAGCTCAAATAGGGACAAAATTGGAGTTGGAAATTAATCGAAGGCGTTACAAATACGAGCTGTTTTATGGATGTTTTCAACATGTCAATGGTACAGTTATTGTACAGTAGCCGTTTTACTGTACGATAGTGTTTATGTTGTACTATTACTAAAACGATCTAAAAATAAAGCAACTTAAGACCGTTAAAGCTGGGCTGTTGCCGTATGCAGAAAATCCTCCATTAGACTGGCCCCATGAAGTGAACGGAGTTTACTTATCTCTGTCTGTAGGCTAAGCTAACTAGCTACGTCACGCATGGACGGGAACATGACGGGTTTTATGGGGCTGATTTTGCTGTGGGCTGGGCAGGGGCAGTTGTTTTACAGACAGGCAAATGGGCAGAGTTGGATTCCCCCTTTAATATCGATGTGTGCAGAAAGTTCACAAAACAGAGACGCGACTGCTGCACACTGGAGCGTTAGCCTGTTGCTAACGCGTTTTCCACACTCATCACAGAAACTGAATGTTTACACACAGAAGCACATGGTACTTATGGGTGGTACTCAAAGCGTGAAACCTGAAGACAATGACCATGACCATGACCAATCAGAACCGTGTATGCAAATCGCCAAGTCAAGTACTTCTCCACCCCCAATCGCGGGGTAAACTAGCGAAATTACTCGACTTTTTAGCGTATAAATAAACACATTTAACTTCTTCAAATCATCTAACTGTTCGGATGAATAGTAAGATCAAAGTCTGAACTGTATCAATATGTTAAAAAGTGAATTTGGGTAAAAAATGAAAAAAATCACTTTCATGGCTTCTAGGGGAAATTAGTCTCTGCCGAAATGAGGACGAAAGCGTCAGGCGCGATCACATATGTATAAGGCACTTTTTGGAAAATGAAAGGCTTTTAAGTGTGCCTTATAGTCCAGAAAATACGGTTAGAGAGTCAATGCAGTCTATTGGTTTTAGCATTAGAGTTGTTGAGCTGATACTAACCTCTTCTCTCCTCTTTCTGACTGTGTGTGAAGAGGTTTCATCTGAATATGAGAAGTGGAGATCCAGTCTGGTCCAGGAGGAACCACAACCTCCACAACATCAGAGGAGATCCAGTCTGGTCCAGGAGGATCCACAACCTCCACAACATCAGAGGAGATCCAGTCTGGTCCAGGAGGAACCACAACCTCCACAACATCAGAGGAGATCCAGTCTGGTCCAGGAGGAACCACAACCTCCACAACATCAGAGGAGATCCAGTCTGGTCCAGGAGGAACCACAACCTCCACAACATCAGAGGAGATCCAGTCTGCTCCAGGAGGAACCACAACCTCCACAACATCAGAGGAGATCCAGTCTGGTCCAGGAGGAACCACAACCTCCACAACATCAGAGGAGATCCAGTCTGCTCCAGGAGGAACCACAACCTCCACAACATCAGAGGAGATCCAGTCTGGTCCAGGAGGAACCACAACCTCCACAACATCAGAGGAGATCCAGTCTGCTCCAGGAGGAACCACAACCTCCACACATTAAAGAGGAACAGGAGGAGGAGGCTGATGTGTCATCATTGACATTACTACACTGGGAGATGAGCTGTGACACTCTCTCAGGCAAGTCAAATAAAAGATCACTTCATTGATCGAATCGAAGTGACTTGTTTATGACGTCAGAAGGTTATGTCAAATTATTACCATCATATGAATTACCGAAAAGAAACACATTGATGGACTGAACAAGCTTTTACAAAGTTTAGTTATTTGTCACACTGCATTGAATTAACGTGAGGGCTCGTCCCCAAGCCCCCGAACCATTGCACCAAAGAAAACACACCCGGGTGTCTAATGAAGTGCTGCCACCTAATAAACAGGTGAAGAACAGGAAAAATACAAAACCTGTGGTGCTTAACACCTTTACAGTTTTCCCACGATTAAAAGCGTGATGTAGTATTCTGTCCCCGGTTTCCCACGCGAAAACGCGTGTTGTACTTCTTTAATCTATAAGCATAGATTAATTTGCAGACTATCATGCCATGTAGTCACTTAGGGGTTAATGTCACTAAAATAGCCGAAAAAACACTGGCGCATGTGATGTGGTATCAGCCCGCCCCATAGAGTGCCATTAGTTTGGTTGTTGTTGTTGTTGTTGTGCCATGTGGCTACAGAACAATGCTAAAGGAACTCACCGCTCTTCTCCTTCGTTGCATGCATTGGGCGCACGTGCGTGTGTGTGTCGCGACGCTTTCTCTTTCTCTTTTCCTCTCTTCTGTGTGTGTGTGTGTGTGTGGAGGGGTGGGGGGGTTCTGGGATCGTGTTTCTGTCCAGTCAAAAGCAAACGATCCCAGATGATGGATAGGTCAGCTTTTTCATGCATGCTACCTTTAGATGGTGCCATCTCCACACTGGAACATGTCAGAAAGTTTTTCTTTTTTTTTTTATTGTAGCCAACCACCTGATCTTTAAAATGGTATAGGCATATGGGTATCTACTTGAAGCAGAAAAAAGTTATATGAAAGATAAAACTTTAAACCTGATTATTTCATAACTAGTCCTGGAGGAAATGCCAGTGTGAACAACGGGGCCCTTTTGTACAATTTATATATAAAAAAAGAAAACATATTATCGAGTTGGGCTATTTTTTCCCTTAAAGTGGACACCTCAAGCTGTCTTTGGATATCATTGGTTTGCACAAATTCATAACAGAGGATTTTCTATAAATCATTTCGTTACTATTGAGCCCAATGGGAACAAGACTAGCTTTTTGCCTGATCAGTTAAGGAGTTAATCTTTATATTGTATTGTATTGATACATCACTGAGGATACGTCCCAGTTGCATCCATGCGATGTATCTTTAAGCCTTTAGTTTCTATTTATAGTGGCTCATAGGAATAGACTATGTGACAACCGGGTATAGTCTGGTGACCACCGGAGAGACGGGTGACAGCCGGAATGTAGACGGCACCCGGGTGAGCAGTATGGGTTAGCGCCCCAGCCTGTGTCCTCCGTGAGGAGGAAGCCCAAAAACCTTGGTGAGGCTGTTAGGAGGGCCATTATGATTCACTGCTCCTGAATGAAATGTCTGGTGCTGGGAGTCTGGTGCAACGCACAGGTCCTGTGCCAACCTGGTGAGAGCAGGAGCGGACCTGGTGAGACGTAGGAGGGGTCTGGACAGGAGTCAACCCACAGAGCCTAGTCCTTCCATGTGCCAGAGTATGGTTCTCCCAGTCCCGGCAGAGTAGTTCTGGAGCAGTGGATTGTGTGGCCTTGGGTCTTTCCCTAGTGGACTGACCGAGAGTAGCTACTGGGACGTAAGTCGGGACTTGATCAACCCCGGCTGGGTCGCCTGAGTGAGGGGTATGATGTTGCGAGACCCGAAACCCCGATGACCTTGGGATACATCACTGAGGATACGTCCCAGTTGCATCCATGCGATGTATCTTTAAGCCTTTAGTTTCTATTTATAGTGGCTCATAGGAATAGACTATGTGACAACCGGGTATAGTCTGGTGACCACCGGAGAGACGGGTGACAGCCGGAATGTAGACGGCACCCGGGTGAGCAGTATGGGTTAGCGCCCCAGCCTGTGTCCTCCGTGAGGAGGAAGCCCAAAAACCTTGGTGAGGCTGTTAGGAGGGCCATTATGATTCACTGCTCCTGAATGAAATGTCTGGTGCTGGGAGTCTGGTGCAACGCACAGGTCCTGTGCCAGCCTGGTGAGAGCAGGAGCGGACTTGGTGAGACGTAGGAGGGGTCTGGACAGGAGTCAACCCACAGAGCCTAGTCCTTCCATGTGCCAGAGTATGGTTCTCCCAGTCCCGGCAGAGTAGTTCTGGAGCAGTGGATTGTGTGGCCTTGGGTCTTTCCCTAGTGGACTGACCGAGAGTAGCTACTGGGACGTAAGTCGGGACTTGATCAACCCCGGCTGGGTCGCCTGAGTGAGGGGTATGATGTTGCGAGACCCGAAACCCCGATGACCTTGGGATACATCACTGAGGATACGTCCCAGTTGCATCCATGCGATGTATCTTTAAGCCATTGTATGTATTGTTTTCCTTCATTCCAGATCAGCGTGTGGAGTCCAGTCTGCAGGTGAAGATCAGTTCTCCAGACGCGACTGGATCTATTAAAAAGGAACCTGAAGACCATCTTAAACAGGAACCTGAAGACAACATGGATCTCAGTGAGTTTAAAGCACTCTGCCTTTATTGTATTGGTGACAGTGGATCGGTACTGAGACTGTAAAGACGTCACATTTCAATGATTAATCTGTTGATACTTCTTCCATCCACTGCTCTGCACTGAGGTACAAGATTCAAACATTTCATAGAGTCTTTTTGTCTTATTTCTCCTAGACTTTCTGCACGTCCCTGTGTGTAAAGAAGTTCCACATGAAGAGGAGAGGAGCTCCAGTCTGCTGCTAGAGGAACCACAACCTCCACACATTAAAGATGAACAGGAGGAGCTACTTCAACGAGCAGAAGAGGCTGGTGGGTCAACACTGACATTACTAGCAGTGAAAAGTAACGATGATGATGATAACAGAGACACAGAGCCTGTAGCCGGCACCTCAACTGAACACATGAAAACACAAGCTGATGTAGAGGACTGTGGAACATCACAACCAACTAGTGACGATCAGCTCCTCTCTTCACACTGTTCTGAATCTGACACTGAAGACAGTGATGAGTGGGAGGAGACTAGGGGAGGTCAGTCAGCTTTAAACACACTGAAATCACAAAACACACAAAATGTGGGAGGACAGCACAAGCTGTCCCAGGACCTGAAACCACCAAAACAAACTGACTCTGTGAGGAGTCGCACAGGGAAGAAACCTTTTAGTTGTACAGAGTGTGGCAAAGTGTTTAATCGAAAGTATCATTTAAAATCACATATGATGATTCACACAGGCGAAAAGCCCTTCTCTTGTACAGTATGTGGCAAAGGCTTTACTCAGACAGGTCATCTAAAAACACACATGAGGACTCATACAGGTGAAAAGCCCTTCTCTTGTACAGTATGTGGTAAAGGCTTTACTGAGACAGGTGGTCTAAAAACACACATGAGGACTCATACAGGTGAAAAGCCCTTCTCTTGTACAGTATGTGGTAAAGGCTTTACTCAGACAGGTGGTCTAAAAACACACATGAGGACTCATACAGGTGAAAAGCCCTTCTCTTGTACAGTATGTGGTAAAGGCTTTACTCACTCAGGTGATCTAAAAGTACACATGAGGACTCATACAGGTGAAAAGCCCTTCTCTTGTACAGTATGTGGTAAAGGCTTTATTACGACAGGTCATCTAAAAGGACACATGAGGACTCATACAGGTGAAAAGCCCTTCTCTTGTACAGTATGTGGTAAAGGCTTTACTCAGGCGGGTGATCTAAAAACACACATGAGAACTCATACTGGTGAAAAGCCCTTCTCTTGTACAGTATGTGGTAAAGGCTTTACTCGGACAGCTCATCTAAAATCACACATGAGGACTCATACAGGTGAAAAGCCCTTCTCTTGTTCAGTATGTGGTAAAGGCTTTACTAGAACGAGTAGCATAAAAACACACATGAGCACTCATACAGGTGAAAAGCCCTTCTCCTGTGCAGTATGTGGTAAAGGCTTTACTCGTGCAGGTAATCTAAAAGAACACATGAGGACTCATACAGGTGAAAAGCCCTTCTCTTGTACAGTGTGTGATAAAGGCTTTACTCATAAAATTAGCCTAAAATCACACATGAGGACTCATACAGAGAAAAGCCTTTAGTTTAAGACATGATCAGTCAGTCTAATCTAGGATGACAACGAGGCAAAAGCAGAGGAATTACATCACCTGACAATATCAGGTATATATTATTTTCATGGATGGATGTGTATCTTATGTTATATTCAACATTCTGCAATTTCATTTTTATTTTCTCTTGCATTGTTCCCTCCAGCTCAGACAGTACAATATGAGCATCAATGTTTGTTGAATTGTGTGATGAGGATTTTAGTAATATGGACATTTAGAAGGAAGATAGCATGACTGTCAAAAAGGACATATCGTATTATTCCATGGTGTTTATAATTCATTGTTTTGTTTGTGTGGTTTAATTGACAGTTGTTCAAGGTTTGGTAAATAAAGAGACCTTAATTGTGAACATCAGTTGGAGGATTGTCTGTTCTGCATCCAGATTGTTTAGGAGCAGTTATACACAAATATCATGTATTGTGGTGGAACTACATTTGTATATGGTGGTTTCCATGTGGACATGTGGAGGGGTTGCACACAGTGTGCGCGGATTGGCCCACGGGAATACTGGGAGTTTTCATGGTGGCCTGCCACTAGTTGGCAGGCTGTTTCTATCCTCCAAAAGGTTTCCTATACCAACTGGGCCTGGCCAATATGTATTTATTTATTTATGTATTCATTAATTATCCACAACGGCCTGTTATAGCGCCACCCTTAGGCAGCATCTATGCACATCTTATTTCTGGCACCGTTAGTCCGATTGCTGCCAAAAATTGCACACACACTCCCTGGATGCTGACAATGAATCTATGCCACAATTTTCCACAATGGCCTGTTATAGCGCCACACTTGAGCAGCACAAAACTTTACATATACCTGCATCACTCTGCATCCTTAGAACATGAACATGAACCTTTTGAGAAAAGTCCAGGGCAGGCCAGGGCCAGCCAAAGGAGTAACTACCAGTGCAGCGTTTTTATGCTACAAAAATAAATTATTTCCTAAATCAGCCAGACCAGCCAGAAGGCATACACATACAATCCAGTTTGTGCATATTGTTTTTACATGGTAATGAGGCTGTATTCCTATTTTTAAGTGCGGCCAAAATTGCATTCACAAGACATTAAAGATTGGAGTTACCGTATTTCACGGACTATAAGGCGCATTTAAAAGCCTTTAATTTTCTCAAAAATCCACAGTGCGCCTTATAATCCAGTGCGCCTTATATATGGATTGTTTGACTGCAGGTGCTTCTATTCTGTGTTAACTGTAGCAGCTTCTATTCTCTGCGCCTTATAATCCAGTGCGCCTTATATATGAAAACAGTTTTAAAAGGTGCGCCTTATAATCCGGTGCGCCTTATAGTGTGGAAAATACGGTAATTAATTATTTAACTCCAAAATCTTCTGCACGCGCACCAAGCGCACACACATGTTAGTGGCCTGGCTGGTGTATGATTCCCCGGCCTCCAATCCGCCACTGGTGCACACCAATGGAGTTTAGATCGACACAGACTCACTTGAGAGCTTTATAAGCCACTTGCACTGTTTGGTTTCAGATGTCACTAGGCATGTCACGGTGTAAGAATCTCAATACCGGTTTTATAGTTTGCTTTGATACCGGTATTATCGGTTTTATAGTTTGGCCTCGGAGTCCTGGCACATGCAGGCCAAATACTCAATCAACATGAGTAATAACATAGGCCTATATGATGACATTTTAGCCCCACAGACCAAAAACTAAAGATTTCTTTTGCTTTTGTCCACAATTCCAGGCTGGATTTGGGAAACAAAATAGTCAAACATACAGATCAAAATGACCATTAATCTTCGACATTCTCTAGTTGTGTAGACTTCATGATGAATACTTTAACTCTTGAGAGCGTAAACATGAAACCAAATGGACCCGCAAGGGTCCATTTGGTTTCATGTTTCATGTTTCATGTTTCATGTTTTTCATGTTTCATGTTTTTCATGTTTCATGTTTCATGTTTGGTTTCATGTTTCATGTTCAAAGAGTTACATCTAGTTAGAACGTGCAGTGTTGTTTTTTTTTGTTTGTTTTTTCGGTACATTCGGTGGGCAAGGAAAGTACCGGTTTTGTGGTCCCATACCGGTATTACCGGTAATACCGGATACCATGACATCCCTAGATGTCACTTAACTCTCAGATCACAGAGAACAGATTCAACTAGACCCTCCAGAAAAACATGATTATGCGATTACAGAATCCATTGCATAATCAAACAAAAGAAACAAAACAGAATATGCCGGATTCAATTATTTTCTAAATGGGCGCATATTTCTTGCAATAATTCCATAAATATGCACATTATGCGGGCTTTGCTTGAGTTCACAATCCCTGTATATTTTCACATGAAGTTTATAAAGTTACAACCTCGCCCATTTGTTCACATTCACACAGAAGCGCGGTGATGGTAAACGCTCATCAGAAAGCTCCCTTTCTCTCTCAAAACAAAACAATGTGTGCCGCTCAATTAAACTTGTTTTTGTTCTTTTACACATATTACGACAATCCACACACTACAGGATAATCAGGCAGGCCAGATTATTTTATCCAGCGCATACTACATGATTTAAAAAAACAGGCCGTACCACCACTTCACAGTTTAACCTGAGTGATTGTCTTTATTCTAATGCAGGTATTTGAGTAGCTCCAAATGCATTATTTTTTCACACATCATATTTTAATAGTATACTGATACTCATGCATGCGTTTTATGTCACTCTGGAGCAGCTTTTATTTGTAATCCCAGAGGTAATCTATTCCTCCTCCTCTCCTCTCCAATCACTCAGGTCAAACCTCCTCCTCCTCCCCTATATATGATGTCACAGGGATCAAGGTAGATGGATGCCCAATGTGTGTTGGTGTGGAATTCTCCTTTAAGATGGTCTCTCAGTCGACATGGTATAAAATGTTGTTGTCGTTTTAGACTAGAGGATTTTTTTAATGACAGAATCAAAGAAAAACATAACTGTAGTATGTCGTTGTTTGGCGTTTTTGAGGATTTTCCCCAAAACATGACAGAATCGAAGAAAAACAACATACTGCAGTATGTCGTTTTTTGACGTTTTTTGAGGATTTGCGAAAAAATGACAATCCAGGAAAAATGAAAGGCTATATTCCATGGTCTCGGTCGACATAGTAGAACATGCTGTTTTTATAGGATTTTTTAAAAAAAATGACAAAATCAAAGAAAAATGACACTATAGTAAAAAAAATCCTAGGGTTTTTGGAAAATGTTATATTATGAAAATGATAAAAAATATCAGGCTATGAAAATGAGAAAAAATAACAGGCTATAGTACATGGTCTCGGTCGACACAGTATAACATATTTTTACATCGTTTTAGAGGTTTTTCAAAAAATGACCTTGCCTAAGTGCATTTCTTCTTCTCCTTATCTCCTTATATCCTATTTAATTAAAGTCATGTTTAATGTTTCATGATGTCCTCATTTTGTTCTGTTCATTTTGTTTTGTAACTAAAAACACATTTACATTATTTCTTATGAAAAAGGTAATTTACAATGTCATGGCTCCCTCTCTCATTACAAAGACAATACCAGTCACCAGGTCATTTTAGCTCCAAAGACCTAAAACTAAAGAATTATTTAGATTTTGTTCACAATTCCAGGCTGGATTTGGGAAACAAAACCATGTAAACTTCTTAATTAAGTCATGCTAATTCAGATGATAAATACGGTATTTTAACTCTTGAGAGTGTAAAAATGAAACCAAATGGACCTGTAAGGGTCCATTTGGTTTCATTTTTACACTCTCAAGAGTTACATCTGGTTAACCAACCTTTCCATCATTTAGCCTGGGGACCACCTGGAACCTTCTCAAGGACCACTGGTGGTCCCCGGACCACCTGTTGAAAACCCCTGATCTAGACATTTAGACGTAGGCCTAAATATTCACTTCCAGGTTTAAGGTTATTCGTCACAACAGTGTAAGGAATATGACATACTATACATACATCTATAGCATATTACAACTATAACATAACATACTGCACCACAACTAAAACAACTATGACAAATACTATACTACCAGCTATAGGTACTAGATATGACTGTGACAATCTAATATAGTGAGTTATTAATATACTACACAGAACCCAGAGTATAGTAAAGTTACAGGTATTATTAATCAGAGCAGAAACTAAAACAGTGCTGAGCAGAGTGAGAGGTAGTTACATGTGCAGCAGTCTGGGTCCATACTACAGGGTCTTCCTTATGAGTGTGAGAGGTATGTACATGTGCAGCAGTCTGGGTCCATACTACAGGGTCTTCCTTCTGAGTGTGAGAGGTAGTTACATGTGCAGCAGTCTGGGTCCATACTACAGGGTCTTCCTTCTGAGTGTGAGAGGTAGTTACATGTGCAGCAGTCTGGGTCCATACTACAGAGAGGTATGTATTGTACATGTGTAAGAACATAGCAGCGGTTCAGTATGTACTGGAATGAATACAAAGTCCTTTAGTTGGTCTATAGCCAAACATAGGCAGGAAATCAATAGTGGAGGTAAAAGGAAAATAAAAATAAGGAGGGGGAAAGGGAAAGGGAATTTGCACATTCTCAAGAGATACAAGCCCAAAAGGGTCCACTTGGTTACAAACTATAATGTCACTTTGAAAGTAACGAGTCTAACGACTGAGGTCTCTGTAATGTTTATGTTGTACTGTCTATTACAACAAAACGTTTTATCATGTCCACACAGCATCTCTAAGGTATATTAATAGTAAAGTGTAATTTTAATGCTGGACTGTTGCCACAGTTCAATGCATTTCTGCCTCCTTCCAGTCCAGGACTTGTCCCAGATGGATGTCTCCATCATGCTGCAGAGCAGATCCTCCATAGAGACACACGGGGACTACAAATGTCATGAAACAGCGGAGACGCAAGAGGGTACGTCAGAAAGGGGGACTGCCGGCAGCCCACTGAAGTCCACTGAAATTCCACTGTAGTTAGCCTACCCTTAAAACAATATGAAATGAACAGAAGACTATATTGATTTGAATAAAAATATGATTGCAAGGTTCAAGGTTCAAGGTTACTTTATTTAGTCTCGTTCGAGAAATTTGTCTTGGACATACAGACTTGCAGCAACAAGTAAGACAATACAGGACAATACAGTACAGTACATACAGTACAATAGTAGTGACTGGTACACCTCATCAGGCTTACATACCACCTCCCAAAGTAGTGCTTAGTTAAGTAGTCATAAGAAGAATATAAATATAAATAGAATAAATACAACAGTACCAAAACTAGTGCAGTTCTAGCAGCATCATACGACAATCACAGTCTTCTCCTCCCTCCCCTTGCCCCCTCAGCAAGAGAATTATTGAGGAGTGAAATGGACATTGGTACAAAGGAGTATTTAAATCTATTATATCTCCATTTTGGAGCCTCGTACCTCCTACCTGACGGCAGTAACCTAAACTCAGGGTACAGTATATGAGAGGGATCAGACACAGTTTTCTTTGCCTGCCCTAGTGTGGCTTGTTCAAAGATGGTCTGTGGGGTGTTGGGAGGTGTTGCCATCCCCATGATCTTCCCTGCCGTCTTTACCAGTCTCAGGATTTCTGATTTAAACTTAACCGTCAGGTTTCCAAACCAATTGGCGATACCATATCTCACAATTGACTCAATACTAGCTCTGTAGAATATCAGCATTATGTTCGTACTTACTCCAAATAGTCTTAGTCTTCTAAGAAAGTGCAAGCGTTGATGTATTCTAGCACAAAGATTTTCAACATGAGTGTGCCAGCTCATTTCACCATCGATTTGTACACCCAGGTACTTATATGAGGTGACCTGTTTGATATCATGACCATGTATCCTGATCATGGTATGGTCACCTATGGATTTAGGATCCACAACAATCTCTTCTGTCTTTTTCGTATTGATTTGTAGGTAATGGTTGTCACACCATCCTACAAACCTGTCTACTCCATCAGTGTAGCTACTTATGCTACAGTCTTTTTTGAGTAGACTAAGAACAACAGTGTCATCAGAGAACTTAATGACGTAATGATTTGGTTGTGAGCTGGCACAATCATTTGTATACAGGGTGAACAAGAGAGATGAACTAACTGTCCCTTGAGGGGCCCCTGTACTGCTCACTGCCTTGTCAGAGAGCACAGAGTTGAATCGCACTTGTTGTTCTCTTTTAGAGAGAAAAGAAAAATACCACCTTATCAAGAATGGGTTTACCTTCATACTTTTTAGCTTCTCTAAGAGAATGTCAGGATGTATTGAATTAAAAGCAGAGCTAAAGTCGACAAAGAGAAGCCTCGCGTAAGTTCCATCACCCTCTAGGTGCTTTAAAACCCGGTAAGTTAAGGTGGAGATTGCGTCACTAGTTCCACGATTTCTCGCATAAGCAAATTGATATGGATCCAGTGATGGCTCAGTGTCTTTTCTGAGCTCTTCTAAGAGTATTCTCTCCAGGGATTTCACCACGTTTGAGGTTAACGCTACTGGTCTATAGTCATTATTTTCTGACGGACACGGCTTTTTAGGCACTGGAACTATAGTTGACTTCTTCCAGATATCAGGCACTGTATGCGTGTCGATTGACATTTGGAACAGACTGTGCCATGCAGGCGTTAATTCCTCCGCACACGTTTTTAAAAGAAATGCATCCATCCCATCAGGACCTGCCGCTTTGCTGGTCTGCAAGGCTCTAAACACTTTAGTAACAGAATCCGGTGCAATAATTATTCTATCATTGAACTCATTACAGGGTACAGAGTTGATCACATCATTGCATTCCTTTTCACAATCAATTTCAAATCTCAGAAAGAAGTTATTTAACTCGTTTGCCTTTGAGCTCTCGTTCTGAGCAACCATCGGCTTCTTGGTGGACTCTGTGTTGGTCATTTTCCTGATCGAGTCCCACAGTTTTTTGGTATTTGAGTTTGCCAACTCCTGCTCAGCACGCTCTGCATTCCAAATGTATGAAGTCTTTCTCAACACATGTTGTTGTTTTTTCTCAATAGAGGTCGTGTTTCACATTTAATTTACCACTTGAATTAGTTACCCATAATGCTAACAGAGCAGAGAGGAGACTGCAGACAGAGAACCTGTCGCTTTTAAATGACGTCACTGTCTTTACGAGGCTACAATCGCCGACTTTGAAGAGTTGAATTCTCAACAATACACACCAATCCCGACTGACTTTGTTCATTCATGTCTATATTTGGTACATGTCACAGCTTATTATTATGTTTTACCTACCTCGGAGCTCTGACAGCTGTTTTACTGTTGTCAGCTTGTTGTATTAATAGATGTGGCTGATTAATTGGGAAAATAAGCCAGCTATATTTGGAGGAGTGACATATACTGACATTTTCAACTACCATAGTGAATTATGCAGAGGAGTATTAACTAGTCTTGTAAAATGCCGTTTGGATCATTATAAACAAATACATAGCATATGAAACAAAACACAGCTAATATATCTGAGTATTGAAAATCTCAAGGGATGGGACCATGACGTATATACTGTGCGACCACATTAACTTGAGATTTATAATGCTAGTACATGTGAATTTCTGATGGAGTATATTATAGTACATTGTGGGCTGTATATTCAGATGGCAGGTGTGTGACAGTAATAAGGATAAATAAATCATATTTTACACGTCATCAGAACACAGAATAAAGTGCTACAGCCTCAGTAATAAATTAGTGAAATTACGGTATTTTGTGACAGGGATTGCAGGGATTGCATTGACCGCTGGAATACCCTGTTCTAACGAACCCTTTGGGTAGCCGCTGTTTCATTTGGGGGCGTGAAATTTGTAGTCTCCGTGTGTCTCTATTAGACATTTTACATGGGACTAACTCTGTCTATACTCTAAGGATCCGCAACTGATGATGCAACACTCTGACGGACCAATCACAGCTCCAGTGGGCGGGGCTTTACTCTGACGGACCAATCACAGCTCCAGTGGGCGGGGCTTTACTCTGACGGACCAATCACGGCTCCAGTGGGCGGGGTTTCGGGGTTTTAAAATGGCCGACCAGTGTCATGGTGTTCTGTTTGGAGACATGTGCTGTCGAGGTAGGTTCAAATGTTTGTTTGAAAAACACACGCTTTTATCTGCAGTTAAAAGTATTTAAACCTTTTGCTTGTTAGAACTGTTGATTGTTTTTTGTGGCAGAAAATGTACAATATTATGTGGAATAGGCCTATGTTTTTCAGAAGCAACCAAACACAAAGTAAACATATATTGTTCCAAACATTAGGTGTACTATGCTAGCCTATGCTAGCCTAGACTATCATTTACCACACCATACAGCCACACTTACAGCTATTTGAAAACGGCTGATCTACAAACTCACAATGCATTGTGGTGTGACATTGTGAGCTTGTAGATCTGCTTATTTTCAAATGATTGGGGTCTAATAATATGTAAGCATTAGATTTTTTTTTAAATGGCAGACATACAAGCTCAACATAGATATATCACCTTGTAGATCTAGATTTTTGGAAAATTGTGTAGAATCTAGTGTTATGTATATGTGTAGTTTTTATTTTATTTATTTTATTTTTTAACACAAATTCTAAAATCTGTAAAGTCTGGAGTCAGAGTGTAATGTTTTTTTATGCTGTGTCTTCCAGGTTGATCATGTGACCTTGGATGGTGTCAGATCTGCTATAATGGAGTGTCTGAGATACCAGACTCTGTTTATACCAGATATCTGCTGAGGTACCAGACTCTGATACCAGATATCTGTTGAGATACCAGACTCTGTTTATACCAGATATCTGCTGAGGTACCAGGCTCTGAGACCAGATCTTCAACCTGAGCAACGGAACACTCCCCATGGTATGTACATGGATTAAATTATTACTGTACAAACTAAGGCTGTCTCACCATTGGTCTGATTATTATAAATGCAAAGTTTGAATTGGCATGTCTTTTAGGCTTCATTAAAGGGTGTTTATTCCTTTATGCTACATGTTGGTAACATGTAGAACACTATCCTAGAGGTCTGTGTGGTTAAATGTGTTTATAGATATTATGGAGGACTAATATATTCACACAGTGTCCATCTTGCAGCAAGGTGGTAACTAGGTGTAACTTTCATAGACAATCCATCCAAACTGGAAACTCATGATATCAAACTCCAACATCGCAGCTGTATGGAAAGCTTGAATTATGGAATGTGTTTATTTAATAAACTTCACTAAACATCTTATGAGCTGCATTCTGCCAAGAAATTGCTTGCTTGGAAAAACTTGGAAAAATCATTCAATCAATTTCTATACAGGAAGTAGCTCATAGCATATCTACAGTGTAGTTTTGTGAAGTTGTGAAGTTGTTTGGAATGTTGTGTTTGATGCTATTTAATGAATGTGCTGTATGTGAGAAGTTACAACTAGTTGGCACCTTGCTGTCAAGATGGCTGCCGTGTGAATATAGTCCATAGAATTTAGCAGAGAGCTCAGTGTCTCTGATGTAAACCACACTGCTCTCACTTCCTTCATGGACTTCATGTTGTCTCAGTGAGGCTGCCTCCACACTGCCTTTTATACAGTCTGTGGTTAGGGCTGGGGTGTGACGTCACATCCTGTATTTTTGAATGGTTTCAATGGACACATCCTGCTTGTTCTGGTCTGCATTTAGGACAGTGGTCTGCCTGTGGCCGAATGCAGACAGGAAGGAGCAGGAAGTTCCCATTGAAACGCATTCAAAAATGCAGGACGTGACGTCACAGCTTGGCTGAAAACACGGACTGTGCAAAGTAGTCTTTTGCAGCTCTGAGGATGCCTCTACACCTTGCTTGTGTGCACTGTGCAGTCAGTGGTTGCGACCAAACTGTGGCGTTGCGTCCTGATTTTTAAAAAAATATAATAATAATGGGTTTCAATGGGAACCTCTGGCTTGTTCCGTTTGCATTTTCGGCCACAAGTAGCTTGCGGGAAAAGCCTGCCACTGCCGACAATGCAAGCAGGAACAAGCTGGAAGTGTCACTGACAATTCAAAAAAAGATTTTTTTGCAAATGTGACCCTAGCGGGTCAATTTGGTTCCAAATGGTCTAAAAAATAAATCATTAACATGGTGGAACGCAACTTGATGACAGCATCAAGTTGTGTTTCCCCTAGTGAACGTTAAAAAAATGGTGACACAGCCCCTGTCCGTGACTTATGACTTCTAAAATGTTGTTCTGTAGACCGACAACTAAATTAGCCTTTCTTTGCTTTCCTTCTGCCATTTCAGAACATGAAGACGTGTTGAAGGTTGAGACTGTACACCGCCTCCGCCTCCACTGCCAGGTGCTGCCGTCTCTGCGCTGCCAGGTGCTGCCGTCTCTGCGCTGCTGGGTGCTGCCGTCTCTGCGCTGCTGGGTGCTGCCGTCTCTGCGCTGCTGGGTGCTGCCGTCTCTGCGCTGCTGGGTGCTGCCGTCTCTGCGCTGCTGGGTGCTGCCGTCTCTGCGCTGCTGGGTGCTGCCGTCTCTGCGCTGCTGGGTGCCGTCTCCGTCTCCGTTGCTGGGTGCTGCCGTCTCTGCGCTGCTGGGTGCCGTCTCCATCTCCGTTGCTGGGTGCTGCTGCCGCCGCTGGGTGCTGCGGCTGTTCTCCACTACTGGATGCTGTTAACAGTGAAGGTTAGTAATGAACCTTTTGATTCCTGACTGCTATAAGTGAGCTACATGCTACCATACCGTAGGCTGTCATTCACACCATGGATTGTTAACACGTCATTTGCGTGTATAATGCCAGTCCACATCGCATGCTGCTATGTGATGCTGCATGAGCCGTGTGATTGGTATTAATCGTTTAACATAATTTCTGAGTAAAACATAGTCGTGTCGACATCACATTTGTACATTCTGTTATAGTGAAACACTAGAACCTCACAGGGCAAACACAGTTCTGTACTGTTTACCCTGTGATATTCTAGTGTTTCCTTTCTTCTTTGCTTTTAATAAAGTTATTTGTTTTTGTCTCTGACTCTTTGATCGCATTTCGCTTTTTTTATTTTATTAAACATCTTTCTTGCCTATCCTGTTGCCCTGGTTCTCCACTAGTGGTCTTGTGTGTACAGATGTGATGTGGAGGTTGTGTGATTTCTGTCTGGTATCATTATGGTAGCATGTAGTCCTGCTTAACTAACAGAGGAAGGAAATGATGGCTGCTGTGTCATTTGCTTCCTTTGGTTAGTGAAGGTGAGTGAAGTAGTTTATTATCATTTATCTGTTGGGCAGAAACCTTGTATATCCATAGTTCAACCTTTTTGTAAATTGATTCTGTTACTTGGTCATACAGTGTCACACACTGAAGTACCAAATGGTTGATTTACAAATCTATTTTATTTTTTTGCCCAGAAAAGTAAATTGTTTGGGACATACAAGGTTTCTACCCTGACCTTCATCTTTTCTCCTCTTTATTCTTTGATTTTAATAAAGTTATTTGTTTTTGTTTTGTCTCAGACTCTCTTGATCGCATTTCATTTATTTGCTTTTATTAGTCTCTTCTATCTTTCCTCTCAACACTAGTTCTTGACTAGTGTTTGTGGTGCGTGAATCGGGTTGCGTTTTTTATTTTTGTTGCGCCGTTTACTTGCAGGAACATCTTGATCATGCAGGTTCACATAAGACATGAACTCAGGCCCGGTGTCTTATGTGCATTTATGTGATTATTATTGATTATTTTGCAGACGGCTTGTCGTTCACCTCGGCTAACATTATTTTAATTAGGGCGAAGTTTTAATGCCGTTAAAGGGGAATTCTTCTCATCTTTTCCTTCTCTTCTTTGCTTTAATAAAGTTTTTTTTTTGTCTGTCTCAGACTCTTGTGATATTTTATTTTAATCACATTTTTAGTAATTTCTTCTCCTTTCCTCTTATCACTCTGGCTCTTCACTAGCATTATATATTGATATATAATGTTGGAAATGAGTAGAGTTCCCCTTTAAGATGAGAACAGGAAGTAATGTAGGCGCATCGTTTACAACAATATTAACCTATGTTGTGTACTAATGTCTATAGTGTTGTGTACTAATGTTCATAGTGTTGACAAATACTGGAGCGCAATTGATTTTGCATTGACTCATTATGTTAATTGGCATTATCTAAAACTTGTGAGACAGCTGGCTGTAGGGGAAAAATACTCTCCACAAAACATTAAGGCAAACTGCTTGGGCAGAGACCAAGGGAATGGATGTATTTTTTTGTGTTCATGGAGCACTCTAAAGTGCTTGAAGTGAAAAGTGCAGCAGCAAACATTTAGGTCATAAGACCATTGTCAGTGCTATATCAATAAATCAAATTTGTGAGTAAAGCTTGAACCATGTAATCCCACTTCACATATGAACACAGGCCCGGTATGTGAAGTGTGTTTATGTGGTTTATGTCTCGTATCATGTCACATTTGTGAGTAAGGATTCATGTCGTCCAACATCCCATAATGAACACAGGGTTAGGCTAGGGTTAGGTATGTGGTGTTGGTTGATGTGTCTCTTAATGTGAGTGAATTTCTATATGCTGCCTTTTGCAGATAAAACTTCAAAGTTTGGCAATGGGCAAATGACTCAAACGTTTTCTACTGCACTATTCACTTTTTGCACTTTGCAGCACTTCATGAACACAAAAAAAACATTGTCTTGGTTTATGTCTGAGGAGTTTTCCTTAAGGTACTAGACTTCTGGTTTCCAATGTATAAAGACGTGGCTATCATTTATGGTCTGTTAATGATTCTATTATTAAGGACCTCCCACGGCTTGCCTTGGGAGGTTGGCAAGAATAATTAGTAATTTTGCAAATCGATTTATTTTGGACCTATAAATTGCAACCAAAAACATCTGGCACTGGTGTGGGACTTCTGGTTTACTGGAATGGGGTTCAACTCCCTGCAGTGCCCTGTTCAATGTGTTGTATTTACATGGTCTGTTTTCAGCTCATTGTGCTCCTTTTTCAACCACTGGGTTCTTTATAGTTTGTACTGCCAAGTTATGTTGAAGTTATTAAAGGCCCAGCAAATTGGACCCCCCCCCACCCGTGGTCATTAAAAATGTTGTGAATACAGTCAGAAATAATCAATGTTAATCCCATTCTGGCGTCCAGACACTTATTTATAAACTAAATAATCATGTTTGAATATAGTCTGTATTTGATGGCAATTTGAATTCTCCATATATATATATATATATATATATCTCGCCACAAAAAGTTCGGAAATCCAACTTTGGTCCATTATAGCTCCCCTTTGATAAAACCGATTGGTATCGTATTATATACCATTTTTATTTTTATCATTGGTTTGTCCCCTTTACAATGAGGTACAGCATGTAATGATCCGGCATTCGTGGAATGAGAAACACTGCTAAACATGTGGCTTGCGCTCCAATTTTCTTTTGCCAAAATGGCAAATGTATGGTATTGATTGCTTGCGTTGCCTAGCAGATTGGATGATTACTCTCTTCCACAGTACAAAGTAAAAACACGACACATATTGGACATTTTTAGACTTTATTAATTTCACACTCAGTAGCGTGTGGTATTACCAAACACAGACACAACAGCTTGGCACCTCCTCCTCATGCTGCTCACCAATTCAGCCACATTTTGCTGTGGGATTGCATTCCATTCCTCAACCAGCATCTGTTTCAAGTCAGCCAACGTGGTTCTGTGGGTCACTCTAGCATACACATCCCTGATCCCACAAGTGTTCAATTGGGTTGAGGTCTGGACTCATGGCAGGCCATTCCATCCACTCCACCCAAATTCTGGAGGTACTCTTTGATGATCCTGGCTCTGTGGGGGCGAGCATTGTCATCTTGGAGGATGGCATTAGGTCCCAGGTTCCTAAGATATGGGATCGCCACTGGATCCAGAATCTCATCCCTGTACCTTAATGCATTGAGATTACCTTTGATAATGACAAGATTAGTCTTGCCTCTCAGAGAGATGCCCCCCAAACCATCACACTGCCCCCATTAAATGATGTCACCCGATCAGTACAACAATCTGTCTGTGTTTGGTAATACCACACGCTACTGAGTTCCCTGTCACTGAGTGTGAAATTAATAAAGTCTAAAAATGTCCAATATGTGTCGTGTTTTTACTTTGTACTGTGGAAGAGAGTAATCATCCAATCTGCTAGGCAACGCAAAGCAATCAATACCATACATTTGCCATTTTGGCAAAAAAAAATGGAGCGCAAGCCACATGTTTAGCAGTGTTGCTCATTCCACGAATGCCGGATCATTACATGCTGTACCTCATTGTAAAGGGGACAAATCAATGATAAAAATGGTATATAATACGATACCAATCGGTTTTATCAAAGGGGAGCTATAATGGACCAAAGTTGGATTTCCGAACTTTTTGTGGCGAGTTTATATATATATATTAAGGCTGTTGAAAATAAAGAGTTAATGGCATTCTCACATTGAAAAAAACAAACAAAAAAGCACTGTTTTACGGAGACATTTAGCTGTGTCTCTCTGTAACCAGAGCCATAGAGTATAGCTCGAGAGATCTACAAGCATCGGGTTGTAGATCACTTATTTTGATATTTAAAAGATAAACAGATTTTTTTTTCACCGATTCTGAATTCATCCCTTTAACTCAACACTAGATTTGTTTATTTTTGTAAAGGGATGGATCTAGCTCTGGTCCATAGCTCCACTGCTTCTAGCCGCAATAAAACTCTAGATTCTTTTATAGATGGGCCAAATCCAGAGTTGCAATTTGATCCATCGACTCCCCCATAACAAGAATTTTTCATATGTGATTTGCTTGTATTAAACAATGTTAAACTCACCAACATTACAGCTGTATGGAAAGGTTGAATTATCCTCTTTTTATCTGCAAAGCATTTGTTTGATAAAAATCTACCGTAGACATGTTATGAGCTGCTTTCTGTCGATAAATTCTCTGCAGGTGAGAATTAGTACTGGAGTTTGGAAGCGCTAATCATTAGTCACTGAACGTCCCTGTGTACCTCCTGTTTAGAATTTGTACCAGCCCAAGGCTGGTACAAAGGCACCGGCGGCACCAGCCCAACATTAATACGAACGAGTGTCTCCCAAGTCCAGCACTTTTATTCACTGGCAGAAAGTAGCTCATTTACATGTCTATAGTGGATTTTTATCAAACAAATGCATTGCAGATAGAAAGAGGATAATTCAACCTGTCCACACAGCTGCAATGTTGGTGAATTTAACAATGTTTAATACAACCAAATCGCAGATGAAAATTCGTATGTGGGAGTCGATGGACAGAATTGCAACTCTAGATTCGGCCCAACTATAAAATAATCTAGAGTTGCTTTGCGGCTGGAGCAGGAGCTAGTGCAGATCTATTCTCTATCAGAGAGAGGAAGGTGTACAGGGCCTGGTGCAGATCTATTCTCTATCATAGAGGAAGGTGTACAGGGCCTGGTGCAGATCTATTCTCTATCAGAGAGAGGAAGGTGTACAGGGCCTGGTGCAGATCTATTCTCTATCATAGAGGAAGGTGTACAGGGCCTAGTGCAGATCTATTCTCTATCATAGAGGAAGGTGTACAGGGCCTAGTGCAGATCTATTCTCTATCATAGAGGAAGGTGTACAGGGCCTAGTGCAGATCTATTCTCTATCATAGAGGAAGGTGTACAGGGCCTAGTGCAGATCTATTCTCTATCATAGAGGAAGGTGTACAGGGCCTAGTGCAGATCTATTCTCTATCATAGAGGAAGGTGTACAGGGCCTAGTGCAGATCTATTCTCTATCAGAGAGAGGAAGGTGTACAGGGCCTAGTGCAGATCTATTCTCTATCAGAGAGAGGAAGGTGTACAGGGCCTAGTGCAGATCTATTCTCTATCAGAGAGAGGAAGGTGTACAGGGCCTAGTGGAGATCTATTCTCTATCAGAGAGAGGAAGGTGCAGATCTATTCTCTATCATAGACGAAGGTGTACAGGGCCTGGTGCAGATCTAAAATGGTAAATGGTGCATTTATATAGCGTCTTTATCCAAGGCGCTTTACATAGATTGTGCATCACATTCACCCATTCACACACACATGCATACACTGATGGCAGTGGAAACCATGCAAGGTACCTACTAGCACATCAGGAGCAATTAGGGGTTAAGTGTCTTGCTCAGGGACACATCGACACTAACTCTGCGGGAGCCTGGGATTGAACCGGCAACCTTGTGGTTACCATCCGGTAACTCTACCTCTGAGCCACTGCCGCCCATCTATTCTCTATCAGAGAGAGGAAGGTGTCCAGGATGCGTTTCAGACGGAGGCTCCTCCCCCTGGTGCTGGTTGAAGGCACTCTGCAGCAGCTCCAGGACAGAGCGTTTATCCAGGTGGTCCCTGCAGCGGACAGAGTGTTTATCCAGGTGGTCCCTGAAGCAGCAGCAGCAGCAGTGGCGTCCCACCGTCAGGTACAGCAGCGGGTTGATTCCGTGGAACACGGCGGCCGGGCAGTGAGCCACCCTCACCTGGAATTAACGTCAGTAGATAAGATCGCAGTTATCACGTTGTCATCAGCAGGACTTTTTCGTCTCAGTATGGCCATGCTCTGCAGTCCGAGACGCAAAACCCCTAGACCCCTCCAACCTAACCCTAAGCCTAAATGCCCGACGCTCAACCACCTCACAGACCGTCAAGGTTCAAGTTCAAGATTTTCTTTATTAGTTACATCTGCTTTGACACAGACCAAGGTCTGTGAGGTGGTTGAGCGTCGGGGATTTAGGCTTAGGGTTACCTAACCGCAAACCTAACCGCAAGCAGATTTGACTGTTATCAGTGGATAAGATCGCAGTTGTCAACTTATCAGTGAGCAGGCTCCAGACAACATGCTGTCATGGATAAAATGGTGCTGATAAGCAGCCTGCTGGGAATTATCGCTTGATAACGGTAGAAGCGGGTGGAATTAAAGTGGTGCCATGTCATTATTCCCACCTGCCATTGTTCCGACTTTATCAAAGAAAACCACAAACGTAACCTCCGACTCTCAACCATACCTCACAGACCATGAGGTCTGTGAAGCTACTGCAGCGCATAGGATAGAAGCTACTGCAGCCAACCTAGGATAGAAGCTACTACTGCAGCCAACATAGGATAGAAGCTACTGCAGCCAACGTAGGATAGAAGCTACTGCAGCCAACGTAGGATAGAAGCTACTGCAGCGCATAGGATAGAAGCTACTGCAGCCAACATAGGATAGAAGCTACTGCAGCCAACATAGGATAGAAGCTACTGCAGCCAACGTAGGATAGAAGCTACTGTAGCCAACGTAGAATAGAAGCTACTGCAGCCAACGTAGGATAGAAGCTACTGCAGCCAACATAGGATAGAAGCTACTGCAGCCAACATAGGATAGAAGCTACTGCAGTCAATATAGAATAGCAGCTACTGCAGCCAACATAGGATAGAAGCTACTGCAGCCAACATAGGATAGAAGCTACTGCAGCCAACATAGGATAGAAGCTACTGCAGTCAACATAGGATAGAAGCTACTGCAGTCAACATAGAATAGAAGTTACTGCAGTCAATATAGGATAGAAGCTACTGCAGTCAACATAGAATAGAAGCTACTGCAGTCAACATAGGATAGAAGCTACTACTGCAGCCAACATAGGATAGAAGCTACTGCAGCCAACGTAGGATAGAAGCTACTGTAGCCAACGTAGAATAGAAGCTACTGCAGCCAACATAGGATAGACGCTACTGCAGTCAACATAGGATAGAAGCTACTGCAGTCAACATAGAATAGAAGCTACTGCAGTCAATATAGGATAGAAGCTACTGCAGTCAACATAGAATAGAAGCTACTGCAGCCAACATAGGATAGAAGCTACTGCAGTCAATATAGAATAGAAGCTACTGCAGCCAACATAGAATAGAAGCTACTGCAGTCAACATAGAATAGAAGCTACTGCAGTCAACATAGAATAGAAGCTACTGCAGCCAACATAGAATAGAAGCTACTGCAGTCAACATAGAATAGAAGCTACTGAAGTCAAATAATCCATATATAAGGTGCTCCAGATTATAAGGTTCACTGTTGGTTTTTGAGAAGTCATAGTCCGGAAAATACGCTAGGTCTAAAAAAGCGTGTCAGCAAGCGAGTCTAGCGAGTAAAGAAGAACCATCGAGTTATTGACCTCATATGCCATGTGATAAGGGAGGAAGCACAGGAAGAAGGAGTTTACATTTTCACCTCATATGCCATGTGATAAGGGAGGAAGCACAGGAAGAAGGAGGCGGTGACGGCCGCCGTCACCCAGAAGGGCCGTCCCAGCGGGGGGCGTGGCTGGGGGCGGGGCCATGCAGCGCAGCAGGTCCTACTGCAGAGAACGGAGACGTAGCAGCAGAACATCACCACCAGAGGAACCAGGAAACCATGGAGGACCAGGAAGTGTAGGAGGTCAAAGGCCCGTTCGTTCATCCATACCTGGAACAGACGGGATTTTAAGAATGGAGGAGCATTTTACTTTGAAGTATCAGCCTGAAACACTGATCTGAGGTTTCTTACTGTCCCATAGCCCTTAAAGGTAGGGGAAGTGATTTCACTTTTGTCAGATATCACCCAAAAAATATTTTTTCCTGTTAAAATGCTCTATTATAAGGTGTGGAAACCATATATGGAGTTTCCCCCTCCCCTGCGTTAGCAGAGGAGCTAATAAAAGTTCCCCAGGTGGTGGCGAATTCTCCTCCAATCAGGATCGAGCAGCAGGTTCACATAGTGTAGCTACTGTTGGGGGCCCCTAGTGCACCAGGCTGGTACTACACCAAGAATTTCAAATCACTTACCCTACCTTTAAGGCTATGAGACATACTATAGCATACCTGGGCATTATGCGGCCCGGGGGCCAAATGCAGCCCTTTGGCTGACTCTGACCGGCCCGGGGACCACTAGTGTTTCTCAGCATTTTTGAAAAAATGTCGAAATCGAAGAAAAACAAAAGGCTATAGAGATGCACAGTGACGTCACCAGCCCTGTTCCACTAGTGGATTCCTCATAGACTTTTCGAAAATGGTTAATAAAAACACAATTGCACCGCGGCCAAAGCCAACTCGGGTCGTGACAAATCATGACAACAAACACAATATCGTCATATAATATATAATTAGGAAGAAGTAGAAAACGGCATGATACAAGACTTTTTGTTTCGTTTTTCATCTTAGAAATTATTTTATTGTCCCAAAAGTTTGTGTGTGTCATCATGATTCGTCACGACTCGAGTTGGCTTTGTCCGCAACGTAATTGTCTTGATTATTTTCGAAAAGTCTATGAGAAAAATGAATGGGGAATCCACTAGTGGAACAAGGGCGGTGACGTCACTGCACATCTCTATAGTACATGGTCTTGGACAATGAAAATCCTCAAAACGATGACAAACGGCATGCTGTGCAAGACCGTAAGGCCTTGCATTTTGCCAGGTTTTGTCATTTTCAAAAATCCTCAAAAATCCTCAAAACGATGAAAAAGGTTAAGGCTATAGCCTTGCGTTTTAAATTTTGACATTTTTCGAAAATCCTCAAAAATCCTGAAAATGATGAAAAACGGCATGCAAGACCATAAGGCTATAGCCTTGCTTTCTTGCCAGATTTTGTCATTTTTTGAAAATCTTCAAAAATCCTCAAAACGATGAAAAAACGGTAAGGCTATGGCCTTACCGTTTTTTCAAGATTTTGACATTTTTTGAAAATCCTCAAAAATCCTCAAAGCGATGGAAAACGGCATGCTGTGCAAGACCGTGGACTATAGCCTTTCGTTTTTGCCAGTTTTCGTCATTTTTTGAAAATCGTCGAAAATCCTCAAAATCGTGAAAAACGGTAAGGCTATAGCCTTGCGTTTTTTCAAAATTTCGACATTTTTCGTATATCTTTAAAAATGCTCAAAACGAAGAAATACAGCATGCTGTGCAAGACCGTGGACAATAGCCTTTCGTTTTTGCCAGTTTTTGTCATTTATTGAAAATCTACGGAAATCCTCAAAATCATGAAAAACGGTAAGGCTATAGCCTTGCGTTTTTTTCAAAATTTTGTCATTTTTCGAAAATCCTCAAAAGTCCTCAAAACGATGAAAAACGGCATGCTGTGCAAGACCGTGGACTATAGCCTTTCATTTTTGCCAGTTTTCATCATTTTTTGAAAATCGTCGGAAATCCTCAAAATGAGCGCAAGGGTATAGCATTACAGTCTTGCTCAGCATGCCGTTTTTCACCGTTTTGAGCATTTTTGAAAAAATGTCGAAATTTCGAGAAAAAAAACGCAAGGCTATAGCCTTACGTTTTTTCATCATTTTGAGATTTTCGAAAAATGGCAAAAACTGGCAAAAAAGCAAGGCTATAGCCTTACGGTCTTGGTCAGCATGCTTTTTTTCATCGTTTTGAGCATTTTTGAGCATTTTCGAAAAATGTCGAAATTTTGAAAAAAACGCAAAGGCTATAGCCTTACCGTTTTTCATGATTTTGAGGATTTTCGAAAAATGACGGTCTTGGTCAGCATGCTTTTTTTAATCGTTTTGAGCATTTTTGAGCATTTTTGAAAAATGTCGAAATTTTGAAAAAAAAAAAAAACGCAAAGGCTATAGCCTTACGGTCTTGGTCAGCATGGGTTTTTTCATCGTTTTGAGCATTTTTGAGCATTTTCGAAAAATGTCGAAATTTTGAAAAAAACGCAAAGGCTATAGCCTTACCGTTTTTCATGATTTTGAAGATTTTCGAAAAATGACAAAAACTGGCAAAAAAGCAAGGCTATAGCCTTACGGTCTTGGTCAGCATGCTTTTTTATATCGTTTTGAGCATTTTTGAGCATTTTCGAAAAATGTCGAAATTTTGAAAAAACGCAAAGGCTATAGCCTTACCGTTTTTCATGATTTTGAGGATTTTCGAAAAATGACAAAAACTGGCACAAAATCAAGGCTTTAGCATTACAGTCTTGCACAGCATGCAGTTTTTCATCGTTTTGAGCATTTTTGAGCATTTTCGAAAAAATGCTTATGCTAACATGCTAATGCTAGCATTAGCATGTTAGCATGTTAGCATGTTAGCATTAGCATGTTAGCATGTTAGCATGTTAGCATGTTAGCATTAGCATGTTAGCATGTTAGCATGTTAGCATTAGCATGTTAGCATGTTAGCATTAGCATGTTAGCATGTTAGCATTAGCATGTTAGCATTAGCATGTTAGCATGTTAGCATTAGCATGTTAGCATTAGCATGTTAGCATGTTAGCATTAGCATGTTAGCATTAGCACGTTAGCATGTTAGCATTAGCATGTTAGCATGTTAGCATTAGCATGTTAGCATGTTAGCATGTTAGCATGTTAGCATTAGCATGTTAGCATGTTAGCATGTTAGGATTACATGTTAGCATGTTAGCATTAGCATGTTAGCATGTTAGCATGTTAGCATTAGCATGTTAGCATGTTAGCATGTTAGCATGTTAGCATTAGCATATTAGCATGTTGGTAGCATTATCATTGGTACATGCTAACATGCTAATGCTAGCATTAGCAGTGACACATGCTAATGTCTTGCACAGCATGCTTTTTTTCATCGTTTTGAGCATTTTTGAGCATTTTCGAAAAATGTCGAAATTTTGAAAAAAACACAAAGGCTATAGCCTTACCGTTTTTCATGATTTTGAAGATTTTTGAAAAATGACAAAAACTGGCAAAAAAGCAAGGCTATAGCCTTACGGTCTTGGTCAGCATGCTTTTTTTCATCGTTTTGAGCATTTTTGAGCATTTTCGAAAAATGTCGAAATTTTGAAAAAACGCAAAGGCTATAGCCTTACCGTTTTTCATGATTTTGAAGATTTTCAAAAAATGACAAAAACTGGCAAAAAAGCAAGGCTATAGCCTTACGGTCTTGGTCAGCATGCTTTTCTTCATCGTTTTGAGCATTTTTGAGCATTTTCGAAAAATGTCGAAATTTTGAAAAAAACGCAAAGGCTATAGCCTTACCGTTTTTCATGATTTTGAAGATTTTCAAAAATTGACAAAAACTGGCAAAAAAGCAAGGCTATAGCCTTACGGTCTTGGTCAGCATGCTTTTTTTCATCGTTTTGAGCATTTTTGAGCATTTTCGAAAAATGCCGACATTTTGAAAAAAACGCAAAGGCTATAGCCTTACCGTTTTTCATGATTTTGAAGATTTTCGAAAATTGACAAAAACTGGCAAAAAAGCAAGGCTATAGCCTTACGGTCTTGGTCAGCATGCTTTTTTATATCGTTTTGAGCATTTTTGAGCATTTTCGAAAAATGTCAAAATTTTGAAAAAACGCAAAGGCTATAGCCTTACCGTTTTTTATGATTTTGAAGATTTTCGAAAAATGACAGAAACTGGCAAAAAAAAAGCAAGGCTATAGCCTTACGGTCTTGGTCAGCATGCTTTTCTTCATCGTTTTGAGCATTTTTGAGCATTTTCGAAAAATGTCGAAATTTTGAAAAAACGCAAAGGCTATAGCCTTACCGTTTTTCATGATTTTGAAGATTTTTGAAAAAATGACAAAAACTGGCAAAAAAGCAAGGCTATAGCCTTACGGTCTTGGTCAGCATGCTTTTTTTCATCGTTTTGAGCATTTTTGAGCATTTTCGAAAAATGTCGAAATTTTGAAAAAACGCAAAGGCTATAGCCTTACCGTTTTTCATGATTTTGAAGATTTTCAAAAATTGACAAAAACTGGCAAAAAAGCAAGGCTATAGCCTTACGGTCTTGGTCAGCATGCTTTTTTTCATCGTTTTGAGCATTTTTGAGCATTTTCGAAAGATGTCGAAATTTTGAAAAAAACGCAAAGGCTATAGCCTTACCGTTTTTCATGATTTTGAAGATTTTCGAAAAATGACAAAAACTGGCAAAAAAGCAAGGCTATAGCCTTACGGTCTTGGTCAGCATGCTTTTTTTTCATCGTTTTGAGCATTTTTGAGCATTTTCGAAAAATGTCGAAATTTTGAAAAAACGCAAAGGCTATAGCCTTACCGTTTTTCATGATTTTGAAGATTTTCGAAAAATGACAGAAACTGGCAAAAAAAAAAGCAAGGCTATAGCCTTACGGTCTTGGTCAGCATGCTTTTTTTCATCGTTTTGAGCATTTTTGAGCATTTTCGAAAAATGTCGAAATTTTGAAAAAACGCAAAGGCTATAGCCTTACCGTTTTTCATGATTTTGAAGATTTTCAAAAAATGACAAACTGGCAAAAAAGCAAGGCTATAGCCTTACGGTCTTGGTCAGCATGCTTTTCTTCATCGTTTTGAGCATTTTTGAGCATTTTCGAAAAATGTCGAAATTTTGAAAAAAAACGCAAAGGCTATAGCCTTACCGTTTTTCATGATTTTGAAGATTTTCGAAAATTGACAAAAACTGGCAAAAAAGCAAGGCTATAGCCTTACGGTCTTGGTCAGCATGCTTTTTATATCGTTTTGAGCATTTTTGAGCATTTTCGAAAAATGTCAAAATTTTGAAAAAACGCAAAGGCTATAGCCTTACCGTTTTTTATGATTTTGAAGATTTTCAAAAAATGACAGAAACTGGCAAAAAAGCAAGGCTATAGCCTTACGGTCTTGGTCAGCATGCTTTTTTTCATCGTTTTGAGCATTTTTGAGCATTTTCGAAAAATGTCGAAATTTTGAAAAAACGCAAAGGCTATAGCCTTACCGTTTTTTATGATTTTGAAGATTTTCGAAAAATGACAAAAACTGGCAAAAAAGCAAGGCTATAGCCTTACGGTCTTGGTCAGCATGCTTTTTTTCATCGTTTTAAGCATTTTTGAGCATTTTCGAAAAATGTCGAAATTTTGAAAAAACGCAAAGGCTATAGCCTTACCGTTTTTCATGATTTTGAAGATTTTCAAAAAATGACAAAAACTGGCAAAAAAGCAAGGCTATAGCCTTACGGTCTTGGTCAGCATGCTTTTTTTCATCGTTTTGAGCATTTTTGAGCATTTTCGAAAAATGTCGAAATTTTGAAAAAAACGCAAAGGCTATAGCCTTACCGTTTTTCATGATTTTGAAGATTTTCGAAAATTGACAAAAACTGGCAAAAAAGCAAGGCTATAGCCTTACGGTCTTGGTCAGCATGCTTTTTTATATCGTTTTGAGCATTTTTGAGCATTTTCGAAAAATGTCAAAATTTTGAAAAAACGCAAAGGCTATAGCCTTACCGTTTTTTATGATTTTGAAGATTTTCGAAAAATGACAGAAACTGGCAAAAAAAAGCAAGGCTATAGCCTTACGGTCTTGGTCAGCATGCTTTTTTTCATCGTTTTGAGCATTTTTGAGCATTTTCGAAAAATGTCGAAATTTTGAAAAAACGCAAAGGCTATAGCCTTACCGTTTTTCATGATTTTGAAGATTTTCAAAAAATGACAAAAACTGGCAAAAAAGCAAGGCTATAGCCTTACGGTCTTGGTCAGCATGCTTTTTCTTCATCGTTTTGAGCATTTTTGAGCATTTTCGAAAAATGTCGAAATTTTGAAAAAACGCAAAGGCTATAGCCTTACCGTTTTTCATGATTTTGAAGATTTTCAAAAAATGACAAAAACTGGCAAAAAAGCAAGGCTATAGCCTTACGGTCTTGGTCAGCATGCTTTTCTTCATCGTTTTGAGCATTTTTGAGCATTTTCGAAAAATGTCGAAATTTTGAAAAAACGCAAAGGCTATAGCCTTACCGTTTTTCATGATTTTGAAGATTTTCAAAAAATGACAAAAACTGGCAAAAAAGCAAGGCTATAGCCTTACGGTCTTGGTCAGCATGCTTTTCTTCATCGTTTTGAGCATTTTTGAGCATTTTCGAAAAATGTCGAAATTTTGAAAAAAACGCAAAGGCTATAGCCTTACCGTTTTTCATGATTTTGAAGATTTTCAAAAATTGACAAAAACTGGCAAAAAAGCAAGGCTATAGCCTTACGGTCTTGGTCAGCATGCTTTTTTTCATCGTTTTGAGCATTTTTGAGCATTTTCGAAAAATGTCGAAATTTTGAAAAAAAACGCAAAGGCTATAGCCTTACCGTTTTTCATGATTTTGAAGATTTTCGAAAATTGACAAAAACTGGCAAAAAAGCAAGGCTATAGCCTTACGGTCTTGGTCAGCATGCTTTTTTATATCGTTTTGAGCATTTTTGAGCATTTTCGAAAAATGTCGAAATTTTGAAAAAACGCAAAGGCTATAGCCTTACCGTTTTTTATGATTTTGAAGATTTTCAAAAAATGACAGAAACTGGCAAAAAAAAGCAAGGCTATAGCCTTACGGTCTTGGTCAGCATGCTTTTCTTCATCGTTTTGAGCATTTTTGAGCATTTTCGAAAAATGTCGAAATTTTGAAAAAACGCAAAGGCTATAGCCTTACCGTTTTTCATGATTTTGAAGATTTTTGAAAAATGACAAAAACTGGCAAAAAAGCAAGGCTATAGCCTTACGGTCTTGGTCAGCATGCTTTTTTTCATCGTTTTGAGCATTTTTGAGCATTTTCGAAAAATGTCGAAATTTTGAAAAAACGCAAAGGCTATAGCCTTACCGTTTTTCATGATTTTGAAGATTTTCAAAATTGACAAAAACTGGCAAAAAAGCAAGGCTATAGCCTTACGGTCTTGGTCAGCATGCTTTTTTTCATCGTTTTGAGCATTTTTGAGCATTTTCGAAAAATGTCGAAATTTTGAAAAAAACGCAAAGGCTATAGCCTTACCGTTTTTCATGATTTTGAAGATTTTCGAAAATTGACAAAAACTGGCAAAAAAGCAAGGCTATAGCCTTACGGTCTTGGTCAGCATGCTTTTTTTTCATCGTTTTGAGCATTTTTGAGCATTTTCGAAAAATGTCGAAATTTTGAAAAAACGCAAAGGCTATAGCCTTACCGTTTTTCATGATTTTGAAGATTTTCGAAAAATGACAAACTGGCAAAAAAGCAAGGCTATAGCCTTACGGTCTTGGTCAGCATGCTTTTCTTCATCGTTTTGAGCATTTTTGAGCATTTTCGAAAAATGTCGAAATTTTGAAAAAAACGCAAAGGCTATAGCCTTACCGTTTTTCATGATTTTGAAGATTTTCGAAAATGACAAAAACTGGCAAAAAAGCAAGGCTATAGCCTTACGGTCTTGGTCAGCATGCTTTTTATATCGTTTTGAGCATTTTTGAGCATTTTCGAAAAATGTCGAAATTTTGAAAAAACGCAAAGGCTATAGCCTTACCGTTTTTTTATGATTTTGAAGATTTTCAAAAATGACAAAAACTGGCAAAAACGCAAGGCTATAGCCTTACGGTCTTGGTCAGCATGCTTTTTTTCATCGTTTTGAGCATTTTTGAGCATTTTCGAAAAATGTCGAAATTTTGAAAAAACGCAAAGGCTATAGCCTTACCGTTTTTTATGATTTTGAAGATTTTCGAAAAATGACAAAAACTGGCAAAAAAGCAAGGCTATAGCCTTACGGTCTTGGTCAGCATGCTTTTTTTCATCGTTTTGAGCATTTTTGAGCATTTTCGAAAAATGTCGAAATTTTGAAAAAACGCAAAGGCTATAGCCTTACCGTTTTTCATGATTTTGAAGATTTTCAAAAAATGACAAAAACTGGCAAAAAAGCAAGGCTATAGCCTTACGGTCTTGGTCAGCATGCTTTTTTCATCGTTTTGAGCATTTTTGAGCATTTTCGAAAAATGTCGAAATTTTGAAAAAAACGCAAAGGCTATAGCCTTACCGTTTTTCATGATTTTGAAGATTTTCGAAAATTGACAAAAACTGGCAAAAAAGCAAGGCTATAGCCTTACGGTCTTGGTCAGCATGCTTTTTTTATCGTTTTGAGCATTTTTGAGCATTTTCGAAAAATGTCGAAATTTTGAAAAAACGCAAAGGCTATAGCCTTACCGTTTTTTATGATTTTGAAGATTTTCGAAAAATGACAAAAACTGGCAAAAAAAGCAAGGCTATAGCCTTACGGTCTTGGTCAGCATGCTTTTTTTCATCGTTTTGAGCATTTTTGAGCATTTTCGAAAAATGTCGAAATTTTGAAAAAACGCAAAGGCTATAGCCTTACCGTTTTTCATGATTTTGAAGATTTTCAAAAAATGACAAAAACTGGCAAAAAAGCAAGGCTATAGCCTTACGGTCTTGGTCAGCATGCTTTTCTTCATCGTTTTGAGCATTTTTGAGCATTTTCGAAAAATGTCGAAATTTTGAAAAAAACGCAAAGGCTATAGCCTTACCGTTTTTCATGATTTTGAAGATTTTCAAAAAATGACAAAAACTGGCAAAAAAGCAAGGCTATAGCCTTACGGTCTTGGTCAGCATGCTTTTTTCATCGTTTTGAGCATTTTTGAGCATTTTCGAAAAATGTCGAAATTTTGAAAAAACGCAAAGGCTATAGCCTTACCGTTTTTCATGATTTTGAAGATTTTCAAAAAATGACAAAAACTGGCAAAAAAGCAAGGCTATAGCCTTACGGTCTTGGTCAGCATGCTTTTTTCATCGTTTTGAGCATTTTTGAGCATTTTCGAAAAATGTCGAAATTTTGAAAAAAACGCAAAGGCTATAGCCTTACCGTTTTTCATGATTTTGAAGATTTTCGAAAAATGACAAAAACTGGCAAAAAAGCAAGGCTATAGCCTTACTTGGTCTTGGTCAGCATGCTTTTTTTTCATCGTTTTGAGCATTTTTGAGCATTTTCGAAAAATGTCGAAATTTTGAAAAAAACGCAAAGGCTATAGCCTTACCGTTTTTCATGATTTTAAAGATTTTCGAAAAATGACAAAAACTGGCAAAAAAGCAAGGGTATAGCCTTACGGTCTTGGTCAGCATGCTTTTTTATATCGTTTTGAGCATTTTTGAGCATTTTCGAAAAATGTCAAAATTTTGAAAAAACGCAAAGGCTATAGCCTTACCGTTTTTTATGATTTTGAAGATTTTCGAAAAATGACAGAACCTGGCAAAAAAGCAAGGCTATAGCCTTACGGTCTTGGTCAGCATGCTTTTTTTCATCGTTTTGAGCATTTTTGAGCATTTTCGAAAAATGTCGAAATTTTGAAAAAACGCAAAGGCTATAGCCTTACCGTTTTTCATGATTTTGAAGATTTTTGAAAAATGACAAAAACTGGCAAAAAAGCAAGGCTATAGCCTTACGGTCTTGGTCAGCATGCTTTTTTTCATCGTTTTGAGCATTTTTGAGCATTTTCGAAAAATGTCGAAATTTTGAAAAAACGCAAAGGCTATAGCCTTACCGTTTTTTATGATTTTGAAGATTTTCGAAAAATGACAAAAACTGGCAAAAAAGCAAGGCTATAGCCTTACGGTCTTGGTCAGCATGCTTTTTTTCATCGTTTTGAGCATTTTTGAGCATTTTCGAAAAATGTCGAAATTTTGAAAAAACGCAAAGGCTATAGCCTTACCGTTTTTCATGATTTTGAAGATTTTCAAAAAATGACAAAAACTGGCAAAAAAGCAAGGCTATAGCCTTACGGTCTTGGTCAGCATGCTTTTTTTTCATCGTTTTGAGCATTTTTGAGCATTTTCGAAAAATGTCGAAATTTTGAAAAAAACGCAAAGGCTATAGCCTTACCGTTTTTCATGATTTTGAAGATTTTCGAAAATTGACAAAAACTGGCAAAAAAGCAAGGCTATAGCCTTACGGTCTTGGTCAGCATGCTTTTTTATATCGTTTTGAGCATTTTTGAGCATTTTCGAAAAATGTCAAAATTTTGAAAAAACGCAAAGGCTATAGCCTTACCGTTTTTTATGATTTTGAAGATTTTCGAAAAATGACAGAAACTGGCAAAAAAAAGCAAGGCTATAGCCTTACGGTCTTGGTCAGCATGCTTTTTTCATCGTTTTGAGCATTTTTGAGCATTTTCGAAAAATGTCGAAATTTTGAAAAAACGCAAAGGCTATAGCCTTACCGTTTTTCATGATTTTGAAGATTTTCAAAAAATGACAAAAACTGGCAAAAAAGCAAGGCTATAGCCTTACGGTCTTGGTCAGCATGCTTTTCTTCATCGTTTTGAGCATTTTTGAGCATTTTCGAAAAATGTCGAAATTTTGAAAAAAACGCAAAGGCTATAGCCTTACCGTTTTTCATGATTTTGAAGATTTTCAAAAAATGACAAAAACTGGCAAAAAAAGCAAGGCTATAGCCTTACGGTCTTGGTCAGCATGCTTTTTTTCATCGTTTTGAGCATTTTTGAGCATTTTCGAAAAATGCCGAAATTTTGAAAAAAACGCAAAGGCTATAGCCTTACCGTTTTTCATGATTTTAAGATTTTCGAAAAATGACAAAAACTGGCAAAAAAGCAAGGGTATAGCCTTACGGTCTTGGTCAGCATGCTTTTTTTATCGTTTTGAGCATTTTTGAGCATTTTCGAAAAATGTCAAAAATTTTGAAAAAACGCAAAGGCTATAGCCTTACCGTTTTTTTGATTTTGAAGATTTTCGAAAAATGACAAAACTGGCAAAAAAAAAAGCAAGGCTATAGCCTTACGGTCTTGGTCAGCATGCTTTTCTTCATCGTTTTGAGCATTTTTGAGCATTTTCGAAAAATGTCGAAATTTTGAAAAAACGCAAAGGCTATAGCCTTACCGTTTTTCATGATTTTGAGGATTTTTTGAAAAATGACAAAAACTGGCAAAAAAGCAAGGCTATAGCCTTACGGTCTTGTTCAGCATGCTTTTTTCATCGTTTTGAGCATTTTTGAGCATTTTCGAAAAAATGTCGAAATTTTGAAAAAAACGCAAAGGCTATAGCCTTACCGTTTTTTCATGATTTTGAGGATTTTCGAAAAATGACAAAAACTGGCAAAAAGCAAGGCTATAGCCTTACGGTCTTGGTCAGCATGTTTTTTTTATCGTTTTGAGCATTTTTGAGCATTTTGAAAAATGTCAAATTTTTGAAAAAACGCAAAGGCTATAGCCTTACCGTTTTTCATGATTTTGAGGATTTTCGAAAAATGACAAAAACTGGCAAAAAAAAAGCAAGGCTATAGCCTTACGGTCTTGGTCAGCATGCTTTTTCTTCATCTTTTTGAGCATTTTTGAGGCATTTTCGAAAAATTGTCGAAATTTTGAAAA
>CM076968.1:56501706-56515224 GCA_039105355.1 Benthosema pterotum | reverse complement strand
CCCCCCCCCCCCCCAACGGAATATCACAGCACAGACGGCAGATTGGAATATATGGACAGACCCTCCATGCTCCCCAATTTACTTCCCAGTGTCGAGCGCTCTCTCTCTCTCTCTCTCTCTTCTCTCTCTCTCTCTCTCTCTCTCTCTCACGCACACGCGCGACAGCGTCATGTCGCCAACCCGCGGCTCTCTCTTTGGCTATAGCTTCATGCGGGGCACTTCCATAAAAAAGAAAACTTTGGTGGATTGGCGCGCCGCTGTTCTACCGTCTACAGCGCAGCGCTAGAATCGCAACGCGAAGCCTTGTGTGCGCGCGCGCGCATGTACTGTATATGTGTTTGTCCATCCGTCCACGTATGTCGTGCATGTTGGGACAGCAGAGCAGATACTTTTCTCGGTGGTTCATTTTAATAAGGCAGTTCACTGCTCACTGTTGTCTGCCTGCCTGCCTGCCTGCCTGCCTGCCTGCCTGCCTGCCTGCCTGCCTGCCTGCCTGCCTGCCTGTTTGTCTGTCTCTCTGTCTGCCTGTTTGCCTGTTTGCCTGCCTGCCTGCCTGTTTGTCTGTCTCTCTGTCTGCCTTTTTGTCTGTCTGCCTGCTTGCCTGCCTGCCTGCCTGTTTGTCTGTCTCTCTGTCTGCCTGTTTGTCTGCCTGTCTACCTGCTTGCCTGTCTGTCTGCTATTATAGTGAATCAAATTTGGAAGAGCTTCCCATGATTGTTGACACGTGTTTTCTGTGGTTACATGTGAATGTGACAAAATCTTTTCCAGAGTTAGCATGGCTGACCCTGAGACAAATTCCACAACCAGAAAGTGGTTATAATAGCAGGCAGACAGGCAGGCAGGCAGTGTTCCACCAATCTTTTCTTTTTTTTTTTTTTTTACACCTCTGCAGTCAACTTTGAATCGGTCTGCAGCCCTTAAGAGCCACATGAAACCAGCCAAAGAGCCGCATGTGGGTTGCGAGCCATGGGTTAGCCACCCCTGCCCTAGAAGGAGGAAAAGAGGGAGGCCCTAGACAGGAGAGGAGGGATTTTTCAGTTGCCACCTGAAATAAAGCAGCGGGGGTGGGAAGGAGCGCTTGTTTTATCTGTCGGCTACTACTAGTAGGGCGGGGCGAAGCATAGTTTTACTGAGGTTATGTTTAGGGTTAGTTATTGTATAAAGCACCGTCTAACTCTACATGTGTAATAGTGTCATAGTGTAATAGGGTAATATGTGTAATAGCGTCATAGTGTAACATGTGTAATATGGTAATATGTATAATAGTGTCATAGTGTAACATGTGTAATAGTGTAATAGGGTAATATGTGTTATAGTGTCATAGTGTAACATATGTGATAGTGTAATAGCGTAATATGTGTAATAGTGTCATAGTGTCATAGTGTAATACCGTAGTATGCGGATTGTGTAATAAGATAATAAGTGTAATAGTGTAATATATGTGCATTAGGGTAAGATTGTGATATATGCAATAGTGGTATAGTGTAATTACCATATTACACTATTGCACATACATTATATTATTACACATATTAGCCTATTGCACTTATTACACATATTACACAACAGCATTATTACCATATTACACTGTACCACTATTGCATATATTACAAGATTACTAATTAACATATATAACACTATTACACACATTAGCATATTGCAATTATTACAAATATTACACTATTACACACATTACCCTATTACACATGTTACACTATGACACTATTACACATATTACCCTATGACACTTTGAGACTATAACACATTACACTATTACACATGTTACTCTATGGCACATTTACACATATTACCCTATTATGCATGTTACACTATGACACTATTACACATATTACCCTATGACACATGTTACACTATGACACTATTACACATATTATGCTATGACACTATGAGACTATAACACATATTACCCTATTACACATGTTACACTATGACACTATTAAACATATTACCTTATTACGCTATTACACATATTACCCTGTTACACTATTACACATGTTACACTATGACACTATTACATATATTACCCTATTACAGTATACCACTATTGCATATATTACACTATTAGCCCTATTACACTATTACACCTATTAGCATATTATACCATTATACTATGACACATGCTACACTTGGTGTGTCCGCTTCACATATACACTTATTGTGAAGGACAGATGTACAGACAGACATTTCTGGGTGGCTTATGTTCGCAAAATATACGCAGCAAATTTAGCACTGAAACAGCCCTTCACGATCGGTTTAATAACTCCGACCCGTTTCATCAATTGAAAAACTTGAAGTGGTTTATGATAGCAGATACATGTAGGTCCATTTCCTGAAAATAGAAGATATGGTGATGAAGGGATCTTTGACTTAAAGAGTGAAACGTGCCAAAATGTTACACTTATGGTGCCTCATCACTACGTATATGTTGTAACTCAAGAACCATAGTACATACAGACATGTCCGTAATGCCCGACTTTATATTAACGTTCAAGACATCTATTTATAAAATCTTTGCATTTCGAGTTATGAAGGTAAAACCACATTTTTGGACGGACATCTTGGATTTTGGGGGCTGCCATCTTGGAATTTTGCAGGGCATGCAGTACTATTAGAAATAGTGGGGTTTGCATAGTGTGTGTGTGCCAATTTTCATGCCTGTATCACCATTTGATTGACTTCATTTGTAACAAGAATGAATGTTACAAATGTCTTGCTCTCCTCAATCTGTGAAAGTACCTATATGCTGTATCTCATGAACCGTAGGAGATACAGACATGTACTTGGTATGTGTCTGTACCAAGTACAGACACGTACCAAGTACGTGCCAACTTTGTATGAACTTTCAATACATCTATGGGGCATAAATCAATGCATTTCATGTTATGAAGGAAAAAAACACATTTCTGGGCAGACATCTTGGATTTTGGGGGCCGCCATCTTGTAATTCTGCGTGGCCGGAGGTTGATTATTGTTTAGGGTCATATGAAGATCATCTGTGCCAAATGTCATGCTTATATCACCAACTGAACTATCATGCATTGAAAACACCATTTTTCCACCTAGCTACTAACCATAACCTCAGTAAAACTTCCTTCGCCCCGCCCTACTAGTAGTAGCCGGCAGATAAAACAAGCGCTCCTTCCCAACCCCGCTGCTTTATTTCGGGTGGCAACTGAAAAATCGCAGGAGAGGAGGGGGTCGGTCTGTCGGTCAACATGCTAATACCACTGCAAATTCCCAATGCTAACATGCTAACATTTAATGCTAACATGCAAATGCTATCATGTTAAAATGCTAATGCTAGCAGGCTATCATGCTACTGCTAGATAACATGCTAATGGTAGCATGATAAGACGCTAACATGCAAATGATAGGATGATAATGTTAAAATGATAACATGCTAATGCTAACATGTTACTGTTAGCATTAGCAGCGGTACAAACTGATGCTAACATGCTGATTGGTACATTGGTACATGCTAACATGCTAATCCTAACATGCTAACAATAGCATGGTAATGCTAATACGCTAATGCTAGAATGCTAATGCTAACATGCTAATGCTAGTATTAGTATTGGTACATACTAACATGCTAATGCTAACATGCTAATGCTACCATTGATACATGCTAATGCTAACATGTTAATGATAGCATGATAATGTTAAGATGCTAACACGCTAGATACATCCTAACATGCTAATGCTAACATGCTAATGCTGCAATGCTAAAGATACTAACACGCTGGATTAGCATGTTAGCATTAGCATGTTGGCATGTTAGCATTAGCATGTTAGCATTAGCATGTTAGCATGTTAACATTAGCATGTTAGCATTAGCATGTTAGCATGTTAACATTAACATGTTAGCATTAGCATGTTCGCATTAGCATGTTAGCATTAGCATGTTGCTAGCATTAGCATTGGTACATGCTAACATGCTAATGCTAGCATTGGCACATGCTAACATGCTAATGCTAACAATTAGAATGTCTAAATAGGGGTATGTCTAAATGGGGGTATGTCTAAATAGGGGTATGTCTAAATAGGGGGATGTCTAAATACCAGCATGTAACCCATTTTTGGCATCTTATTTGGTCATGTGGCTAGGGGTTTAGGATCTTCTAATTCTTTATGAAGATGCTCTCATATAAGATGCAACTACTCCCTGATTTTTTTTTAACAAACGCCCCTTTTAATATATATACATATATATATATTATATATATATTTGTACGTGAACGGTGTTGTCATTTTTAACTTTTTTCCACATTCAGAACTCTGTGACTCTAAATTGGAAAATTCCTACTAGCAGCTATTTCACACTTACATACACTGACATACACATTTTCATATTTTAGTAGTTTTATGTCCAAGAAATTAATATTTTTCTCTCTATTGGGACCTAAAAACAGCTATTTGGCCAAAAATAACAAAAATGCTGGGCAGCTTTTAATAAACAAAGGAATAATGAAGGGGTGTTTTGCACACAAATTAAGGCATACACATTTACTGAACAACTTTTACTGTATTGTACAGTATTTCTTGCAATTAGAAAATCTTAGGTATAATTGCAATTTTTGTTGAATATCCTTGGAAAATATAGAAAAATAACTACAACATTCTGGAGTAGTTGTGTAAGCACAAAACATTTAGCAATGAGGTTTTATTTACATATTAACACATTCAGTGATCCATGATCATGATGTTGAAAAACATCACAAGATTTGTACATCATTTTAAGTCAAATATGGGCATCCATGATAATGGGTAATTCATTCACAGGCAGTACAGTTTCATGTGATGTGTTAAGACACTGACAACTGTCATCTCACTAATTGCCCTTTAAGGGACTTAAATAAAACTGAACTGAACTGAATCTAGTTAGTACATAAGTTAAAACTTAAGTCTGTCACAAGTTTGAAGTCACCCTCTGTTAGTTGGTATTGGCGTCCTCCACTTTTTATGTTTGGGGCCTCTACCACACAAAGGACATGAAGCAAAGGCACCCAACATTCATCTTTCCTGCTTTGTGGTGGCCATGAGAATGAGTTGCCTCGTCCTTGTGTCATGAAATTGACATAAACATCATTTTGTTCTTCATTTCTGGTGACAATATTTCCAATGTACCATTTTCATAAACACAGGCAACATATTTGCCCGGCTGGTACATATTTGATGCAGATTGGGACATTTGGCTTGGGGCCTGTAACTGGGACTGTAAAACTGGTGTGGTTTCAGGTCCTATGTCCACTACCGATGATGGTACCACATCAGAATGTAAGACACATTTTTCAATTAAAAAACAACATTTGCTAAGGATATCATTGCTATATATCTATATATGGATAGAAAAAAGTCACCACATCTGTAATGTCTGAGGAAAATATATACCATTCCCTCCAGAACTTAAAAAATATCAAGTCAAAATGTTTGTCATTTTTGGCCAAATAGCTGTTTTTAGGTCCCGATAGAAAGAAAAATATGAATTTCTTGGACATAAAACTACTAAAATATGGAAATTTGTATGTCAGTGTATGTAAGTCTGAAATAGCTGCTAGTAGGAATTCTCCAATTTAGAGTCACAGAGTTCTGAATGTGGAAAAAAGTGAAAAATGACGACACTGTTCACGTACAAAAAAATAATAATTAAGGGGCGTTTGTTAAAAAAAATCAGGGAGTAGTTACATCTTATATGAGAGCATCTTCACAAAGAATTAGAAGATCCTAAACCCCTAGCCACATGACCAAATAAGATGCCAAAAATGCCCTATTTTACCCCCCTCGGAAAGGACGTAAGATCTTTAAAAAAATTGTAAAAAAAAAAAAAAAATCAGGAATATCATTTTCATCGCAAAAATGTTTCTGTGAAGAAGAGATTAAAAAAAAAGTTTTGGTGTGCAATTCTCCTTACACAACTACTCCAGAATGTTGTTGTTATTTTTCTATATTTTCCAAGGATATTCAACAAAATTGCAATTATACCTAAGATTTTCAGGAAATGTGTATGCCTTAATTTGTGTGCAAAACACCCCTTCATTATTCCTTTTTTTATCAAAAGCTGCCCAGCGTTTTTGTTATTTTTGGCCAAATAGCTGTTTTTAGGTCCCAACAGAGAGAAAATATTAATTTCTTGGGCATACTACTACTAAAATATGAAAAATTGTGTGTCAGTGTATGTAAATCTGAAATAGGTGCTAGTAGGAATCTTCCAATTTAGAGTCAGAGTTCTGAATATGGAAAAAAGTGAAAGATACAGAAATTGTCAATGTAAAAAAAATATTAAAATATGAAGCAAGGGGCGTTTATTAAAAAAAAACTCAGGGAGTAGTTACATCTTATATGAGAGCATCTTCACAAAAAAATAGAAGATCCTAAACCCCTAGCCATGAGAAAATAAGATGCAAAAAATGCCCTAATTTAGCCCCCTCGGAAAGGACGTAAATTATTAAATTTAAAAAAATTGTAAAAAATTCAGGAATATAATTTTCATCGCAAAATATGTTTCTGTGAACACATCGTAACCCTACAATACTATGTAATGAGGACAAAAATCTAACTAGTTTCATATTTCTACTAGGCCCCTTAGAGTTTTAATGAATTTTAAAGGATTTTGGCCACAATGCCATTTTTGGCTTCCTATTATGCAAAAAGTATGTCGTTTAGAGGCTTTCTGGCAACAGATTTGAAAAGAGTGGGTATCGTTCAGTAAGAATCTGCAAACACAACTGTGTAGATAGCTGCAATAAAACGTTATGGGTCTCTGAAGTTGGGGAAAGAGCCAATTTCGACGTGTTTTGACAGGCCTGTAGTTCCAAAACTCCAATGAATTGGGAGCTAATATTTTGCATGTGTGGTACAAACATATGGTTCTTGATTATAGAATTTTTTGATCAAATTCTGAGATGGTGATGTGGGGGGGGTTCCTGAAATCTAGGTGAGTTGGCGTGGAATGACCCCTATGCTAGAGAGCTATGCACTTCACAGCGCAGATGTGAGCCTTGGGACCGCGGCTAGTAGTACAGAATGTGTAAATGCAACATATCTTTGTGTACAAGAGGACGTTGTATAACGACACTGTTCACGATAGTATCACATCCATGCATTGCTTTTGTTCATAAACAATTCCAGTATTCCACCGGTGTTGAGGGTCCACTGGTCTTGAGGGACATTGGGCCAGTTATAATGTCGACCCCTGGAACTTAAACCTTTGTATCTAGGCGCAGACGGGGCTATCCCCATCACTAAATGTCATACTTTTTTGGCTAGCCTGTTCTTTTTTCAAACGGCAGGTGGCGATACTGCAGTGAACCGACCAGGTGTGTGTCTGTGTATTAAACAAGTGCTCTCCTACACGTCTTGTTTTAGAGGTGGTAGTTGTTGCTTGTGGAATATGTTGGACAGAAAGTGGATCATAACATTCTACAGTGGATTTTTTACGGCACAAACGCTTTGCAGGTGGAAAGTGGATAATTCAACTTTTCCCTACAGCTGCAATGGTGTTAGTGGATGTAACATTTTCTATATAAGCAATTGCAGGTGAAAATTCTTGTTATAGGCAGTGTTGGTCTATATTACTTAGGAAAGTAACTTCTTTACTTTACTCGTTACCCCTTAGACAAAGTAATACCATTACTTTACTTATTACTGGATTTGAAGAGTAATATATTACATATTACGTTATTACTTTCCCAAGTTCTCAACACCGCTTTTGAAAAAATAGAGAAGTACAACATAATCAGTTTATTACAAAATAAAGCAGCAAGCGATTTGTAGTGTACATAACTGCGCAGGATGCAGCGTGTGGACTGGATCTACAATCTACTGCACATTTCTGTTGTTACAGTACCTGTCAATAGCTTGTACATCTGTTCTATTTTTGCATGCAACAACAAGCTCATTTTAAAAAAGTAACTTGGCGTTACTTGCAAAGTAATGCGTTACTTATTACCCATTTTTGCAGAGTAATCTCGTTACTTTACTTTTTGGAGCAAAAGTAATAATATTACAGTAATATGTAATCTAAAATTAGTTACTGCCCAACACTGGTTATAGGTAGTGCTCGACGCTTAGCACACAAATTTTAGTAGCACAACAAAGAGATCAAATAATGTGTTTTTCCTTCAATAAAGTAATATGTGGTAGGTGCAGGCAACATGGTAAATTATATCAATTTGTACTTCAGCTATTATCACAATATTGATTTATATAGTTTTTGTATGTTGTTTGTTTTTATGCCAATAAACTACTTGCAGACAACGTTTAAATTATAGGTACCCCAGTTTTACATGCAGTTTCAGACCCTCATTTAATGCAGTGCAGAGTCATCTAGAGAAGAGTTGCGACATTGAGGGGGCAGAAAACAGATGGTCGGGTGGTTCATGCACTTGCACAAACCCATAGACTTCAATTCATTCTATAACGTGACGTCTGCTTGTCCCATTTTGTTTTCCCCAGATAGAGGTCTGTGTAGAACAGACGCCATTGTGATACCCCCATGAAGTGAACGGAGTTGGCATAACTGTCTATACCATTTAACAAACATACCTAAACCTAAGCACAAATAAGGGCCTAAATTAATTTTGCATTGATGTAACCAAAATGTGGAACGCCCTCCCAGCAACCTTAAAAACATGTGAATTGTTTATCTCTTTATCTTAGCCTCTCTTAAAAAAACACTTACGGTCGGCTGCAAGTTGAAATCGGCCTATTAATTAACCTATAATTATCTATATCTTATTATCATTCTTTGTTATTTGTATTCCTGATGGAGCATGTACCTGTGACTATATTGCTGGTGTGTTTTGATTGATCTTTTTCTGTTTTTGGTTTCACTGGTATTTTATTGACTGTACAGGACTTAAATGGAAATAATGCTGCAAGGTCTTTTTTTGGCACTCCTTTTAGATCAATACTTGCCTGACTGTACTATGTACTGTTTTGTTATTTATTGTATAATAAAATATTCAATCAATCAATCAAGCCCCTAGTCGAACTGTTGAGACCTGGTTATAGGGGAGTCAATAGACCATATTGCAACTCTAGATTCAACACAATTATAAAAGAATTTAAAGTTGCATTGCAGTTCTGGCTGATCAAAGCGAGCAGGAAGGGTTTGTAGGGTTTGATCAGACTTGTGAAATATGGGTGTCCCATACCTTTGGTTGCTTAAACGCCAGCATCATAATGTGCATCATAATGGCACTAATGCAGCCAACACAGAATAGAAGCTACTGCAGTCAGCATAGAATAGAAGCTACTGCAGCCAACATAGAATAGAAGCTACTGCACTCACCATAGAATAGAAGCTACTGCAGCCAACATAGAATAGAAGCTACTGCAGTCAATACGGAATAGAATCTACTGCAGTCAATATAGAATAGAAGCTACTGCAGCCAACATAGAATAGAAGCTACTGCAGCCAACATAGAATAGAAGCTACTGCAGTCAATATACAGTAGAATAGAAGCTACTGCAGTCAACATGGAATAGAAGCTACTGCAGTCAACATAGAATAGAAGCTACTGCAGTCAAACAATCCATATGAATAAGGCACTTTTTTGAAAATTAAAGGCTTTTAAGTGTGCCTTATAGTCCAGAAAATATGGTAAGACAATCAATGCAGTCTATTGTATGGAACCATACGGTAGACTTTATCCAATTGGAAATTTAATTCCACAATAGCATTATAATTTTCCATGTATGCACGAGTTATTTGGGACAAAAATGAAATTGAAATGCAATAATTCAATTTGAATTTGAATTTTCATATCATGTATGGGCATTCCATGACAATATTAAAATTTAAATAGAAAAGCTGTTTCACATTTCATTTTGAAAGACTTAAACTGATATACAGAGGACTTTATTGAAATGCAATAAGAAAAACAGCTGCCCCAGGATATTTCATTTACATTTCCGTGTCACCAAGCTCTTTTTTGGACAATTTTCAAATGAAAATGTAATTTTCCATCAACTTGCAAATTAAAATGGCAATGGCATTTAACATTTCATTTGCAAAGACTTAAATTGATCTACAGAGGACATTATTGAAATGCAATAATAAAAACAGATGCCCCAGGCAATCGCATTTACATTTCAGTGTCTCCACGCTCTTTTTTGGACAATATGTAAATTATAGTGCATTTTCTAACAACTTGAAAGTTTAAATGACAATGGCATAAAACATTTCATTTGCAAAGTCTTAATACTGCAGCAGAATGGACAATATGAAAATGCAAAAGGACAAACAGCGCCCCCAGTCTATTCTGTTTTCATTTACATATTGCAACGCAACGAACAGGACACTTTGAAAATGAAAATGCAATCTGTCAGTTTCTCTTATCAAGGCGGGCCTTCACTTATGACGTCACTTCCTCAATGCTTTCTACCCCCCCCCCCCCCCCCCCCCCCCCCCCCCCCCCCCAGAACACTCCGCTCTGAGCTCCCTGCTGCGGTCTGAGTTGGAGCGCTTGTCACTCGCATTAAAACCAGGACATGTTGCCTCGAATTTTCTCATATTTCTTATTAATATGTGTATATAAAATATAGCTAACTCGGCGAATCTCTTACGTTCATCAATATTGTTCGTATAAAATATTTGGTTTGGACTTACGATTACGATATTATTAAATCTATCTTCATTACGATTATGAAGATAGATTTTGCCCGTGGAAACCCCATTCACTTCAATTGGCTTCTAAAAGTCCGAATTTGAGAAACGATCTTTTTAAATAGCAGCTGTACATGAAATGTTGATGGAGATTTTACACTGAAATGAATATTTACTGATATAAATACATGGTCAAAAGAAAATATGAATTGTGTAATGGCAGATTATGGCACTCTGTTTGGAAAGAGAGTGCTTTTAAAAACGGTAAATCTCAATGGAGAATTGCTCCATCACATACCGTAAGTGTGTGAGTCCTTTTCTTACTGACTGTGTGTGTGTGTGTGTGTGTGTGTGTGTGTGTGTGTGTGTGTGTGTGTGTGTGTGTGTGTGTGTGTGTGTGTGTGTGTGTGTGTGTGTGTGCGCGTAAATGGGTGAGTGAATGAATGAATGAATGTTTTTTTTTTATTGACAGAGATTGTCATTTATATATTTTATTCATACCATGGACCACGCAGGAGCCGATCGAAATGTTGGTCATAAAAGTTTTTTGTATCATGAGTCATGACCGGAGATGCCCACGATCGAGTTAATTAATTAATTAATTCGACGGCGCTAAAAAGGCTGAAATACAAGTTGATTGTCTATTCCAGTCATTCCCAACGACCGTGCCGCGTCACTTTAGTGTGACTTGGGATAAGCAGATGTGTGCCGTGAGAATTGGGCAAAAAAATCCTTAGCACTACCACAAAACCAATAGCGGGCACCACGAAACCAACAGCGGGAATGTACCTATTCATTACATTGTTCTGAGGTGCGAAAAGAACAATAGGCCTACGCTACGACCCTCGTCATAGAAATGCTAATTAAAGTCTTTTGAACGGGGGTCGTCATATCACATCACCGTATAGCATGGGTCTCCAACGCGTCGCTCGCGAGCGACCGGTCGCTCGTTGGTTGTTTTTGGGTCGCTCGCAAAGGAGTTGCAAAATTCGGCTATGAATGATATGAAAAGCATGACCTGAAATGCACTGCAATGCACTTTCCCTATGTCAGTCATTCCCAACGACCGTTGCCGCGTCACTTTACTGTGACTTGGAGCAAGGCCAAGTGTGCCGTGAGAATTGCCGAACAAATTCCTTAGCATTTCCCGAAACCAATCGATACTGCGGTCCATTGTTCTTAGGTGCGAGAAAAAACAACATGCTAATGACGGCCGGGCGCCACCACGGAACCAATAGATACTACATTACAACACGCTGACCGTCGCTCCCTATCCCTTGGCCATAGAAATGCTAATTCAGTCTTTGTTTCAACGGGGCCATCACATTACCGTTGACTATAGGTAGGCTATCTGTGTCGCAGAACTGTCGAAAACAATGCATTTCCAACTCCAGTTTGTCACCGTTCCAGGCTGCATGAACAACAGCAGCGCGAGCACAGCGCTACTCCTCCGTGTGTGTGAGAAACTTGAAATCCGAGCGATATGCTCGGATCGCTCCCACTATTGTGCCAAATCAATAATGTCGCAAAATGCCGGTAACCCGTGGGTTCAGATTTGCCCAATGAAAGGATTAAAAAGCTCACTAAAAATGCCATGAGGCATGGCAAAACACGTGACCGAGGCTTACACATGAAGGAGAGAGTAAATGCAGCTTCTCTCTGTGTTGCGTGATCGTTGACCATTGGCAAGAAGGGGGGGGGGGATCACACCCATGTGAAGAGAAGTAGTGCAACTGCAAACAACATTCACAGATGCTGAGATGATAAACTCCACTATGATTTGCTGCTTCTGGCTTTACTGGAGTGAATATTTGATTAAATGTGCATGGTGGACACAATCAAACTTAATTAATCTCCAAAATGATGTGCAGCTAAAAGCACAACAGAATTCACAACATTTCTGGGCGTTGGTGGACCCAGAAAAAATATAATAATATTCACCAAGCAGCCCTGAAAGTGAGTGCTTTATTTGGCTCTACTTATCTATGTGAATCTGCATTCTCTGATATGAATGTGATCAAATCCAAATTCAGAACTAGGCTGACTGATGATCATTTGAATGACTCTATCAGAGTGAACCTGAGTGGATACACCCCAGCGTTCAAGTGGAGAGGCCATGCAGTGCCAGGCATCTCATTAGAGGAGAATGCAAAATGTGAATGCACTTTTGAACAAACAGAGTTAGTGCCTGGCCTAACTAAAATAAAACGCAGTTTGTTGTTAATGTTGTTGAATAAGGCATCTGAATATGCACTGTGATTGTTAATTGTTAATGTTGTTGAATATTATTGATTCTGTTAAATAAATGAAAGCTAAAAGTGAAGTAGCTCTCGGCCCCTCAGATTTTTTCAAAGTAGCTCTTAGATGAAAAAACGTTGGAGACACCTGCCCACTAGCGTCATTTACAATGGGTGCGTGGGTGCGTGGCACCCATGGGCCCCATCGCCACTCTAGGGGGGCCCCGAGGCCCAAACAGACTTTTTTTCCTTCTCCTTTTATTAAAATATATCTTGCCGCGTGGGGCCCACGCGAGCAGCATACGGGAGATGAGCTAATGTCACTTTACTTTCATCTAAAAAAGTGCGGTGAACAGCAACCTTATTACAGTCAGACGTACAAAGACGGCTAGTGTCAAACCTGCGACATTGAGGCGTCAGAAACTAAGCGCTCAAGAGCTGTTTGTGCAGCATGTTGGTCCCTATTTATTGTCCCGATCCTCAATAGAAGTCCATGTAGAATGGCCGCCCTTGGACTGGCCACTTAAAGAGAACAGAGTTGTCGCTGCTGCTCGACTCTGTGCTTACCTTTCGAAAGTCCGCCGAGATTTTTTTGAGATTCCAATCTAAAAACTCTCAGGCCATTCTCACCCGATTTCAATAATTCAAAGT
>CM076968.1:56319206-56496706 GCA_039105355.1 Benthosema pterotum | reverse complement strand
TATGGCAGAAGCACACAGGTTGTGATTCGTCAACTTAATCCATAATCATCAGACATATTTATATCCGAAATTTTGACCGCTATGGCCGGCCGCACGGTTTGCACAACCCCCGCAATATATACATCAAAACGTGCGGCTCGGCCGGGAAAGATGTGCTTGTGCTTTTCTTTCCGATACGCGTTACCGTGCCAACGTAATTCGCAATAAACGACGCAAAAAATCCCCATTCGAAATGAATGGGGGCACACCGAAAACATCAGAAAAAGAAGTGCTTATTTGGAGCCACATTACTCTGGCACACTGTGGCGTAGAAACACGATTTTAACTTTAAACAGCAGACGCGGCTCTCGACTTCGTCACGGTTCAGGCGGTATTCGAATATGTTGCACGGTTTGTCCGCTATCGCAGTTCAAAGTGTGCATGGTTCGAGAATTTAGCGGAGCTTAGAGGCTCGCACGACCAGTGAGCGAGTGAAACAGAGTGCGAGATGCAGTGTCTCGAGGTTCGGGTCATGACCGAACAAATCGTCCTCACGGCCACAATATTCGCTTTACACGCGTGGTTTTCGGACATTTTGTAGGCAAACTTCTCGCCTTTCACCCAATATGACCATCAAAGCCCAGTCAGGTACAGAACCGGTGCTACGTGCCTCAGAGCGAGATGACGTGACCTCCCGTCCCCATATTAATTACATTGTAATGTGCTGCATTTTGGCGTTTGACGTTTGTTTTCAAACGCGAATTCTTAAATCGCTCTCACGACCACGTCTTTTATCGTACCAATACCACGATCGCACACAACATAGCTTGCGAAGTCGTAGCGCCCACATCGAAAAAAGTAAACACTTACGAGTTTTAATTTTTGCGTGAGAGGCCTTTGTTCCAAGAGAGTGCTACCCATTCCCACTCCCTGTTTAAACTAATGGACAATAGTATCTGTACTGACACACTGAACACAGGTGTAACAGATTAGGCCCTAATTAGATGGCTGCCACTTGCCACACGCGCGCAGAGACACGCACACACATGCTCTCCTCTCCAGTCTATGCTTTGCTGCATAGTGTACTTGCTCATGGAGTTCTCCATGGGGTTACATATGCCCAAATATGGAGTGTGTGACGCACACACACACACACGCACACGCGCACACACACACACACACACACACACACACACACACATGCGCGCGCGCGCACACACACACACGCACGCGCGCGCACACACAAACGCATGCGCATACACGCATGCGCATGCACACGCACACACACACACACACACACACGCGCGCATACACACACACACGCACGCATGCGCATACACGCATGCGCATGCACACGCACACACACACACACACACACACACACACAACCACACACACACACAACCACACACACGCGCACACACGCACGCACGCGCGCATACGCATGCACACACATAGTCCGGGTCCTCTCTGAGGTCACCTGATGGGCCACGACTGGTTATTCATGCATGCAGCAACACACGCACACACATGCACACTCACGCACACACACATTGGCAAATCTCGGGAAATGAGTCCCTGACGTTGATTGGTGTAACTTAGCTCCGCCCCCTATTCTGATTGGTCGATACTATTTCCTGCCATAACTCCTCAATGCTATGTCATAGAGACATATGGGTGGCATCATTGGACTCGGGTAATGAGTCCCTGACGTTGATTGGTGTAACTTAGCCCCGCCCCCTATTCTGATTGGTCGATACTATTTAGGGTTTGCTACTACGTTAGCATAGCATGTTAGCATGCCAACTCCCGCGGAAGTTTGCACAAACTTGGCGAGTGGCAGGCACACAGTAAAATTTCTTAGAAATTTTGTTTCTAGTTCTGTGTGCCTGCCAGTATGGCAGAAGCACACAGGTTGTGATTCGTCAACTTAATCCATCCTCGTCTATCTATCCGAAATTTTGACCGCTATGGCCGGCCGCACGGTTTGCACAATCCCCGCAATATATACATCAAAACGTGCGGCTCGGCCGGGAAAGATGTGCTTGTGCTTTTCTTTCCGATACGCGTTACCGTGCCAACGTAATTCGCAATAAACGACGCAAAAAATCCCCATTCGAAATGAATGGGGGCACACCGAAAAAATCTGAAAAAGAAGCGCTTATTTGGAGCCACATTACTCTGGCTCACTGTGGCGTAGAAACACGATTTTAACTTTAAACAGCAGACGCGGCTCTCGACTTCGTCACGGTTCAGACGGTATTCGAATATGTTGCACGGTTTGTCCGCTATCGCAGTTCAAAGTGTGCATGGTTCGAGAATTTAGCAGAGCTTAGAGGCTCGCACGACCAGTGAGCGAGTGAAACAGAGTGCGAGATGCAGTGTCTCGAGGTTCGGGTCATGACCGAACAAATCGTCCTCACGGCCACAATATTCGCTTTACACGCGTGGTTTTCGGACATTTTGTAGACAAACTTCTCGCCTTTCACCCAATGTGACCATCAAAGCCCAGTCAGGTACAGAACCGGTGCTACGTGCCTCAGAGCGAGATGACGTGACCTCCCTTCCCCATATTAATTACATTGTAATGTGCTGCATTTTGGCGTTTGACGTTTGTTTTCAAACGCGAATTCTTAAATCGCTCTCACGACCACGTCTTTTATCGTACCAATACCACGATCGCACACAACATAGCTTGCGAAGTCGTAGCGCCCACATCGAAAAAAGTAAACACTTACGAGTTTTAATTTTTGCGTGAGAGGCCTTTGTTCCAAGAGAGTGCTACCCATTCCCACTCCCTGTTTAAACTAATGGACAATAGTATCTGTACTGACACACTGAACACAGGTGTAACAGATTAGGCCCTAATTAGATGGCTGCCACTAGCCACACGCGCGCAGAGACACGCACACACATGCTCTCCTCTCCAGTCTATGCTTTGCTGCATAGTGTACTTGCTCATGGAGTTCTCCATGGGGTTAGACATGCCCAAATATGGAGTGTGTGACGCACACACACACACACACACACACACACACACACACACACACACGCATGCGCATACACACGCACACGCACACACACACACAACCACACACAACCACACACACACGCGCGCGCGCACACACACACATGCGCGCGCATACACACACACACATGCACGCACGCATGCGCACACACACACAAACACACACATGCGCATACACGCATGCGCATGCACACACACACACACATGCGCGCATACACACACACACGCACGCGCGCACACACACGCACGCACGCGCGCACACACACGCACGCGCGCGCGCACACACACACACGCACGCGCGCGCACACACACATACACACACACACACACACGCATGCGCATACACGCATGCGCATGCACACGCACACACACACACAACCACACACACACGCACACGCACGCACGCACGCACGCGCGCATACGCATGCACACACATAGTCCGGGTCCTCTCTGAGGTCACCTGATGGGCCACGACTGGTTATTCATGCATGCAGCAACACACGCACACACATGCACACTCACGCACACACACATTGGCAAATCTCGGGAAATGAGTCCCTGACGTTGATTGGTGTAACTTAGCTCCGCCCCCTATTCTGATTGGTCGATACTATTTCCTGCCATAACTCCTCAATGCTATGTCATAGAGACATATGGTTGGCATCATTGGACTCGGGTAATGAGTCCCTGACGTTGATTGGTGTAACTTAGCCCCGCCCCCTATTCTGATTGGTCGATACTATTTAGGGTTTGCTACTACGTTAGCATAGCATGTTAGCATGCCAACTCCCGCGGAAGTTTGCACACACTTGGCGAGTGGCAGGCACACAGTAAAATTTCTTAGAAATTTTGTTTCTAGTTCTGTGTGCCTGCCAGTATGGCAGAAGCACACAGGTTGTGATTCGTCAACTTAATCCATCCATCACTCGTCTATCTATCCGAAATTTTGACCGCTATGGCCGGCCGCACGGTTTGCACAATCCCCGCAATATAGACATCGAAACGTGCGGCTCGGCCGGGAAAGATGTGCTTGTGCTTTTCTTTCCGATACGCATTACCGTGCCAACGTAATTCGCAATAAACGACGCAAAAAATCCCCATTCGAAATGAATGGGGGCACACCGAAAACATCAGAAAAAGAAGCGCTTATTTGGAGCCACATTACTCTGGCACACTGTGGCGTAGTAGAAACACGATTTTAACTTTAAACAGCAGACGCGGCCCTCGACTTCGTCACGGTTCAGACCGTATTCGAATATGTTGCACGGTTTGTCCGCTATCGCAGTTCAAAGTGTGCATGGTTCGAGAATTTAGCGGAGCTTAGAGGCTCGCACGACCAGTGAGCGAGTGAAACAGAGTGCGAGATGCAGTGTCTCGCGGTTCGGGTCATGACCGAACAAATCGTCCTCACGGCCACAATATTCGCTTTACACGCGTGGTTTTCGGACATTTTGTAGACAAACTTCTCGCCTTTCACCCAATGTGACCACTAAAGCCCAGTCAATTACAGAACCGGTGCTACGGGCCTCAGAGCGAGATGACGTAACCTCCCGTCTCCATATTAATTACATTATAATGTGCTGCATTTTGGCGTTTGACGTTTCTTTGCAAACGCAAATTCTTAAATCGCTCTCACGACCACGTCTTTTATCGTACCAATACCACGATCGCACACAACATAGCTTGCGAAGTCGTAACGCCCACATCGAAAAAAGTAAACGCTTACGACTTTTAATTTTCGCGTGAGAGGCCTTCGTTCCAAGAGAGTGCTAGCCATTGACTCCCAGTTTAAACTAATGGACAATAGTGTCTGTACTCACAGGTGTAACAGATTAGGCCCTAATTAGATGGCTGCCACTAGCCACACGCGCGCAGAGACACGCACACACAAGCTCTCCTCTCCAGTCTATGCTTTGCCCAAATATGGAGTGTGTGACGCGCACACACGCGCGCGCACACACACACACACACGGGCGCGCGCACGCACGCATACGCATGCACACACACAGTCCGGGTCCTCTCTGAGGTCACCTGATGGGCCACGACTGGTTATCCATGCATGCAGCAACACACGCACACACATATACACACACGCAAGCAAGCACACATGCACACTCACGCACACACACATAATGAGTCCCTGACGTTGATTGGTGTAACTTAGCCCCGCCCCCTATTCTGATTGGTCGATACTATTTCCTGCCATAACTCCTCAATGCTATGTCATAGAGACATATGGGTGGCATCATTGGACTCGGTAAGGAGTCCCTGACGTTGATTGGTGTAACTTAGCCCCGCCCCCTATTCTGATTGGCCGATACTATTTCCTGCCATAACTCCTCAATGCTATGTCATAGAGACATATGGGTGGCATCATTGGACTCGGTAAGGAGTCCCTGACATTGATTGGTGTAACTTAGCCCCGCCCCCTATTCTGATTGGTTGATACTATTTAGGGTTTGCTACTACGTTAGCATAGCATGTTAGCATGCCAACTCCCACGAAAGTTTGCACACACTTGGCGAGTGGCAGGCACACAGTAAAATTTCTTAGAAATTTTGTTTCTAGTGTAATTCTGTGTGCCTGCCAGTATGGCAGAAGCACACAGGTTGTGATTCGTCAACTTAATCCATCACTACTCATGTTTCTATCCGAAATTTTGACCGCTATGGCCGGCCGCACGGTTTGCACAATCCCCGCAATATATACATCAAAACGTGCGGCTCGGCCGGGAAAGATGTGCTTGTGCTTTTCTTTCCGATACGCGTTACCGTGCCAACGTAATTCGCAATAAACGACGCAAAAAATCCCCATTCGAAATGAATGGGGGCACACCGAAAACATCAGAAAAAGAAGCGCTTATTTGGAGCCACATTACTCTGGCACACTGTGGCGTAGAAACACGATTTTAACTTTAAACAGCAGACGCGGCTCTCGACTTCGTCACGGTTCAGACGGTATTCGAATATGTTGCACGGTTTGTCCGCTATCGCAGTTCAAAGTGTGCATGGTTCGAGAATTTAGCGGAGCTTAGAGGCTCGCACGACCAGTGAGCGAGTGAAACAGAGTGCGAGATGCAGTGTCTCGAGGTTTGGGTCATGACCGAACAAATCGTCCTCACGGCCACAATATTCACTTTACACGCGTGGTTTTCGGACATTTTGTAGACAAACTTCTCGCCTTTCACCCAATGTGACCACTAAAGCCCAGTTAATTACAGAACCGGTGCTATGGGCCTCAGAGCGAGATGACGTACCCTCCCGTCCATATTAATTACATTATAATGTGCTGCATTTTGGCGTTTAACGTTTCTTTTCAAACGCAAATTCTTAAATCGCTCTCACGACCACGTCTTTTATCGTACCAATACCACGATCGCACACAACATAGCTTGCGAAGTCGTAACGCCCACATCGAAAAAAGTAAACGCTTACGACTTTTAATTTTCGCGTGAGAGGCCTTCGTTCCAAGAGAGTGCTACCCATTGACTCCCTGTTTAAACTAATGGACAATACTATCTGTACTCATGCACTGAACACAGGTGTAACAGATTAGGCCCTAATTAGATGGCTGCCACTAGCCACACGCGCGCAGAGACACGCACACACATGCTCTCCTCTCCAGTCTATGCTTTGCTGCATAGTGTACTTGCTCATGGAGTTCTCCATGGGGTTAGACATGCCCAAATATGGAGTGTGTGACGCACACGCGCGCACACACACACACACACACACACACACACACGCACACACACACGCACACACACACCACACACCACACACCACACACCACACACACACACACACATGCGCATGCACACACACACACACATCCTATGGAACCAAATGGACCCGTAAGGGTCCAACCAAATGGACCCGTAAGGGTCCAACCAAATGGACCCGTAAGGGTCCAACCAAATGGACCCGTAAGGGTCCAACCAAATGGACCCGTATGGACCCTTAAGGGTCCAACCAAATGGACCCTTAAGGGTCCAACCAAATGGACCCTTAAGGGTCCAACCAAATGGACCCTTAAGGGTCCAACCAAATGGACCCGTGAGGGTCCAACCAAATGGACCCGTAAGGGCCCAACCAAATGGACCCGTAAGGGTCCAACCAAATGGACCAAATGGACCCGTAAGGGTCCAACCAAATGGACCCGTAAGGCAACCAAATGGACCCGTAAGGGTCCAACCAAATGGACCCTTAAGGGTCCAACCAAATGGACCCTTAAGGGTCCAACCAAATGGACCCTTAAGGGTCCAACCAAATGGACCCTTAAGGGTCCAACCAAATGGACCCGTGAGGGTCCAACCAAATGGACCCGTAAGGGCCCAACCAAATGGACCCGTAAGGGTCCAACCAAATGGACCCGTAAGGGTCCAACCAAATGGACCCGTAAGGGCCCAACCAAATGGACCCGTAAGGGTTGCGAAGTCGTAACGCCCACATCGAAAAAAGTAAACGCTTACGAGTTTTAATTTTCGCGTGAGAGGCCTTCGTTCCAAGAGAGTGCTACCCAGTGACTCCCTGTTTAAACTAATGGACAATACTATCTGTACTCATGCACTGAACACAGGTGTAACAGATTAGGCCCTAATTAGATGGCTGCCACTAGCCACATGCGAGCAGAGACACGCACACACATGCTCTCCTCTCCAGTCTATGCTTTGCTGCATAGTGTACTTGCTCATGGAGTTCTCCATGGGGTTAGACATGCCCAAATATGGAATGTGTGACGCACACACGCGCACACACGCACACACGCACACAATGGACCCGTAAGGGTCCAACCAAATTGACCCTTAAGGGTCCAACCAAATGGACCCTTAAGGGTCCAACCAAATGGACCCTTAAGGGTCCAACCAAATGGACCCGTGAGGGTCCAACCAAATGGACCCGTAAGGGCCCAACCAAATGGACCCGTAAGGGCCCAACCAAATGGACCCGTAAGGGTCCAACCAAATGGACCCGTAAGGGCCCAACCAAATGGACCCGTAAGGGTCCAACCAAATGGACCCGTAAGGGTCCAACCAAATGGACCCGTAAGGGCCCAACCAAATGGACCCGTAAGGGCCCAACCAAATGGACCCGTAAGGGTCCAACCAAATGGACCCGTAAGGGCCCAACCAAATGGACCCGTAAGGGTCCAACCAAATGGACCCGTAAGGGCCCAACCAAATGGACCCGTAAGGGTCCAACCAAATGGACCCGTATGGACCCTTAAGGGTCCAACCAAATGGACCCGTAAGGGTCCAACCAAATGGACCCGTAAGGGTCCAACCAAATGGACCCTTAAGGGTCCAACCAAATGGACCCTGAACTAGAGGACTAGGAGCCTCAGAAAAGGTGCTAGAGTAGAGCTGGAACACTTATGGATGGATTCCGATCAGAGAATCACAGGAGATGAGGAGCTTGGTTTGAGTGTCTTTACTGTGCGCAGTGCAGTGTGTGCGGTGCGGTCTACAAAATACAAAATAAAACAGTCTTTTAGAATCATCATAATCATCACCAAACATTTCTCATATAAAGCAAAATACAGTTCAAACAATTATACATTCGGTACAGCATAGCCATCAAACATACAATTCAACATAAATCTATAAACATTAGCATATTCAAAACATGCATCAAATATCCACAACATGACGGCAATATAACAAAAGAAAGCACCATACAATGTATCAAACAATTCGACACTTACTTTGTAGGTCAATAACTCGCACAGTCAGAGAGAAAGAAAAAACACTGCTGCTCCTCAGGTCAAACAACTGAGAACTGACTGAGTAGAGCATGCAAGCTGCACCTAATCATAATTATTGGGGGGCAGCAGAGAGGCAGCCAATCAACTGGCTGTATCAATTGTCCCTGTACTAGTGTCAATCAACCTGTGTTGCCGGGCAGACTAGGGCTTTCCTACACAGCCGCCCCCAAATGTATACACAAACATTTGCACATAAACAGGAAAGTCTTTCAAGGGTCCTCCTCATCAGGAAGACACGGTAGCTGTACCAGGCGGGATACAGGGCGCAGGTAAATCTTGTCTTTCACCTGTACAGATGCGGTGCGGATGCGTCCATCAGCGCCCGGATACGTCTGTGTGATCCTCCCGACAGGCCAGAGGGCCGAGGGAGTTGCGGGTCCACGACGAGGGCCACTTGACCGACGGACAGCTCCTTGCCGTCCTTCCTCCACTTCTGTCTCTCTTGTAGTCCTGGTAAGTAGTGGCGAATGAACGTGGACCAGAAATGGTCGGCCAGTACTTGACTGTGTCTCCAGCGACGCTTCCCAAGGAGATCACTGGAGTCGTAGACAGCTTGTGGCAGGGACGAATCCCGACGTCCCATGATGAGGATGTTCGGAGTGATGGGATCTGGGTCCGCCACGTCAGACGAGAGGTAGCCCAGTGGCTTGGCGTTCATGATACCCTCCACTTCAATGAGGACTGTCCGGAGTACGGTCTCGGACACCGTCTGGTCCTTAAGGATGACCTTGAGGGCAGTCTTCACCGACTTCACCTCTCTCTCCCACGTTCCGCCGAAGTGTGGCGCACTTGGAGGGTTGAAGCGAAACGTGATCTTCTGCTTGGACAACTGTTCCTTCAGTCTTGGCGCCATCTCGGCGAACGAGTCTTGCAGTTCTCTGTCCCCTCCAACGAAGTTGGTACCGTTGTCGCAAAGGATTTCGAACGGAGTGCCTCGACGTGAGATGAATCGTCTCAAAGACATCAGGAAAGCATCAGTGTCCAAACTTTCCAGGAGGTCAAGATGAATGCAACGGGTAGTCATGCACTTGAACACAATTCCCCATCTCTTCTCGTTACGGCGTCCTATCTTGACGTGGAATGGTCCGAAGCAGTCCACTCCAGTGGAATAGAACGGAGGTTTGTAAAGGCGTAAGCGAGAGGGAGGAAGGTCTGCCATCTTGGGAATGTCAGGCTTTGCTCTCCACAGTTGGCATTCTCGGCAGGAGTGCTGATGCTTGCGAATCGCTTCTCTCCCACGCAGGACCCAGTATGTACGGCGTAGTTCGGCAAGTACTCGCTCTGGCCCAGGGTGGAGAAGGGTCTGGTCATAATCTTGAATGAGCAGTTTCGTCAGGGGATGCTTTGGATCCAACACAATCGGATGGATGGCGTCAATCTCCAGGTTCTCTGCTCTGCGTAGCCTACCTCCAACTCTGAGGAGGCCTGTGACTGGGTCGTATTCTGGGGCTAACGAACCAAGCCGACTGTCAGAGGGAAGCGCCCGATCAGACTTGAGGGCCTTCACCTCTTCCGGGAACGAGTCCATCTGGGCACGCTGGATGAGGGCCCTTTCAGCTTTCAGGTAGTCCGCTGCCTCGAGTTGATCTGCAGAGTCAGGATTAGCCGCCCCGTGAAGGGACCTGGCTGTTGCTTGGATGAGCTCTTTCCAGGAAGAGAAGTCTTGGATGGCAGGTAACTGGGAAACGGAAGTGATGGTCACACTACCAATCATGGCAGATTTCCTCAGCTCACTGTCATCGGAATCTGGTTCAGTTGAGGGCATGGCAGGCCATCGATCTTCAGGTAAGTAGAGGAATTCTGGTCCCATGTGCCATCGGTGTGGTCGTGCCAACTCCTCGAGGGTCAGACCCGAGTGATGTCATCTGCCGGATTCGATGCAGAGATCACATATCTCCAGCTGTCAGGCTCAGTCAGATTCTGGATCTCCGCCACGCGGGTGCCCACGAACACCTTATACCTACAGGACTCTGACTTAATCCAATGTAGAACAGTAGTGGAGTCAGACCACAGGACAACTCGCTGGATGGGCACAGTGAGTTCGGCTTGGAGTACGCCAGCAAGCTGAGCACCTGTGAGGGCAGCACTCAACTCCAGGCGTGGCATTGACAACTGCTTGCGGGGGGCCACCCGAGACCTAGCGAGTACAAAGGAAACGTGGACTTTCTGTTGGTCATCCACTGTCCTCATGTAGGCAACAGAGCCGTATGCCCGCTCGGACGCATCGCAAAAGACGTGGAGGTCTCTGGTGACTGTAGAAGTGTCAGCTTGTGGTGGAGCGTACGCTCGAGGAAACTCCAGTTGTTGAAGGTGAGGAATCTCTTGTTCCCAGGAACGCCACTGGTCGAGTAGACTTTGAGGTCGGATCACCTCGTCCCAGCCAACCCCCTCCTTCCACAGGTCTTGGATGAGGACCTTAGCCCTTGTGGTGAATGGCAGGATATAGCCCAGAGGGTCGTACTGGCAGGCTAGTACTCGGTAGAGGTTCCTCAAGGTAGGTGATGAAGTCTCCATGGGACGATGCTTGTACCCCAAGGTGTCGTTGAGGCAATTCCAACGTAGGCCTAGGGTAGGCTCTTGAAGGTCGTTACTGGATTTGGAGAGCCATAGTTCGCTGCTTTCAGAGCGGGCCTCCGGTGGGAGGTGTTCGACGACCTTGGGCACATTGCTCGCCCATTGCCGGACTTCAAAACCTCCCGACTGTAGGTGCTGGCGGAGGTTGTCAACTAGACCTTTGGCCTCGTCGGCAGAGTAGGTGCTGTGAAGACAGTTGTCAACATAGAATGACTGCTCAACTGTCTCGGTGAGAGCAGGATTGCCCTCTGCACTGTCTTGAGCGTGCCGTTGGAGGGCATAGATAGCGCAGCAGGGACTGCACGTCGTCCCAAAGGGAAGTACCTGCCACTCGTAGACGCTCGGTTCCTGCTCTCTCTCCATGTCTCTCCAGATAAAGCGCAGGACTGGCTTGTCACCGGGCAGTAGGCGGATCTGGTGAAACATTCCTTTGATGTCTCCACTCACTGCCACTGAGTGTTGACGGAACCGGATGAGGACACCGAGTAGGCTTGGTCCGAGGGTCGGTCCGGGAAGCAGGAGGTCATTAAGGGACAAGCCCTGATACTGGAATGAACAATTGAATACAATTCTGTCCTTTCCATTGTGGTTCACCATGTGGTGTGGAAGGTACCAGGATTCTGTAGACTGGTCGACTTCAGCAGGGGGTATCTTTGACACGTAGCCAGCCGTCTCCAGTTTCCGAATCTCATTGCAGTAGACCTCTGCTCGCTTCGGGTCCTTGGCAAGTCGCCTCTCAGTGCTGCGGAGGCATGGCAGCACAGCTTCCTTAGGAGCATGAAGGTGGGTAGCGTTGGAACGCCGGAGCAGGGGAGTAGCATATCGCTGGATTCCATCGACCTCGACTCTAGTGGTGGATGCCTGTAGCATGGCGATGGCTTGCTGGTCCTGCTTCGAGCGGGTGGCTGCCTTCTGGTTCACATAAGGGAGAGCGTCTACTTGCCAAAGGCGCTCCACGTTCTTGAAGAGCTCGGTAGCTGGAGATGCAGTGGAGATGTGAAGGCACTGTGTGTTAGATGTGTCTTGGACGATACTGGTAGGGATATCGTGCCCGAACGCTGAGACCTGGTGTAACTCAGGGGGAAGCCTAGAGTGCGCTGAGAAGGCTTTGCTTGCATGCGACGTCACAGCGGGTGCTGCAGGGAAAGATAGTGGTTGTGTTGGCGGGTACACTGCTGCATTGCTCACAGCAGTTTGAGCAGGCGACAGCTGTTGGGTGCGGAAGACACAACCGGGGCTTGGAATGCTGCAGCAGTTGGATGGGAGTAGTGTATTGTTTGTGATGCGGGATGCAACACAGTAGTATTAACAGGAAATCGAGGAGGCAGTTGCTGGGTGAGAGCAGGTATGAAGGATGCAGCTGTAGCTGAAAGTTCAGAAACTGGGTGTGCAGCAGAGAGACGCTGACTGCTTTGTGGAGCTACTGTATGCTGCAGTGCTGCTGAGTCAGTAGGTAGGGCACTTGTGCTTGGTAAAGGCCTGAAGCTACTTGTGGTCGATGCACGCTACCACGTTCATCCCTCGCTGACTCTTGAAGGAGGGAGGTAACTAGCTGGGCCACCTGTAGTTCGTTCTCCTTCTTCTTCAGTCGCCTTTGTCTGTCAATACGTTTAGCTATAGCCTCTCGTGCATCTTGTGCTTCCTGCTGCATGCGTTGGAGGTGCTTACACTCCATATCAGCTCTGGTGTCTTCCACCAGCTGTTGCTGTAATTGCTCCAGCTCCAAGCGTTGAATATTCTCTTCGAGAATTGCTTCCTGTACTGGTGTCAGAGCGCGTCGAGCATCTGCGCTAGCAGAGGACCGACGAGAGCCTGAGCTCGTGGCTGACTTGGCCTTTGAGATGTGTGAGGACTCACGACATGAGAGCTGGGCGGAACTGGCTTTGGGCACAGAATGGTGTGAGGACTTGTGATATGAGCCCTGGTCGGAGTTAGCCTTGGCCTCCGAATGGTGTGAGGACTTGCGGTGTGAGCTCTTGTCGGATAAGGCCTTAGCTTGCTCCAAGGACGTGCGTTGAGAGTGTGTACTCTTCACAGAAGGAGGCTTTGACTCACCGACCTGAATGCCTGAAGTGTGTGACCGATGTGAGCGCTCACTCATCTGAGATGGGGACCCCGTCTCGCCAACCCGACCTTCTGATGTGTGGGATGGAGCCTTTGGAGGTTGATCTCGGGTCTGAGGTGTGTAGCCCACTTCGAAGTCACTCAGGTGTTGAGGAGGATGTAGCTCTCTGCGGGGACGCGTTGCTGCCTCGGCGACATCTTGGGTTTCAGGATCCATAGCGTTGTTGTAGCTCTATCCGGCTCGAAGGACCATGAACTAGAGGACTAGGGGCCTCAGAAAAGGTGCTAGAGTAGAGCTGGAACACTTATGGATGGATTCCGATCAGAGAATCACAGGAGATGAGGAGCTTGGTTTGAGTGTCTTTACTGTGCGCAGTGCAGTGTGTGCGGTGCGGTCTACAAAATACAAAATAAAACAGTCTTTTAGAATCATCATAATCATCACCAAACATTTCTCATATAAAGCAAAATACAGTTCAAACAAATATACATTCGGTACAGCATAGCCATCAAATATACAATTCAACATAAATCATAACACTAGCATATTCAAAACATGCATCAAATATTCACAACATGACGGCAATATAACAAAAGAAAGCACCATACAATGTATCAAACAATTCGACACTTACTTTGTAGGTCAATAACTCGCACAGTCAGAGAGAAAGAAAAAACACTGCTGCTCCTCAGGTCAAACAACTGAGAACTGACTGAGTAGAGCATGCAAGCTGCACCTAATCATAATTATTGGGGGGGCAGCAGAGAGGCAGCCAATCAACTGGCTGTATCAATTGTCCCTGTACTAGTGTCAATCAGCCTGTGTTGCCGGCAGACTAGGGCTTTCCTACAGACCCGTAAGGGTCCAACCAAATGGACCCGTAAGGGTCCAACCAAATGGACCCGTAAGGGTCCAACCAAATGGACCCGTAAGGGTCCAACCAAATGGACCCGTAAGGGTCCAACCAAATGGACCCGTAAGGGTCCAACCAAATGGACCCGTAAGAGCCAACCAAATGGACCCGTATGGACCCTTAAGGGTCCAACCAAATGGACCCGTAAGGGTCCAACCAAATGGACCCGTAAGGGTCCAACCAAATGGACCCGTAAGGGTCCAACCAAATGGACCCGTAAGGGTCCAACCAAATGGACCCTTAAGGGTCCAACCAAATGGACCCGTAAGGGTCCAAACAAATGGACCCGTAAGGCAACCAAATGGACCCGTAAGGGTCCAACCAAATGGACCCGTAAGAGTCCAACCAAATGGACCCGTATGGACCCGTAAGGGTCCAACCAAATGGACCCTTAAGGGTCCAACCAAATGGACCCGTAAGGGTCCAACCAAATGGACCCGTAAGGGTCCAACCAAATGGACCCGTAAGGGTCCAACCAAATGGACCCGTAAGGGTCCAACCAAATGGACCCGTAAGGGTCCAACCAAATGGACCCGTAAGGGTCCAACCAAATGGACCCGTAAGGGTCCAACCAAATGGACCCGTAAGCGTCCAACCAAATGGACCCGTAAGCGTCCAACCAAATGGACCCGTAAGGGTCCAACCAAATGGACCCGTAAGGGTCCAACCAAATGGACCCTTAAGGGTCCAACCAAATGGACCCTTAAGGCTCCAATAGCATAAACCACACCCCCTCTGTCTTCCTATTGGCTGGTCTTTACACAACTATAACTTGGGTTTGGAACATGCTACCACCTCAATATTTGGTAGATAGCCTTCTTGGACCAATAGGAATGAGTTGTACTGCTTAAGCCCGCCTCCTCTGTCTTCCTATTGGCTGGTCTTTACACAGCTATAACTTGCACACACTTGGCGAGTGGCAGGCACACAGTAAAATTTCTTAGAAATTTTGTTTCTAGTGTTGCTTGTTGATTTTTATTAGTCAAGGTGGGATAGGACGAGAATAGGCCGTAAAAGAGAGCCTTCCCAAACGATCCAAATTATCTGACAAACACCTCTGCGCGTGCATGTGTGAGCGCACGCTGAGAGGGCCCTTTTGATATCGGCACCCATGGCTGATGAACCCTAATGTCGCCACTGCACCTGCCGTATAGGTAGGCTAACTATTGACTCGTTTGTCACAGTTCCAGGCTGCATGAACATGAGCGCGAGCTGTCCCAACTCCCAACTCTTAAAAAAAGTAACTTCGGAGAATCGGAGCTCTCCTGCATGTTGAGGCTTTACAAGGGTATTTATTTCCAGCGGTTTTGCTGGATCTAGCAGACATAGGCCTACGTCTTGTTAAGGTAAAAATAACTGCCTGGCCCCGACGAGCATTGTGAGGAGGACCACCTAAGGTTGCATTTATGCATGTCTGCGTCGGTGTGTCCACCGACTGACTCCTCGGCTCTTCTCTCCTTTATTTATTTTTTGTGTGCATGCTGCGTTCATTCTGCAACATGACGTTTCTATGTATGAATGTGAACGAACGAGGGAAGCGAAGGGCGGCATATTTTGCATTGATTCTGGTTTCACGCGCAGAAATGACAACAAATATCGCTCGGATCGCTCCCGCTATTGTGCCAAATCAACACTGTCGCAAAATGCCGGTAACCCGTGGGTTCAGATTGTACGAGGGAAAAATTAAAAGCTCACTAAAAATGCCATGAGGCATGTATGGCAAAACATGCGACTGACTTACACATGAAGGAGACTGCAACTGCAGCCTCTCCGTGTTGCTTGATCACTGATCATTATTCAGTTCAATTCAATTCAAATGGCTTCATTGGCATGAGAAAACATACATTTACATTGTCGAAGCAAGAACAGAACAACAAGAAATAGCTACAATATAACAAGAAAACACATATAACAAGCTTGATCATTGATCATTAGCAAGAAGAAGGAATAGACTCTATTCAGCCAAATTAAAAATGCCTTATCATCTATCTGCTCATATCCCTATACAGATTAGCCTAATCTAGGCGCCGTGCTCTTTTATCTAAAGCCTATTAAGTAGATCAGCTGGTTTTCAACCATTTTCATACCAGGGCCCATGTTTATTCAGCATTTGAGCCACGGACCACCAACTAAAGATTTATTTTGCTTTTGTCCACAATTCCAGGCTGGAAACAGAGATCAAAATGATCATTAATACATTCTCTACTGCATTCTCTAGTTGTGTAGACTTGGGCTAATTCAGATGATATGAATATTTTAACTCTTGAGAGTGTAAAAATGAAACCAAATGGACCCGCAAGGATCCATTCCATTTTTACATTCTCAAAGAGTTACATCTGGTTAACCAACTTTCCACCATTTAGCTGGGGACCACGTGGAACTCTCTCAAGGACCATGCAGTGGTCCCCAGGCCACTGGTTGAAAACCACTGATATTACCTTTCATTGGGTGGGCAGGATGCACACTTGGGTGCCCCCCCTCTAGATCCGGCCCTGATAAGTAACAGTTCTAATAACATTCTCTAATTGTGTAGATTTCTGGAAATTAAGTAATGCAGATTTTAGCCTAAAATGATACCAAATTGACCCGTACTCAATAAAGATCTAACCCTCCTTTAGCTGGGGACCACCTGGAACCCTCTCAAGGACCACTGATAGTCCCTAGACCACTGGTTGAAAACCCCTGCTTTGGCGTGTAGACTGTGTGATGCAGTAGACAGAGCTCCACGACCACCGCCGGCAAACTGCTCTAGCAGAAAATGACTTCAGCCTACTTGTAGGTTATCAAACCATGTATTTATATCAGTAAATATTCATTTCAGTGTAAAATCTCCATCAACATTTCATGTACAGCTGCTATTTAAAAAGATCGTTTCTCAAATTCGGACTTTTAGAAGCCAATTGAAGTGAATGGGGTTTCCACGGGCAAAATCTATCTTCATAATCGTAATATTTAAGTCCAAACCAAATATTTTATACGAACAATATTGATGAACGTAAGAGATTCGCCGAGTATATTTTATATACACATATTAAGAAATATGAGAAAATTCGAGGCAACATGTCCTGGTTTTAATGCGAGTGACAAGCGCTCCAACTCAGACCGCAGCAGGGAGCTCAGAGCGGAGTGCTCGGGGGGGGGGGGGGGGGGGGGTAGAAAGCATAGAGGAAGTGACGTCATAAGAGAAACTGACGGATTGCATTTTCATTTTCAAAGTGTCCTGTTCGTTGCGTTGCAATATGTAAATGAAAACCGAATAGACTGGGGGGCGCTGTTTGTCCTTTTGCATTTTCATATTGTCCATTCTGCTGCAGTATTAAGACTTTGCAAATGAAATGTTTTATGCCATTGTCATTTAAACTTTCAAGTTGTTAGAAAATGCACTATAATTTACATATTGTCCAAAAAAGAGCGTGGAGACACTGAAATGTAAATGCGATTGCCTGGGGCATCTGTTTTTATTATTGCATTTCAATAATGTCCTCTGTAGATCAATTTAAGTCTTTGCAAATGAAATGTTAAATGCCATTGCCATTTTAATTTGCAAGTTGATGTAAATTACATTTTCATTTGAAAATTGTCCAAAAAAGAGCTTGGTGACACGGAAATGTAAATGAAATATCCTGGGCAGCTGTTTTTCTTATTGCATTTCAATAAAGTCCTCTGTATATCAGTTTAAGTCTTTCAAAATGAAATGTGAAACAGCTTTTCCATTTAAATTTTAATATTGTCATGGAATGCCCATACATGATATGAAAATTCAAATTGAATTATTGCATTTCAATTTCATTTTTGTCCCAAATAACTCGTGCATACATGGAAAATTATAATGCTATTGTGGAATTAAATTTCCAATTGGATAAAGTCTACCGTATGCTTCCATACTATTGGTTTTAGCATTAGAGTTGTTGAGCTGATACTAACCTCTTCTTTCTGACTGTGTGTGAAGAGGTTTCATCTGAATATGAGAAGTGGAGATCCAGTCTGCTCCAGGAGGAACCACAACCTCCACAACATCAGAGGAGATCCAGTCTGGTCCAGGAGGAACCACAACATCAGAGGAGATCCAGTCTGCTCCAGGAGGAACCACAACCTCCACAACATCAGAGGAGATCCAGTCTGGTCCAGGAGGAACCACAACCTCCACACATTAAAGAGGAACAGGAGGAGGAGGCTGATGTGTCATCATTGACATTACTACACTGGGAGACGAACTGTGACACACTTTCAGGTAAGTCAAATGAAAGATGACTTCATTGATTGTAATTGAACAAGTGACATGTTTATGACGTCAGTAGGTTATGTCAAATTATTACCATCTGAATATCATATGAATGACGTAAAAAATGATGGGCTGAAACAACCATTTAAAACATTTAGTTATTTGTCTCACTGCATTGAATGTAAAGGCTCGTCCCCTAGCCCCTGAACCATTGCACATAAGAAAACACACCCATGTGTCTAATGAAGTACTGCCAACTCATGGACACATGAAAAGCTGGAAAAATACAAAACTTGTGGCACTTCTTTAAAGTATGTATTGTTTTCCTTCATTCCAGATCAGCGTGTGGAGTCCAGTCTGCAGGTGAAGATCAGTTCTCCAGACACGACTGGATCTATTAAACAGGAACCTGAAGACAACATGGATCTCAGTGAGTTTAAAGCACTCTGTCTTTATTGTATTGGTGACAGTGGATCGGTACTGAGACTGTAAAGATGTCACATTTCAATGATTAATCTGTTGATACTTCTTCCATCCACTGCTCTGCACTGAGGTACAAGATTCAAACATCTCATAGAGTCTTTTTGTATTATTTCTCCTAGACTTTCTGCAGGTCCCTGTGTGTAAAGAAGAGGTTCCACATGAAGAGGAGAGGAGCTCCAGTCTGCTGCTAGAGGAACCACAACCTCCACACATTAAAGAGGAACAGGAGGAGATACTTCAACAAGCAGAAGAGGCTGGTGGGTCAACGCTGACATTACTAGCAGTGAAAAGTAATGATGATGATGATGATAACAGAGAGACAGAGCCTGTAGCCGGCACCTCAACTGAACACATGAAAACACAAGCTGACATAGAGGACTGTGGAACATCACAACCAACTAGTGACGATCAGCTCCTCTCTTCACACTGTTCTGAATCTGACACTGAAGACAGTGATGAGTGGGAGGAGACTAGGGGAGGTCAGTCAGCTTTAAACACACTGAAATCACAAAACACACGAAATGTGGGAGGACAGCACAAGCTGTCCCAGGACCTGAAACCACCGAAACAAACTGACTCTGTGAGGAGTCGCACAGGGAAGAAACCTTTTAATTGTACAGAGTGTGGCAAAGTGTTTAATCAAAAGTATCGTTTAAAAAAACACGTGAGGACTCATACAGGTGAAAAGCCCTTCTCTTGTACAGTATGTGGTAAAGGCTTTACTGAGACAGGTCATCTAAAATCACACATGAGGACTCATACAGGTGAAAAGCCCTTCTCTTGTACAGTATGTGGTAAAGGCTGTACTCACTCAGGTGATCTAAAAGTACACATGAGGACTCATACAGGTGAAAAGCCCTTCTCTTGTACAGTATGTGGTAAAGGCTTTATTAAGACAGATCATCTAAAAACACACATGAGAACTCATACAGGTGAAAAGCCCTTCTCTTGTACAGTATGTGGTAAAGGCTGTACTCACTCAGGTGATCTAAAAGTACACATGAGGACTCATACAGGTGAAAAGCCCTTCTCTTGTACAGTATGTGGTAAAGGCTTTACTGAGACAGGTGGTCTAAAAAAACACATGAGGACTCATACAGGAGAAAAGCCCTTCTCTTGTACAGTATGTGGTAAAGGCTGTACTCACTCAGGTGATCTAAAAGTACACATGAGGACTCATACAGGAGAAACCTTCTCTTGTACAGTATGTGGTAAAGGCTTTATTAAGACAGATCATCTAAAAACACACATGAGAACTCATACAGGTGAAAAGCCCTTCTCTTGTACAGTATGTGGTAAAGGCTTTAAGACAGATCATCTAAAAACACACATGAGGACTCATACAGGTGAAAAGCCCTTCTCTTGTACAGTATGTGGTAAAGTCTTTACTCAGACATGTAATCTAAAATCACACATGAGGACTCATACAGAGAAAACCCTTTAGTTTAAGACATGATCAGTCGGTCTAATCTAGGATGACAATGAGGCAAAAGCCGAGGAATTACATCACCTAACAATATCAACATGACAATAATTTCTTGTGAATGATTTTCCATCCATGAATGATTTTCATGGATGGATGTGTATGGATCTTATTTTATATTCAACATTCTAGAATTCCATTTTTATTTTCTCTTGCATTATTCCCTCCAGCTCAGACAGTACAACAATGTGTGTTGAATATGAGCATCAATGTGTGTTGAATTGTGTGATGAGGATTTTAGTAAAATGGACATTTAGAAGGAAGATAGCATGACTGTCAAAAAGGACATATCGTATTATTCCATGGTGTTTATAAATCATTGTTTTGTTTGTGTGGTTTAATTGACAGTTGTTCAAGGTGAGGTAAATAAAGAGACCTTAATTGTGAACATCAGTTGGAGGATTGTTTGTTCTGCGTCCAGATTGTTTAGGAGCAGTTATACACAACGCAAATATCATGTATTGTGGTGGAACATTTGTATATGGTGGGTTTCCATGTGGACATGTGGAGGGGTTGCACACAGTGTGCGCGGTTTGGCCCACGGCAGGGGTTTTCAACAGGTGGTCCAGGGACCACCAGTGGTCCTTGAAAGGATTCCAGGTGGTCCCCAGGCTAAATGATGGAAAGTTGGTTAGCCAGATGTAACTCTTGAGAATGTAAAAATGAAACCAAATCGTCTTCACACTCGAGTTAAAATATTTATCATCTGAATTAGCACTATTTAATTAAGAAATCTGCACTGTTTTGTTTGCAAAAACCAGCCTGGAATTGTGAACAAAACCAAAACAATTCTTTAGTTTTAGGTCTTTGGGTGTAAAATGTCCTCAGATGGTGGTTTGTGGATCAAATAGTGAATAAATAGTGGGGCCTGGTATCAAAAAGGTTGAAAACCCCTGGCCCACGGGAATACCGGGAGTTTTCCCGGTGGCCTGCCACTAGTTGGCAGGCCGTTTCTATCCTCCAAAAAGGTTTCCTATATCATCTGGGCCAGGCCAATATGTATTTATTTATTTATTCATTAATATACTACAAAGAACCCAGAGTATAGTAAAGTTACAGGTATTATTAATCAGAGCAGAGACTAGAGTTTTCCTTCTGAGTGTGAGAGGTAGTTACATGTGCAGCAGTCTGGGTCCATACTACAGGGTCTTCCTTCTGAGTGTGAGAGGTAGTTACATGTGCAGCAGTCTGGGTCCATACTACAGGGTCTTCCTTCTGAGTGTGAGAGGTAGTTACATGTGCAGCAGTCTGGGTCCATACTACAGGGTCTTCCTTCTGAGTGTGAGAGGTAAGTACATGTGCAGCAGTCTGGGTCCATACTACAGGGTCTTCCTTCTGAGTGTGAGAGGTAGTTACATGTGCAGCAGTCTGGGTCCATACTACAGGGTCTTCCTTCTGAGTGTGAGAGGTAGTTACATGTGTAGCAGTTTGGGTCCATACTACAGGGTCTTCCTTCTGAGTGTGAGAGGTAGTTACATGTGTAGCAGTTTGGGTCCACACTACAGGGTCTTCCTTCTGAGTGTGAGAGGTAGTTACATGTGTAGCAGTTTGGGTCCACACTACAGGGTCTTCCTTCTGAGTGTGAGAGGTACAGTATGTACATGTGTAAGAACATGGCAGCGGTTCAGTATGTACTGGAATGAATACTGTTAATATATGATCTCATAAATTGTATTTGCAATGTGTATATACAACTTGCCCTTATTCTGAAGTGACAGGAAGTGAGAACAGGAAGTGATTGTTGATGGTGTATATATGTGCTGAATAAACTGAATAAACAATAATACAAAGTCCTTCTTTAGTTGGTCTATAGCCAAACAAAGGCAGGAAATCAATAGTGGAGGTAAAAGGAAAAATAAAAATAAAGAGGGGGAAAGGAAAGGGGTCAATTTGCACACTCTCAAGATACAAGCCCAAAAGGGTCCACTTGGTTACAAACTATAATGTCACTTTGACGCACAGGATTAATACAAAGTTTTGCTGCCCTCTGGTGGACATTAGCAGACACCACATGTGTGTGAGCAGCAGTTCATTGTCAGAGTTGTGACATTGATGGGCCAGAAACTGCGCTGTTCATGCAGCCTGAATAGGGACAAACTGGAGTCTGAAATACATTGTACACAACTAAGGCGTGCTATTTCAGGGCATGTGTGTGTTTTTGGTTTCATTTTCATTTGATGGATTGGTTCTATTAAACATTCATAATTTAAATAATTTAAAACAAAACATCAACCAACTGCATGCACTGGTAAAATGTTTATCAAAGTTAAATCAGAGTTACAGAGCATAGAGCAGGAAACCACTGAATGTGTTGTATGAGTTATGATCATATAGTCAGAGAAATATGTGAAATAGGTGTGCACTTCCGGCAGAAAGCGTGAAAATTTGTACCTGGGGGTATTTTTGGGTGCTGAATCCAAAAATTAACGGATCCAAGAGTTCTGACCAAAGGGTTACCCCCAAAATCCAAGATTTTGGGGGTAACCAAAGGTTTTTTCCTTCATAACCTGAAATGCATTGATTTTACGCCCCATAAATGTATTGAACGTTAATATAAAGTTGGGCATTACGGACGATTTGGTACCAAGTACATGTCTGTATCTTCTACGGTTCTTGAGATACAGCATATAGGTACTTTCACAGATTGAGGAGAGCAACACATTTGTAACATTGATTCTTAAGTCAATCCAATGGTCATACAGACATGATAATTGGTACACACACTCTTCAAACCCCACTATTTCCAAAAGTACTGCGTGCCGTGCAAAATTCCAAGATGGCAGCCCCCAAAATCCAAGATGTCCGTCCAAAAATGTGGTTTTTCTATCATAACTCGAAATACGAAGATTTTAAGCCCCATAAATGTATTGAACATTAATATAAAGTCGGGCATTACGGACATTTTGATACCAAGTACATGTCTGTATGTGTTACGGTTCTTGAGTTACAACATATAGGTAGTGATGAGGCGCCATAAGGGTAAGATTTTGGCACGTTTCACCCTTTTACTCAAAGATCCCTTTATCACCATGTCAACCATTTTCAGGAAACAGACCTACATGTGTCTGCTATCATAAACCACTTCAAGTTTTTCAATTGATGAAACGGGTTGGGAGTTACTAAACCGAACGTGAGTGCTGTTTCAGTGTTAAATTTGCTGCGTACATTTTGCAAGGATAAGCCACCCAGAAATGTCTGTCTGTCTGCATCACACTGAGTCTGTGCTTCACAATAAGGGCTCCACTAAACCCATATCCCAAATCCCAAAGTGTAGCATGTGCCATAGAGTAATGGTATAATATGCTAATAAGTGTAATAGTGTAATAGGCTAACACTTGCAATAGCATAATATATGTATACATATAGATGTATTATATACAATAGTGCCATAGTGTAATAAACACAGTAGGCTAATAAGTGTAATAGTGTAATACATGCAATAGTGTCATAGGGTAATATGTGTAATAGCGCAAAAGTGCAGTATATGTGCATTAGGGTAATAGTGTAATACATGAAATAGTTTAATAGTTAATAGGGCTGATAGTGTAATATACAGTATGTGCAATAGGCTAATAGTGTATTATATACAATACTGTTATAGTGTAATAAATACACTAGGCTATTAAGTGTAATAGTGTAATACATGCAGTAGTGTCAGGGTAATAATGTGTAATAGCGTAGTGCAATATGTGTGCATTAGGGTAATAGTGTAATATATGCAATATATGCAATAGTGTAATAGGGCTAATAGTGTAATAGTGTAATTTATGTGCAATAGGCTAATAATGTATTATATACAATAGTGTCATAGTGTAATACACTATTATGCCATATATTAGACCCTAATGCACATATATTGCACTTTTGGGCTATTATACATATTACCCTATGGCACTATTACATGTATTACACTATTACACGTATTAGTCTACTGTGTTTATTACACTATGGCACTATTGTATATAATACACTCTTAGCCTATTGTACATATATTACATTATTACACTATTAGCCCTATTACACTATTACACTATTGCATATATTACACTATTACCCTAATGGACATATATTGCACTATTGCACTATTACACATATTACCCTATGACACTATTGCATTCATTACACTATTACACTATTAGCCTATTGCACATATATTATGCCATTGCACGTGTTAGCCTATTACTCTATTACACTTATTAGCATATTATACCATTACTCTATGGCACATGCTACACTTTGGGATTTGGGATATGGGTTTAGTGTGTAAAAAAATGGAGCCCTTATTGTGAAGCACAGACTCAGTGTGATGCAGACAGACAGACATTTCTGGGTGGCTTATCCTTGCAAAATGTACGCAGCAAATTTAACACTGAAACAGCACTCACGTTCGGTTTAATAACTCCCAACCCGTTTCATCAATTGAAAAACTTGAAGTGGTTTATGATAGCAGACACATGTAGGTCTGTTTCCTGAAAATGGTTGACATGGTGATAAAGGGATCTTTGAGTAAAAGGGTGAAACGTGCCAAAATCTTACCCTTATGGCGCCTCATCACTACCTATATGTTGTAACTCAAGAACCGTAACACATACAGACATGTACTTGGTATCAAAATGTCCGTAATGCCCGACTTTATATTAATGTTCAATACATTTATGGGGCTTAAAATCTTCGTATTTCGAGTTATGATAGAAAAAACACATTTTTGGACGGACATCTTGGATTTTGGGGGCTGCCATCTTGGAATTTTGCATGGCATGAAGTACTTTTAGAAATAGTGGGGTTTGAAGAGTGTGTGTAGCAATTATCATGTCTGTATGACCATTGGATTGACTTAAGAATCAATGTTACAAATGTGTTGCTCTCCTCAATCTGTGAAAGTACCTATATGCTGTATCTCGAGAACCGTAGAAGATACAGGCATGTACTTGGTACCAAATCGTCCGTAATGCCCAACTTTATATTAACGTTCAATACATTTATGGGGCGTAAAATCAATGCATTTCAAGTTATGAAGGAAAAACCTTTGGTTACCCCCAAAATCTTGGATTTTGGGGGTGACCCTTTGGTCAGAACTCTTGGATCCGTTAATTTTTGAATTCAGCACCCAAAAATACCCCCAGGTGCAAATTTTCACGCTTTCTGCCGGAAGTGCACAACTCAGTCTATTTTTGTAACATATTTCTCTGACTAATAGAGCCTGGTGGAACTATCACCCCATAGGCATAGCCTGGTCTAGCCCTCAATGATTTTGGCCTTGGGGGGGCGGGGTGCCGTGGGATCCACACGGCAGATCGAGCTGATCTGATTTCATCTCACCAACGTGTCGTCATCCCCGGCCCCTCCCACGCCCGTCCACTGCTGTTCTACGTCACATCATTTAGAGCCACGCCCACCCCGGAAGGTTGACTCCTCCCTCTGTTCTACGTCACATCATTTAGAGCCACGCCCACCCTGGAAGGTTGACTCCTCCCTCTGTTCTACGTCACATCATTTAGAGCCACGCCCACCCCGGAAGGTTGACTCCTCCCTCTGTTCTACGTCACATCATTTAGAGCCACGCCCACCCCGGAAGGTTGACTCCTCCCTCTGTTCTACGTCACATCATTTAGAGCCACGCCCACCCCGGAAGGTTGACTCCTCCCTCTGTTCTACGTCACATCATTTAGAGCCACGCCCACCCCGGAAGGTTGACTCCTCCCTCTGTTCTACTTCACATCATTTAGAGCCACGCCCACCCCGGAAGGTTGACTCCTCCCTCTGTTCTACGTCACATCATTTAGAGCCACGCCCACCCCGGAAGGTTGACTCCTCCCTCTGTTCTACGTCACATCATTTAGAGCGACGCCCACCCCGGAAGGTTGACTCCTCCCTCTGTTCTACGTCACATCATTTAGAGCCACGCCCACCCCGGAAGGTTGACTCCTCCCTCTGTTCTACGTCACATCATTTAGAGCGACGCCCACCCCGGAAGGTTGACTCCTCCCTCTGTTCTACGTCACATCATTTAGAGCCACGCCCACCCCGGAAGGTTGACTCCTCCCTCTGTTCTACGTCACATCATTTAGAGCCACGCCCACCCCGGAAGGTTGACTCCTCCCTCTGTTCTACGTCACATCATTTAGAGCGACGCCCACCCCGGAAGGTTGACTCCTCCCTCTGTTCTACGTCACATCATTTAGAGCCACGCCCACCCCGGAAGGTTGACTCCTCCCTCTGTTCTACGTCACATCATTTAGAGCCACGCCCACCCCGGAAGGTTGACTCCTCCCTCTGTTCTACGTCACATCATTTAGAGCCACGCCCACCCCGGAAGGTTGACTCCTCCCTCAAGGCCACTTCGTGTAACAGGCTAGTCCAGGCTTTCCGTTTTCGCGCAAGGCGGACGAAAATGAAAGCCTGGTGTCGAGGCTAATCACCCCATAACCTCATGTCCACTGTGTCTCCCTGCTCCATCTGCACTATCACTGCATAGAGATGTATTCTAAGTCTCCATGATTACATTCTCCAATGGCATTAATGAGCCACTCATCATTTTTATACATGAAGACGTCCATCCTCTGTGGTTATCCCCAGGTACTGGCAGTGAACCGGAAGTAATAAACCCCTCTGAAAGGAGCACGAAAATATCCTGTAAGACACACACACACACACACACATACACACACAGACAGACAGACAGACAGACAGACAGACAGACAGACAGACAGACAGACAGACAGACAGACAGACAGACAGACAGGTCATTTGCGGTCATGTTATATTTACATACAGGTTGTATTTAGACACTTAATAATCCTAATGTTTGACTAATGTTTCACACCTACGCACGCAAGCACGCACGTGCACACACGCACACACACACACGCACACGCACGCACACACACGCACACACACACACACGCACATGCGCGCGCGCACACACACACACACACACACACACACACACACACACACACACACACACACACACACACACACACACACACACACACATACATTTCACTGTCGTTATTATAGCTTATATGTTGGACCTGATTCAGAATGGTGACATTAACACCATTTTCTCAGAATGGTGACATTAACACCATTCTCTCAGAATGGTGACATTAACACCATTCCCTCAGAATGGTAACATTAACACCATTCCCTCAGAATGGTAACATTAACACCATTCTCTCAGAATGGTAACATTAAGACCCTCAGAATGGTAACATTAAGACCATTCTCTCAGAATGGTAACATTAACACCATTCCCTCAGAATGGTAACATTAAGACCCTCAGAATGGTGACATTAACACCATTCCCTCAGAATGGTAACATTAAGACCCTCAGAATGGTAACATTAAGACCATTCCCTCAGAATGGTAACATTAAGACCCTCAGAATGGTAACATTAAGACCATTCTCTCAGAATGGTGACATTAACACCATTCTCTCAGAATGGTAACATTAAGACCATTCCCTCAGAATGGTAACATTAACACCATTCCCTCAGAATGGTGACATTAACACCATTCCCTCAGAATGGTAACATTAAGACCATTCTCTCAGAATGGTGACATTAAGACCATTCTCTCATCCTGGTGAAGGTTAACCTGATGGTTCTGTTGCTGTAACATCTTGGCCTAAACCTAACCTTAACTTGATACTCCTGACCGATAGGATACCTGCTGCTGCGTACTAATAATAAGGGTAATAATAATAATACTAATAATACTAATAATAATAGTAATACATTTTATTTACAACGCACTTTACATTTGATGCATTTGAGACAGTGCTTTGGCTTTGAAAATCATTGCGCCTGACAACCGACAGGGCGGCGCCGAGGTGCAGTTTAAGGGGACAAAACACAGAAATCTCCGAGCAAAATGCTTTTTATTAAACATCCTACAAACTCATTTGGATGAACATAGTGCCCTGGACTACCTCTGAAAGGAGCACGAAAATATCCTGTAAGACACCCCCCCCCCCCCCCCCCCCACACACACACACACACACACGCACACACAGACAGACAGACAGACAGACAGACAGACAGACAGACAGACAGACAGACAGACAGACAGACAGACAGACAGACAGACAGACAGGTCATTTGGGGTCATGTTATATTTACATACAGGTTGTATTTAGACACCATATAATCCTAATGTTTGACTAATGTTTCACACCTACGCACGCAAGCACGCACGTGCACACCCGCACACACACACACACACACACACACACACACACACACACACACACACACACACACACACACACACACACACACACACACACACACACACACACACACACACACACACACATTTTACTGTCATTATTATAGCTTATATGTTGGACCTGATTCAGAATGGTAACATTAACACCATTCCCTCAGAATGGTAACATTAAGACCATTCTCTCAGAATGGTGACATTAACACCCTCAGAATGGTAACATTAAGACCATTCCCTCAGAATGGTAACATTAACACCATTCTCTCAGAATGGTAACATTAAGACCCTCAGAATGGTAACATTAACACCATTCCCTCAGAATGGTAACATTAAGACCATTCTCTCAGAATGGTAACATTAAGACCATTCTCTCAGAATGGTAACATTAAGACCATTCCCTCAGAATGGTAACATTAACACCATTCCCTCAGAATGGTAACATTAAGACCATTCCCTCAGAATGGTAACATTAAGACCATTCCCTCAGAATGGTAACATTAAGACCATTCCCTCAGAATGGTAACATTAACACCATTCCCTCAGAATGGTGACATTAAGACCATTCCCTCAGAATGGTAACATTAAGACCATTCCCTCAGAATGGTGACATTAAGACCATTCTCTCATCCTGGTGAAGGTTAACCTGATGGTTCTGTTGCTGTAACATCTTGGCCTAAACCTAACCTTAACTTGATACTCCTGACCGATAGGATACCTGCTGCTGCGTACTAATAATAAGGGTAATAATAATAATACTAATAATACTAATAATAATAGTAATACATTTTATTTACAACGCACTTTACATTTGATGCATTTGAGACAGTGCTTTGGCTTTGAAAATCATTGCGCCTGACAACCGACAGGGCGGCGCCGAGGTGCAGTTTAAGGGGACAAAACACAGAAATCTCCGAGCAAAAATGCTTTTTATTAAACAACGCGGCACACTACAATCCTAATTTTAGGCGCAATAAGTGTCTAACATCCGTACCAACATGTGTGAGTACTTTATATTTGAAAACGGAATGTTTATGTACATGTTATTGTTGTAAATCTTCCAGGCTGTGGCGATTTGCCTCAAAATGGATCAACCTGCGCCATGACTGTCATGATAATGGCAGTCATGTTTCAGGGCTACCTATGGGCCCAAAGCAACTCAATCCAATTCAATTCAAAGCTTGGAATGCACCCTATGGGCCCAAAGCAACTCAATCCAATTCAATTCAAAGCTTGGAATGCACCCTATGGGCCCAAAGCAACTCAATCCAATTCAATTCAAATGATCTTTATTTGCATGAGAAAACACACGTTTACATTGCCAAAGCAACAAACAATACAATACAACTCTCTCTCTCTAGATGGCGCTGCTCTGGCTTCTACTGTCCCAGGTTGCCAGGTCTGCTTATTATAAGCGTCTTTTCAGTGAAATTGTTTATAATTATTAGTGGTTGCGGGTTGCGTTTTTTGGTGCTTATTTAAAGTGTAGTTGTTTATTTGGTTTTGTTGTTTAAACCACTGATTCTAACACATAACGACCTCCAGATAATTGCATCTGTCCAAGGACTCTGTGTTTAAAATGTTTTGTGTCACTAACAAGATTTGTGTTGTAGTTAAAACGAATGCATTTTGTCACATTGTCCTCGCGTGATTGTGTTGTAAATAGCAGATCTACAAGCTCACAGCACGTTGTGAGTTTGTAGATCTGCTATGTTCAAACAGCCTTTAGTCAGGCTTCTTTTGGCCTTGTTTTCATCAGAGCCTTCTAGGGGAGAGTTGCGATATTCCCGTTCAGTCCTGTGCGTCAGGGCAATGGCGGTGCTGGAGGAGCAGCAGCGCTGATGTAAAAGCCGTTTGAGTGCACTCGGAAAACCGGAAGTCGATGAATATGAATGGGACTCTATGGATTTAATCAGGGACCAGCAAAGAAGGCACGAAAACAACATGTATTGTTGGCGGTGACCTCGTAAACAAACTATCGATGCAGGCAAATTAAAGAATGCCTTCTGGAGGTTGATTTCGAATACTTTGTCACATGATTTGCAAATAGTATATAATTATATTGACGTCTTGAAAGTGTTAGTGCTGATTGAAACTGGTTTCAAAGCAGGCGATATCGCGAGAATTCACTGAAAAGCTAAGATTCTCGCGATAACAGCGGGGGGTAGGAGTATGCAGAAAGTTATTTAATCAGTTATTTAATCCAGCTTTAATGACTTTATTTTAGTTGTTCTTTAATAATACTACAACATAAACATTACAGAGACTCTAGCCGTGACTGAACAATACTTTAAAACAGTTGTCTTTTTGCATACGTACCTAAAATAGCTCTTATTGCGCCGTTTTCGTTGAAAACAATGTACTCCCAATGACAGTTAGGACTGGGACTGCACTCATAGACGAATCTCTGTAGTCTCGTGCACGGTGCTCTGCTCTGCTTTCTGACCCTCAATATCGCAACTCTCCTACTAGAAGGCTCTGGTTTTCATGGAGCTGCTTGCTTGATTCTTCCACACAACGTGGCAACCCATTGCTTCTTCATCGTAATGGCGGAATAGGAGAGAAGCTCTTTGTTGCTGTTGATCAACAACTCTAGCGCTCAGTTTCTGACCCCTCAATGTCTCAACTCTTCTGGCTTCAACCACGTTGAGTTGCGCATGCGTGTTGTTGTTGTTTTTTAGCCCATGGCGGCGAGGAACAAAAACCTCAGTGCGGTCAAAGAGATTCTATATAAAGAGGCGACACTTCCGTTAAGACCAATGGAAACAACCAGCCCCCAGTGTCCGCCATATCGGAGTGACATGACGTACTTCCTGTTGCTATTAAAGACTACTGTTCTGACTACAGTTCTTGGAAACGCCGCTAGATGGCGGGAGCGGCACACGCCGCCATATTGGAGTGATGTCGTCAGCGCGCCATAGAGTGGTGTTACCGCTGCACCATCTGGTGGTGAGTCAAATAATTGCCTTATGTCGGCTCTTTATATAAACCCTCTTTGGTGCCGTGTCGAAGAATGTGTGAAAAACTCAGTAAAATGCGTCAAAGTGCGTCTCTAAAGCTGAGGCTGTCCGTTAGTGAACACCTGACGTCGGTGGGAGAGGAGATATTGTGCGTTTTGGAACAACAGCTTAACGGTGATGTTGGTGAAGTTGTCAGAGTGTTTGTGTTGGAGCGCCTCAGCACCGCGGCAGGATTCGTGTGCACTCTGTTCCACAGGGAGACCAAGACACTAGAAACTCTGCTGGAGAGACAAGACAAACTACTGGACGTCCTTTTACAGCCTAGAGTCATATTGGACAGGACAGGTATGGGAAAGGAACACTTCAACACTTTTCACACATTCTTCATACAATCGTTGTAGTAGTGCAGGGCCGGATCTAGAGGGGGGCAGGGGTGGGCACCCAAACGTGCATCCTGCCCACCCAATGGAAGGTAATATCAGTGGTTTTCAACCAGTGGTCTGCTGCCTAAATGATGGACAGTTGGTTAACCAGATCTTTGAGAGTGTAAATATGAAACCAAATGGACCCGCAAGCTCTCAAGAGTTAAAATATTCACTGTGTGAATTAGCCCAAGTCTACAAAACTAGAGAATGTAGAAGATTATTGGTCATTTTGATCTGTATGTTTGACTGTTTTTTTTCCTCCCCAAATCCAGCCTGGAATTGTGGACAAAAGCAAAACCAATCTTTAGTTTTGGGGGTTTGTGGGGATAAAATGTCATCAAATGGTGGTCCGTGGCTCAAATGCAGAATAAATAGTGGGACATGGTGTCAACAAGATTGAAAACCACTACTTCATATGAAAAACTTTGGAGTTGCCCACCCTGCCATTCTTCCAGCCCACCCTATTAGGGCTGGCTAAACCCGGCCCTGTAGTAGTGATAGGCAGAGTGCCTTTCTTTCATAACTAGAGCTGGGAGATATGGGTAGCTCACCATATGATATAGGTGGCGACATTACTGACATTAATGACATCCAATATCCAATATATTGTGATATTTGCCATATATTGATAATATTTGATGAGATTCATCAACAGTATATCACAAAATGAAGCCAAAAATCAGGAATTAGTACCGTATGTCCTCAACCTTTATTTTTCTATTTGATTCTGATCCCAGACTTTTTAACAAGGCAGCTATAAAAAAGACGCCTATATTTCTACTACTATATTTCTACAAACTGATCATGATTAATACATTTCTGTTTGTAAAATCTAATGAGCTCATGTGTTGAAGACAATTCCTCATGAAATGTTATTCAACAGTGCAGTTGCTCATTGTCGTTAACATTTTACTTCTTTTTTTAAATGCCACCCTTGCTTGGTAAAATAACATCATATTATAACATCATATAACTTGACCAATGTTGATTTAGCTATGAGACCCTGCTGTTATATGACATGGATTTATTTTATAATGAGAGTAATAATAATGAGTTGATTTGACCCAGATTCGTGCAAATTATTCCATATAATAAAAACATCTGAGAATAAGATTTCAAATAAGATTTTGCCATATAGATAAAAATACATGGTGCTCAGTCTTTTAATGAATCACTTTTCATTTGAGTGAACAAGTGGTGCGCCTTGATAATTAACTGTTTAAGTGCCAAAGCCGATAAGCTGAGATGTAAACAAGCATTTACCTGTAGGTAAAGGTAGCCAAAGACGTACAGCCGAGCTTTGTTTAATCCATTGATTAATACACTTAAACCGCGGTCGATGCTATCCGAGTTAGCATCTTCAGCTAACGTTGGGATTGTTCTCTTGTAAATAATGTTCAAAATACAGGGGTGCGCGTGGATTTGCGCACACGCAATTTAGGTCCATATCTGAGCATATTGGGGCAATCGGCGGCCAGATTGAAGCTGATTTCACTTCAATATGATTCAGATTTTTGGAGATGATTTATTTAAAGGAAGACTTAATGAAAAACTTAAACAATTAAAACTGTCATTATTATTTTTTACAATAAAATTACATATTAGGAGCTTTAATCAAGTTTCGTGTGGGTTGATACATTTACATACATTCAAAAATGTTAAACTCTCTGATTTAAATATAAAGTACTCACACATTGTTTTTCTGCCTTTGTCTTTCAATTCTCAAAACATATTGTTCTGCCAAACGGTGATGCACATGGAAGACGGGATAAAATGCCCCTTTTTGGCCAGAAGGTGACTGTTTCTCTTCTCTCCTCCTTGTGTCTGTCAGTGTGTAAAGAGGTTTCTCCTGAACATGAGGAGAGGAGCCCCAGTCTGGTCCAGGAGGAACCACAACCTCCACACATTAAAGAGGAAGACATGGAAGAGGAGGCTGAAGTGTCAACATTGACCTTACTACATGGGACGACAATGTGCCACACTCTCTCAGGTAAATAAGTCTAAAAGACTCTAAGGCCCTTTCTACACCAAAGCGTCAAGGCGGTCTTGATGCATGCATGTCGACACATGTCCCTTCAGTGTGATATGTCTTGATGCATGCATGTCGACACATGTCCCTTCAGTGTGATATGTCTTGATGCATGCATGTCGACACATGTCCCTTCAGTGTGATATGTCTTGATGCATGCATGTCGACACATGTCCCTTCAGTGTGATATGTCTTGATGCATGCCAGCATGGTGACGCTTGTTGTTGCAAGCTTCATGAAGTACAGGCTAAACTCTCTTCTTTTTTCCTCAGTTTATCCAGGCGAGTGTCACATGCAGCGTTATATTATATACCTTTGCACTGCGCAAGGTATCACCAGCTGCAAAATTGATTGACAAATTGATTGATTGATTTGTGACATAGTGGACGTTGGGGTGGGAAGCTCAGTCAGAACCCAGGAGATAACGCAATCTAGACTCAACCATCTCACAGGTCTCCTCATACAAGTACTTGGGCATCTGGATTGACAATTCACTAACATGGAACACACATGTAGACAGTCTCTGTAGCAAACTACAGCAAAGACTGCACTTTCTACGACACCTCAGGGTTCATGGTGTTGACCAAAAATTTATGTTCTACCGAGCAGTACTGGAAAGCCTGGTCAGATTTGGTATTGTAGTTTGGTTTGGTAACCTCTCAGTGCAACTGAGGTCCAAACTGTTCAGCCTGGTACAGACAGCAGGGAAGATCATAGGAGTTAGAAACTCCCCTCTCTGCAGTCTATTTATTAGCAGGACACTTTAAAACAGGATAACAAAATTGTCAGTGATGTTACCCATGTTTTAAACCAGGGGTCATCAAACTACGGCCCCCGGGCCGGACCCGGCCCGCCGTCCCATTTTACCCGGCCCCCTGAACAATTCCCGACGCACCCACCCACCCACGTTATTCCCCCGAGCAGCGCACATGACAAACCTCTCACGCAAAGCTGAGTCTGGTGCGCACAGACAGATTAACTAGCTGCAGCCCCCACCCAGGCTTCAGACAGACAGAGCTGTCTGGTGTAAAAATAATATTAATAATAATAATCGCGGGTCTTTTCCAACATTGAAATGTAAGTAGGCCTAATGCTGCTTTCGTTTCGTTCTCTCTCTCTCTCTCTCTCTCTCTCTCTCTCTCTCTCTCTCTCTCTCTCTCTCTCTCTCTCTCTCTCTCTCTCTCTCTCTCTCTCTCTCTCTCTCTCTCTCACACACACACACACACAGTCAAGTGCGCTGAAACCAGCTGATCTGCAAGCTCACCAGGTTGCAAAATGCTCAAAACAGGTCCCAAAACATGGTTTTCACCCGTGCAACTGTTTTTGATTTGTAAAAAAAAATGTGCGACACAATCTCCGTTGGCTGGAAGGCAGCCAAGAAGCAGCCAGCAGCCAGCTAAGGGAGACGACGGGTGCGCTATAGCAGAGAAGTTGCGACATTGAGGGGGCAGAAATTGAGCGCTCAAGCAAACGTGTTTGTTGCCAACTTGTCCCCATTCTCAATACAACTTTATGTAGAAGAGCCGCCATTAGACTGGCCCCATGAAGTGAACAGAGTTGGCGTTACTCTGTCTGCACTCATGGTCCTGGGTGTCACTCACTTGTTTAATTTGTTCCACCTGCGTAGTCTCAGAAGCGCTTTGAATTGAACTAAAAGTAGGCTTATGATAAAAGCAAAACCTTCGTGACTCTTTTGCTTATTGATCAGTTGTTCAGTGCTGGTTAGCAATATGCGATGCTAGAGAACAGTGGCTCTCAAAGTGGGACGTCCAGCCCCCAGCTAAATAATCACATGGACCCTTATTTAAAAAAAACAATGGACTCTCAGGGTTAAATTGAAAGAAATAAAAATAAATGCGGTTAAAGAGAGAGAGAAAGACAGTCAGCTACAAGGTCAATACTTTTTTTCCACCAAAATTATGTGTTTGAATAGTAGCCTACAAAATCGAAAATGTTTCAATGGTAATAAACAATAAGATTGTTCAAGCTATTATTGTGGTAATTGAACATTACAAGTAGGCTACAAGGATTGAAAAAGAAAAAATTGAGCAGACACAACCTCTCAAAGCTTCAGCTGAGCTAAACATTTATTGTTTAGCTCAGCTGAACCAAAACAATAAATGTTTACATTTAGGCACCCCTCTATGATCGTCACACTTTTTTCTGTTACAAACTGACCCGGCCCCCCATTGGGGAAGGGAAAAGTTATGTGGCCCTCGCTGGAAAAAGTTTGATGACCCCTGTTTTAAACCATGAGTTTGTACTTCTGCCCTCTGGGAGAAGGTACCTAAGGAACCTAAGTGGAAGTACATCAGGTTTAAAAAATCGTTTGTACCTGCGTCAATTAAAATGTTGAACGAGGCTTTGAAACATCAGTGAATGTAAGAGGCTAGATTTCAAATGTGACGACTCAAGAAAAATCCTCAAAGATTTATGTAATTTTAATTGCATAGTGTCTAGTGGGACAGGGTACCTTGTGCACAACGTTGTGAAAGTCCCAAGAATTTGTGTGATAATCATGTGATAAATTAAAAGGGTCAACCTGAGATCATTTCTGATCTACACTGCTGCTGCAGGCAGCACTGTATGATTGACTGTCGCAGCTCGGAGCACGTTGACCCTTTGGTGTGATATGAGCAGTTAAAGCACCATTTGGTCACAAGCCGACGCAACCTGATGCATGACGCAAAGAGTCAACGCTTTGATGTAGTTAGGGCATTAGGATGTATGGGCTGTCAGTCAAGGCCAGAATGTTCTTTTACCATTCAGTAGTGGTGCTCTGCTCAGGCCCATCCAATCACAGTGTTTTTGTTCTGTTTTTTATGATTGGCCGATACTGATCTTATGCATGAGGGGGAGATTTGAACATTTGCAAAATTAGTATAATTCAAAACCCACGTCCAAATTGATCCTGTGTGTGTGTGGCAGTGATGGGTCGTTCAAAAATGATTGAATTCAATAACAGGATCCTTTTGGTGAACGAAATTGATCCATCACTTCCGTGAATGATCCGTTCTGAGCAGGAGGAGCGAAACCCATTTGTGACGGTTTTATAACCGTTGCGACAGTTTTGCATCACAGTCGTGACTGTTTATCTCTTCTCTGCTCTTTGTGTCTGTCAGTGTGTAAAGAGGTTTCTCCTGAACATGAGGAGAGGAGCCCCAGTCTGGTCCAGGAGGAACCACAACCTCCACACATTAAAGAGGAAGACATGGAAGAGGAGGCTGAAGTGTCAACATTGACCTTACTACATGGGACGACAATGTGCCACACTCTCTCAGGTAAAAAATAAAACAATTCGAGTCTAAAGGTCATATTATAGCAGCCCATACATTGTCCTAGGTCAGGGGTTGGCAACCGGACCAAAAACACAAACGCATGAATACAAAATCTCACCATCATAACCTTTATTTAAATTCGGAGTACAATTGAGGGTCATTCACTCATTTTCAATGTAGCCGAATACACACAAAACAAAAATCCACAATATCCACCGGGAACATAACACAGCAAAGCAATTAAAAAGCAAAAATCTGTCAAGACATCAACTTTCTCACGGTGCAGACATTAATTGAATATTTTACACAGTCTGTCCGCTATGGCAGTTCAAAGTGTGTGTGTTTTGAGCATTCAGCTCAGCTTAGAGGCTCATTCACCTGGTGAGAGAGAAGTGAGAGTGTAAAGGGCAGTGTCTTGAGTTCCCTGTCATGGCCGGAGAAATCGTTCTCACGGCCAAAACATTCACTTTACACATGTTTTCTGTCAACACTTCAAGATGCTCTCCATAGACAGCCTCTACTAAATGGACCAGTGTGAGATACCATTTTTCTGTATTAGGAAGTATTCTTAACTCACTGGCATGATCACATTTTTTATCGTATCAATAGCATGATGGCATGCAACGTATCTTAGAGTCTCGGGGCACTCAAATTGAAAACAAAAATCGTGTTCAACTTTTAAATTTTCCACTATAGTAATTTGTTCAGACCTACATTCCTCAGTGAAATGAATGGTGTTTTAACATGCAATACTAGATGCATTTGCATATACTGGTACACCTGGATATGCTACATTACAATTTAGGCATTTAGCAGACGCTCTTAATCCAGAGCGACTTACAATGGTGAAAAGTTTACAATTTAATCTGGAGTTACAATACATTTTACAACATACAATGAAGCGCTAAAAACATTGTAATCAGTGTTGAGGAAGTTGATTTTAAAGACTAAAGAGTTATAGGTCACTTGAACTATAACTATAGGATCACTTATCTGAAAAAGTAACTTATTAGAGCCCAACCGATATGAAATTTTGGACCGATATGATACGATATAATAACAATAATAATAATCTTTATTTGTATAGCACCTTTCATGACATAAAATGCAGCTCAAAGTGCTTTACATTGCAATAGAGAAGACAAAAGATAGTGGGAATGAATTAAAGAGAACATTAAAATACATCAAAGAAGCAGTACAGTGAGGACCTGAAAGAAGGCATAAAATATAAAATCATAAAATATAAAATCACAGAGAATCAGTTAAAAGCAAGTGCATAGAAGGACGTGTGGAGCTGTGCTTTGAAAATGTCTACAGAGGCTGCCTGTGGAATGTATAATGGGAGTTTGTTCAACGCCGTCGGTCCATAGAAGCAAAAGGCTGCTTCACCGTGTTTTTTAGTTGCCATTTTAGGCACCGTAAGCAGGCCAGCAGTGGAAGACCTGAGGGGACGGCCTGGGACATACTTAGGCAGGCAGTCATGTAGGTATGAAGGTGCAAGACCATTAAGCGCTTTATAGACAAGTAAAATAATTTTAAAATCAATTCTAAACACAACCGGTAGCCAATGTAGTGAGGCTAGGACAGGAGTAATATGTTCTCTCATCTTAGTTTTAGTTAAAACTCTGGCTGCCGCTTTTTGGACTACCGTATTTTCCACACTATAAGGCGCACCGGATTATAAGGCGCACCGGATTATAAGGCGCACCTTTTAGAACTGTTTTCATATATAAGGCGCACTGGATTATAAGGCGCACCTTTTAGAACTGTTTTCATATATAAGGCGCACTGGATTATAAGGCGCAGAGAATAGAAGCTACTACAGTTAACATAGAAGAGAAGCTACTGCAGTCAAACAATCCATATATAAGGCGCACTGGATTATAAGGCGCAGTGTGGATTTTTGAGAAAATTAAAGGCTTTTAGGTGCGCCTTATAGTCCGGAAAATACGGTAGTTGTAATCTGTCAGTTGTTTTCTTGAGACCAGAAAAAAGTGCATTGCAGTAGTCAAGCCGAGAAAATACAAAGGCGTGGATCAGGGTTTTAGCATCATCCATTGTCAGATAGGCCCTGATTCGTGCAATGTTTCTAAGGTGAATAAAGGCAATCTTGGTGACATGATTAATGTGTGAATTAAAATTCAATTCGGAGTCAATGAAGACCCCCAAGTTCTTTACTGTACTATTACTTTCTACAATCAGATTGCCAAGTCTTCTTAGTATTGATTCTTTCTGCTCACTGGAGCCAATTATGAGAGCTTCTGTTTTATCCTCGTTTAGTTTGAGAAAGTTCTCACTCATCCAGCATTTGATGCTAGACAGACAGGTCAGCAATGGGAATATAGGAATACAACCACCGATAACCGATTTGCAACCGATATACCTGTATATATTTTTAGCTGGAATAAAAATAGACTTTTTTTCTTTGTGAATTGTGCAAAGATTTGCTGCCGATATGATTATGCAGTGATACAGTCACATTGACAGTAGTACATGGTAGACAAACTGCTGCCTTAAACCAATGTCTTCAGACAGGTCAGCAATGGGAATATAGGAATACAACCACCGATAACCGATTTGCAACCGATATACCTGTATATATTTTTAGCTGGAATAAAAATAGACTTTTTTTCTTTGTGAATTGTGCAAAGATTTGCTGCCGATATGATTATGCAGTGATACAGTCACATTGACAGTAGTACATGGTAGACAAACTGCTGCCTTAAACCAATGTATTCATTCAAGACCTGTTTTTTTTTTTATACTTTTTCAGTCAACCTGTCTGTAACAAAAGTGAACAAAACAAACGGTAGAGTCAACAGTGACACAACATTCCAACTCTGAAGCACCATTGGCATCACTTTGCCACTTAATAAACATAAAAACACTATAGCAGCCAGTAGTGTGTGTTGTGCACATTAGCACCGCTTTGCCACATAATAAACATAAAATAAATAGTAGCAGCTGCACCAGTCAATTTCTGACTCTCTTTAACCCATTTAGGCCTGACCTAAGTTTTCTGGAAAGAACTCATCTTTATATAGCAGCACCAAAACAATGAATGTTTGGATACTGTACATACTGTACAGAACCCTGAATGGGGAATAAAGAATAGAACTAATCTAAATAAAAATGCTGTCAATCACTGTCTCTCTACTATCAGGCAGCTGACTAATCTCTCTATATAATTATAGGAATCGTGTCTGTCTGTCTGTTACATCCTGTGCAATGTACTGTGTCATTTGTCTCCATTTGCGTAACGCCACGGCACACGGACAACCTAAATGAACCTCGAGTCACACAGCCCTGTCATCCAGCATCAATATGCGCGGCTTAGAAGCACAAAATATTATACCCATCATTTTAATTTTAATACTTTTGTGTCAGAAACTAATCTTCGCGCATATGACGTGTCACCGGATACAGATAAAAAAAAAACATCACATGTAACATCACGTGTCACGGAGACACATTTATTGAGGTCACAGTTTGCCGTATCACCTCCCCTTACGGGTACAGCCATTGGCGCGGGGTACAGTGTTCTCTGCTCTTGCTGTTTCGTCTTCCAAGCGACTGCCGACTGATCCACACAGGCAACGTTCTCTCCTGCTAGTATCCGCCTGCTAGTATATACTCTCGGCACAGCGCGTTGACACACGCGCTATTACGGTCCGAGTCGCCAACAACTTATTTCTACTACCACTACACTGCAACATCTGGATATTAACGCGCGGCAGCCCACGGCATCCAGTCCTCTCCAAAGTTCTATCCAGCTTTCCAACATCAACAAGTCCCAATCAATGTCATGAATGAATGAATGAATTTTTTATTGACAGAGATGAGAGTTACAGTACAAGTCAAGTACACACTGCAACAAAACTGATAACAGCTTGGAGAATTACAGTACAATTCAAGTACGACTACATCAAATCTGACAGAGCTGATTGGACACACTAGTTAAGCATACACTTGTTTACAATAGTGGCCAACTTGTTCATTTCATTAAGGCATTCAAATACATACAAAACAACTACTTCAGTGAAGTCAGAAGCAGCAGATCATGGGGGTAAACTCATAGTGGAGGTAAAAAGGGAAAAGAGAAATGTACAAAGAGGGGAGGGGGGGGGTGATTTTATTTACAATCTATAATGTATAAGACCACATCACTATATCTAATGTATAAGCCTCACTAACACCACATCACTATATCTAATGTATAAGACCACATCACTATATCTAATGTATAAGCCTCATTAACACCACATCACTATATCTAATGTATAAGACCACATCACTATATCTAATGTATAAGCCTCATTAACACCACATCACTATATCTAATGTATAAGCATCACTATATCTAATGTATAAGCATCACTATATCTAATGTATAAGCATCACTATATCTAATGTATAAGCCTCACTAACACCACATCACTATATCTAATGTATAAGACCACATCACTATATCTAATGTATAAGCCTCACTAACACCACATCACTATATCTAATGTATAAGTCCACATCACTATATCTAATGTATAAGACCACATCACTATATCTAATGTATAAGCCTCACTAACACCACATCACTATATCTTTCTTCCTCCTCCTTTCTCCTTCTGTTTGTCACAATGTGGGCTAACTAAATACTTACATAAATACCAGTAATGCCATAACACGATAAAGACAACAATGCAAGTATATTACATTTTATTTTCTAGGCTAGTTCAATAATGAATGAATGCCACTGTATTTGCATCTGTATGGGAGGATAATGAACACCCTGCCCTGTGACCAGTGTTGGGGGAGTTACTTTTAAAAAGTAAGGGAATTATAGTTATAGTTACTTCCCTGAAACAGTAACTAGTTACTTTATTCCTTACTAAATTATGAAAGTAAGGGGCGTTACTTTACCTTATTTTTTTTAAACATACAAAAAAGGGGTGTTGTTCTGTGGTATTCGTGGTTACAAGTTTAAAGAGGAATTCCTCCCATTTTCAACATTTTACTGACATTAATATGACTTAGAGATGTTGCGTGGACATGATAAAGATCTCCCCATTCTGTGTTTACTAGAAATGGAGGTTGTGTTTCGCCATGTTAATGATTTTTCTTTTAGGACCTTTTTTTAAAAGGGGTGGAATTCCCCTTTAATGGCAGCATGCTGAGCATGGGCTGTATTAAGATTTTCTTTGCTGAGGACAATGCTTGCTGTCTACACTTCACCTCAATGTTTTTGTTTTCGTCCTCGTCCTTTACCACAGTCGTTTTCAACCTTTTTCATACCAGGGCCCACTATTTATTCAAAAAAGAAACAGTCACGCTGTCGTCCTCGTATCATTGCGTTTGAGAGCGTATTTTACCGCAGCTCAAGTGCTAGTGTGTGTGCAGCAACAACACAGCTGGTTTTGTGTCTGTCTGCTTACAAGAGGCCAGAGCCTTTAGTTACGCGAAAACTCTGTTCACTTCATGGGGCCACTTCAATGGCGGCTCATCTATATATACACTTCTATTGAATTGGGACAACCGAGGTTACCGAATGCATTTAAGTCTATGGGATCATAAGCATTGTTTTTTGTCCCCTCAATGTCGCAGCTCCTCTACTAGATGGCTCTGCTCTGCTCGACGAATAAGACTGGCTCTGATTGGCTTATACTTATCACGTTAGACACATAAGATATATTCACACTAGATCAGGCATCCGGAGGAAACAATGCAAGTGGACGAGAGGGAAACTTTCGTTCGGTGCCTTGTTATGACCCCTGGGTCATTTATTAGTTAACCCTACATGTGAGATAACATAAATATGTATATTTGCCAAATATCACACATATTTATACATTTAAATTAGAGATCTCACTTCAAGATACACAGTACAAGTCAGAGTGGGGGGGGGGGGGGGGGGGGGGGTGGTTGCTTGTGTGCTCTTCTAATTCTCCCTGCAGGTGGTCTGATTGATGGTTGGCATCTGATTGACATCTAGAGCAGCTTGTTGGGGAATGATCAACCCTGACTGGCTGTCTGTCTACTGTGGGAGGGTCCCTGATCAACCCTGACTGGCTGTTGTTCTACTGTGGGAGGGTCTCTGATCAACCCTGACTGGCTGTTGTTCTACTGTGGGAGGGTCTCTGATCACTGACTGGCTGTTGTTCTACTGTGGGAGGGTCTCTGATCACTGACTGGCTGTTGTTCTACTGTGGGAGGGTCTCTGATCAACCCTGACTGGCTGTTGTTCTACTGTGGGAGGGTCTCTGATCACTGACTGGCTGTTGTTCTACTGTGGGAGGGTCTCTGATCACTGACTGGCTGTTGTTCTACTGTGGGAGGGTCTCTGATCACTGACACACAGTGATCAGAGACACATGCACACAGCCATGTGCATGTGTTCTGAGAGAATCGATGTTAAATTAGGCTAATGTCACTGTGTGGCCTACCTTTTGCAGTATTTTATCAGAGATATAATCCATAATGCGAGGGTCGAGGGAGGTAAAGAGCGTCCATGATCGCCTTCTTTCTTGCTTTCTTTCTTTTCTTTCTTGGGTCGCATTTGCAGAGCCGGATAAAATGCTGTGCACAGGGGCGGGTGGGATGCCCCCCTAAACCCCCGAAATATAATGGAGCTGCCAGATGAAGTTTTCGCCTGCCCCCCGCAATTGTGAAATTTTAGATCCGGGCCTGGCTAAACCCGACAAAAAGCTAAAAAAAAGAAAAAGAAAAAAGCGCACGCTCAAGAAAAAAGAGGCGGTTTGTCGACTTGTACTTTTTTGTGTCGCCGTGAACACGTGTCGACAATCGAGTCGATTTCCGACTTTTTTCACATCCCTATAATCTATACATATTCGCCTTTGTCTTTAACATATTGTGTATCTCTTCTCTCCTCCATTTGTCTGTCAATGTGTAAAGAGGTTTCTCCTGAACATGAGGAGAGGAGCCCCAGTCTGGTCCAGGAGGAACCACAACCTCCACACATTAAAGAGGAAGACATGGAAGAGGAGGCTGAAGTGTCAACATTGACCTTACTACATGGGAAGACAATGTGCCACACACTCTCAGGTAAAAAAGTCTAAAAGAGTCTAAGGCCCTTTCTACACCAAAGCGTCAAGGCGGTCTTGACGCATGCATGTCGACACATGTCCCTTCAGTGTGATATGTCTTGATGCATGCCAGCGCATGGTGACGCTTGTTGCAAGCTTTATGAAGTACAGGCTAAACTCTCTTCTTTTTTCCTCAGTTTATCCAGGCGAGTGTCACATGCAGCGTTATATTATATACCTTTGCACTGCACAAGGTATCGCCAGCTGCAAAATTCATAGACAAATTTGTGATTAACAAATTAAATGTATAGGAAATCTTTTTGTGACATAGTGGACGTTGGGGTGGGAAGCTCGGTCAGAACCCAGGAGATAACGGCTATCTACGACGACCAAAAAGGCAAGCAGATTCGACATTTCATTCAGATCAAGTTGAGCACTGTTTTATACGAGGGAGGAACATGCTAGAAGTAATGGCACATAGAGGTAACAGGGTATTAGTAATAAGGCTATAGCAAATATATATGAGTTATTCCCTGTGGAGAACAGGAGACGTCTGCCTCTAGTTCAAATAGCAGCGTGGTTCAGCATGTCGTGGCTCCAGGGTGGTTCCAGGGCCGGCACCAGAGAGAGATCAGGGTCATGAGAGAGAGAGAGAAAATACAGTCAGACGAAGCATTGGTCCAAAAGGAACTCAGACGAAAGACCTTGTGGTCTTGTTTCCACTTGGGGCCCAGCATTCCATACAGTATAAGCAGTAAAGAGGAACAATTTGAAATCTATATGTAAATGTAATATAATATAAAAAAAATATATATGTATGAAAAAGATAACGGGGTGAAAAAGAGAAGAGCCAAATAAACATTTTTCTTATTTTACAAAGGCCAGTTTCTAATTGCAGCCAGCCGTAGGTGTTCCTTGAGAGAGGCTTTGAAGGAGTCAAGGAATTTGTAAGTCAAGCAGACACTAGCAGTCCTATTAACCCACCCCCTGCTGTCCACGTGGGCTCGTGATCTTCTCTGTCCGTCCCCCCCGCCAATCACGACGAGCAGCGCAATCACGACGATAACCATTTCCCCCATTATACATTAGATTAAACCCTTGTGCATCCACCCTGTGGATATCAAACGTCTACATCAAAGGACAACACCACAGCAGACGATCACAGCACACCATGCACAGACAGAGTAGCCAATTGTATCTAAAAATCAACTGAAATATAACTTGCTGTGTCCACCGCATGGCAGCAGAGAGAGAGAGAGAGAGAGAGAGAGAGAGAGAGAGAGAGAGAGAGAGAGAGAGAGAGAGAGAGAGAGAGAGAGAGAGAGAGAGAGAGAGAGAGAGAGAGAGAGAGAGAGAGAGAGAGAGAGAGAGAGAGAGAGAGAGACGGCTGCGTGCACACACACACACACCAGTAGTCCGGGGACCACCAGTGGTCCCTGAGATCATGAGGTCCATTTGGTTTCAGTTTTCTGATCTCAAGAGTTACAGACCCATAAGGGTCCGTTTGGTTACAAAGGATCCATCATTTAGCTGGATCTAACTAGCTCAAACAATCAGTGCTGCCATTACAAAAAAAAAAAAAACAAAAAAAAAAAAAAAACAGCAACCAAGGCTTTTTTTAAACTTTACCTTGTCTCCAAATAACAGGTGAACCACCAAAGATCAGGAAAAAGATCGCTATTAGATCCAAAAGTCAATAAATCCAAGCTCCTTCAGTGTACAGATCCATAAGGCTCCTCTGCCACTACACTCTCTTGTCTCTCTGTTTGTTGTGTGGTTGCTATGGAAACCCGTAGCTGACACATGTGGCTCTCCTGCCACGTGGCTCTCCACGTGGGTGAGGGTGAGAACCCCATAGACTCAACTACATGCAACACATGCTCTCTCTCTCTCTCTCTCTCTCTCTCTCTCTCTCTCTCTCTCTCTCTCTCTCTCTCTCTCCTACAGTGTTGCCAGGTTGTCGGAGAGAAATAAGTAACCTGGTCTCAAAATAATACTACTTTACACATGAAATAGTTCAAATCCATCAGGCATTGAACATGGCAGTTCTTGAAGCTCGTTGTGATGTGTTGTGGAAGTAAATGAAAAAAAAGTTGTTTATTGAGGTTGGCATGATTTTATTTATAATATTATTTTGATGTATTTATATGGTTATGGGTATTGTATAGTACATTTTGGTATGGTGCCGTTCAAGTTTAGTACAGTACATCACAGTGTGTGATGTGGATGTGAGTGTGGTATATTTCCCTAACTGTGCTATATCATAAACTGATTTCTGCAAGAAAATGCAGCCACAGAACATCATCTGTGGGGACTACATGAACATGCCATATCTCTAATGAAAGGTTATGATGTCCTCTTGAATACAAGGGATGGATTGGGGGTCAAAATCAGCTAATGATTCCCGAGCGCGGCAAGCCGCAGCTCACCGCTCCTTGGAGCTCACCACTCCAAGTGATGGGTTAAAAGCGGAGGTCCAATTTCGCTGCGGTAACGTAGTGACAAATCATGCGACTTTGACTTTGACTTTGACAAAAGAAGAAGCGAGTTTCTAGCATGTACCATTTTGGAGTTATCAGTGATCAAAAACAGATTGATGTCACATAATTCAGTCACTAGTGAGTAACAATGCTGCTTTCCAAGGCTGATATATACATAACAGTAGATGCTATTTTATTCTTTATTTTTTTAGATTCAAGCAGGCATCATGAGGTTTAATTTGATATATGGCATGGATGTGTAGCGGTAATATTACCTAATGTTAAATGCTAAACAAAACTTTGAATTGAGTTATTGAAAATGGCCTCTGGCCTGCTGCATCATCTGCTGTTATAATACACTGTATTCAATTGCTAATATCTACAAAACAGAACATGTTATCAACTCACTTATTTTTTTCCATGAAAGCAAAGAGATGGAGGATTTTTTTAAGGTATTCCGTGTCTCGAACGGCCCACCATAGATTTTTCCATAATTGTCTAAAAGTCAGGTATTTCTGGCAGTGACACTTACTGTCCCCCTTTCTTGCAGCAGCGGGTGGGTTAATTTCATGAGTGAATTATTTAATACTTACTATACAGGTGTATATCATGTAAGTAAAACAAGTTAGGCATGTGCACAACTGAATAGCTGCCCGCGGCCCACGTGTATTGACTGATTGATTGAATGATTCATTTGTAGAATACAGTACATTTCCAAATAAATAACAACTCACTGCTGACGGCAGATTAATTGTTGTGTAACATATTTCTCCCCTGGCCAAAATATGTTGGGTAATAGAAAACGTGTAATGTGACGACTCACGAAAAATCCTCAAAGATTTATGTAATTTTAATTGCATAATGTCTAGTGGGACAGGGTACTTTGTGCACGACGTTGTTAAAAGTCCCAAAAATGTGTGTGATAATCATGTGATGAATTAAAAGGGTCCATAATGATCCACACTGCTGCTGCAGGCAGCACTGTATGATTGACTGTCGCAGCTCGGAGCACGTTGACCCTTTGGTGTGATATGAGCAGTTAAAGCACCATTTGGTCACAAGCCAACGCAACCTGACGCATGACGCAAAGAGTCAACGCTTTGATGTAGTTAGGGCATTAGGATGTATGGGCTGTCAGTCAAGGCCAGAATGTTCTTTTACCATTCAGTAGTGGAACTCTGCTCAGGCCCATCCAATCACAGTGTTTTTGTTCTGTTTTTTATGATTGGCCGATACTGATCTTATGCATGAGGGGGAAATTTGAATATTTGCAAAATTGATCAAAACCCACGTCCAAACTGATCCTGTGTGTGTGTGGCAGTGATGGGTCGTTCAAAAATGATCAAATTCAATAACTGGATCCTTTTTTTCCGTGAATGACCTGTTCTGAACAGGAGGAGCGATACCCATTTGTGATGGTTTTATAACCATTGTGATTGTTTTGCATATCAGCCACAAATGTTTTTTCTCTTCTCCTCCTTGTGTCTGTCAGTGTGTAAAGAGGTTTCTCCTGAACATGAGGAGAGGAGCCCCAGTCTGGTCCAGGAGGAACCACAACCTCCACACATTAAAGAGGAAGACATGGAAGAGGAGGCTGAAGTGTCAACATTGACCTTACTACATGGGACGACAATGTGCCACACACTCTCAGGTAAAAAATAAAACAATTTGAGTCTAAAGGTCATATTATATACTGCCCATACATTGTCCTAGGTCAGGGGTTGGCAACCGGACCAAAAACACAAACGCATGAATACAAAATCTCATCATCATAACCTTTATTTTTATTCGGAGTACAATTGAGGGTCATTCACTCATTTTCAATGTAGCCGAATACACACAAAACAAAAATCCACAATATCCACCGGGAACATAACACAGCAAAGCAATTAAAAAGCAGAAATCTGTCAAGACATCAACTTTCTCACGGTTCACACATTAATTGAATATTTTACACAGTCTGTCCGCTATGGCAGTTCAAAGTGTGTGTGTTCTGAGCATTCAGCTCAGCTTAGAGGCTCATTCACCTGGTGAGAGAGAAGTAAGAGTGTAAAGGGCAGTGTCTTGAGTTCCCTGTCATGGCCGGAGAAATCGTTCTCACGGCCAAAACATTCACTTTACACTAGGGCATTAACGACTTGAGATTTTTTCAAGTCGACTTGTCAGACAGTCAAGTCGAAGTTGTATCGATTTATCGATTTATGGCTCGGGGGGAGGGGGGGGTCCGTCGTGGTGGTTCTCCGAGAGGGGATCAAATGGTGCCGCTATGAGGCTGGCGCAGTGCTTATACAAAACACATCGCGAGGCTACGCAGGAAGCATGTGGCAAGCTTAATATAAAAACAATATTGGCACAGCGCAGCACAACGTCCACTATGGCCAGCCATAAAAACACAACATTATCAATACACAGCAGCCCACACGTTAGAACGCAACAGAAGACATGCTCGTTCTAACAGCGGCCACATTATCAGAATACTATCCATTTACATGTAGCCGCCTCCTCCTCCACCACCACCACCATATCGCGCTGCCTTTCTTTTCTGATCCATTCAGTAAATTAATGAGAACGACGCGGACAGAAGCATGCGTCCCGTGTGTACTGCGTAGCCTAATGCGAAACGAGGAACAAAACGGTCACTGTAGCACGGGGAGGTGTTGGTTGATGAAGTTCTGTATTTCTCTTACACTGTTTGCTGTTCGATCTGATCCGTGTACGTAATGATCAGTGGAACGCCGCGCGCCCAGAGCGCAAGAGCGCGCTGCGCATGCAGCTGCAGTAAGATTGGTAAGCCTAAATTAAGGCTGAACTCCGATAGAGTTGCAAAGGAAACTTCAAAGGAGACTTCTGTCCGTGAGTGACAGTAACCAATATTACAGTTGAATTATATACACACGCATCGCACATATAGAGAAAGAAAAAAGGGGAAAACAAAGGTAAATGTTTAATTCCTCCTCTTTACTCCTTTCCCTCGGAGGAAGGGGAAAAAACAACGTATCGACTCGGGCATTTTGGAGTCGACACGTGTTATGCAAATCGATGCATCGATGTATCGATTTTTTGGTTAGAGCCCTACTTTACACATGTTTTCGGTCAACACTTCAAGATGGGCTCCATAGACAGCCTCTACTAAATGGACCAGCGTGAGATACCATTTTTCTGTATTAGGAAGTATTCTTAACTCACTGGCATGATCACATTTTTTATCGTATTAATAGCATGATGGCATGCAAAGTACCTTACAGTCTCGGGACACTCAAATTGGAAACAAAAATCGTGTTCAACTTTTAAATCTTCCACTATAGTAATTTGTTCAGACCTACATTCCTCAGTGAAATGAATGGTGTTTTAACATGCAATACTAGATGCATTTGCATATACTGGTCCACCTGGATATGCTACATCAGTGTTGAGGAAGTTAATTTTAAAGACTAAGGAGTTATAGGTCACTTGAACCATAACTATAGGATCACTTATCTGAAAAAGTAACTTATTAGAGCCCGACTGATATAAATTTTTGGGACCGATATGATATAGGAATAGAACCACCGATAACCGATTTGCAACCGATATACCTGTATATATTTTTAGCTGGAATGAAAATAGACTTTTTTCTTTGTGAATTGTGCAAAGATTTGCTGCCGATATGATTATGCAGTGATACAGTCACATTGACAGTAGTACATGGTAGACAAACTGCTGCCCTAAACGAATGTATTCATTCAAGACCCGTTTTTTTTTTTTTTTTTTTTTTTTTTACTTGTTCAGTCAACCTGTCTGTAACAAAAGTGAGTCAACAGTGACACAACATTCCAACTCTGAAGCACCATTGGCATCACTTTGCCACTTAATAAACATAAAAACACTATAGCAGCCAGTAGTGTGTGTTGTGCACATTAGCACCGCTTTGCCACATAATAAACATAAAATAAATAGTAGCAGCTGCACCAGTCAATTTCTGACTCTCTTTAACCCATTTAGGCCTAACCTAAATTTTCTGGAAAAAACACATATTTACCGTAATTTCTGGATTATAAGCCGCACCTGAATATAAGCCGCACCAGCTAAATTTGGGGCAAAATACTGATTTTTCCTTGTATAAGTCGCACCTGACTATAAGCCGCACCAGGCTTATAGTCAGGTGCTTCATGTTAGAGCAGTGGTTTTCAACTTTTTTGATACCAGGGCCCTCTATTTATTCAGCATTTGAGCCAGAGACCACAATTTAACAACATCTTCACCCCACAGAGCCCAAAACCTCTTTTGGTTTTGTTCACAAATCCAGGATGGATTTTCGCAAAAGAGGCAAACCATCAAAATTAGACCCAAATGAACATGACTTATGACTTATTAATGAAGTGGTGCTGATTTAGATGGTGAATATCATAACTCTTGAGAGCGTAAACATGAAACCAAATGGACCCGCTAGGGTCCATTTGGTTTCATGTTTACGCTCTCAAAGAGTTACATCTGGTTAACCAACTTTCCATCATTTAGATGCGGAGCCCACCTGGAACCCTCTGAGAAACTACCCTGTGTTACCTGTAAAAATCCATAGATTGGCCGCACCGTTGTATAGGCCGCAGGGTCAAAAGCATGTGAAAAAAGTAGGGGCTTATAGTCCGGAAATTACGGTATATAACAGCACCGAAACAATTGAATGTTTGGATACTGTACATACTGTACAGAATCCAAAATGGATTCCCGGCCTGAATGGGGAATAAAGAATAGAACTAATCTAAATAAAAATGCTGTCAGTCACTGTCTCTCTACTCTCAGGCAGCTGACTAATACTTAAAATAGAAAAAAGAAATGTCTATAATTATGTGTAAAGCGGACCACCTGGAATCCTCCCCGGACCACCTGGAATCCTCCCCGGACCACCTGTTGAAAACCCTTGCTTTTCCAGCAAGAATGTAAAATAGTTTTTATATTTCCACGCTGCAAAGGCTCCAGTCACGCTGTCGTCCTCATATCATTGCGTTTGAGAGCATATTTTACCGCAGCTCAAGTGCTAGTGTGTGTGCAGCAACAACACAGCTGGTTTTGTGTCTGTCTGTTTACAAGAGGCCAGGGCCTTTAGTTACGCGAAAACTCTGTTCACTTCATGGAGCCACTTCAATGGCGGCTCATCTATATATACACTTCTATTGAATTGGGACAACCGAGGATACCGAATGCGTTTGTGCGAAGTCTATGGGATCATAAGCATGGTTTTCTGCCCCCTCAATGTCGCAGCTGTTCTACTAGATGGCTCTGCTCTGCTTGACGAATAAGACTGGCTCTGATTGGCTTATACTTATCACGTTACTCACATAGATATATTCACACTAGATCAGGCATCCGGAGGAAACAATGCAAGTGGACGAGAGGGGAACTTTCGTTGGCCTTCTCTATTCGATATACTCTATGTTAGACTGTGAAGAAGTGAGCTGAAGAAGACAGACAACACACAGTGCAGCGAGTCCTGCCGCCGCCGCGGAGTAACGATAGTAACGATGGTACACTAATCATAACGTCGTTATGGATTTGGGAAATGTAAGGAGTTACGTTAGAAGTTACTGAAAAAAGTAACCCCTTACAACTAAGGGCGTTGTTCACAACACTGCTAATGAAGTGCTGCCACCTAATAAACACGTGAAGAGGAAAAAAGCAAAACCTGTGGTATGTATTGTTTTCCTTCGTTCCAGATCAGCGTGTGGAGTCCAGTCTGCAGGTGAAGATCAGTTCTCCAGACACGACTGGATCTATTAAACAGGAACTTGAAGACAACATGGATCTCAGTGAGTCTATTAGCCGCGGGTGTTTTAATGCTTAATTACCATATGTAAGGGTTCTTGCACAGATGAGATTGTCGGCAACGAAATGCTGTTTGAGAAGCATCCTTTTTATTATTTAAACGACTACAGAACTGCACGTGCTGTATGTAATTAACGCTAGAGCCATAGACCAGGGACGGATCTAGGCATAGACATGGGGGGGGGGGGGGGGGGATGCCCCCTAGACGCCCTGACTGCCCCACCAAACATGACGGAGTGCAAACAATGAAAACTTCAAAGATATTTCAAATCAAATGCTTATAGCGGTAGTTAAACATTGACTAACTACAATTGTGGCACCACTAAACCAACTGTCATTTTCGGCTGTCCCCCGATTGACAAATATTACATCCAGGCCTGGCCATAGAGCGTAGCCAGAGGGCAAACTCCGATCACTTCATGAAACCAAATGAGCGCTTGCGGGTCCATTTGGTTCATGAAAAAAGGTAGCCTACCGTACATCTGGTTAACCAACTGTCCACCATTTAGCTGGGGACCACCAGGAATCCTCTCAATGTTTAAGACGCTCGACGAGGCGTCTTTATTGCCGCCTCCACGGACCCCTCCTCCTCCTCGCGCTGCTGCTGCTGCCAGCCTTTCTAAACCCGTTCGTGGATGTTTTGACACTTTACCACGCTGTCAGGATCCACTGGCAGACTTTAGAAAAAGTTGCTTTCAGCATGTTCCTCGCGCTGGTGGTGCGCGCGCTGGTGGCGCCAGCTCCTCGGAACGACGGCGCGCGGACCACCAGCATCATTGTAAATACTCAGGCTGTGCATGTATTTGTCACTGCAAATAAAAGTGGCTTTTATTTAATTCTTTTTTTCATCGGGATTAGGCATGTCATCTGATCTCGCATAGCCTATATATGCCTTTCCAAACCTATATATTTTTTCATCTGTATCATTTATTAGGTTTTATAGCTATTAGGAGTGAATAGATAACTTTAGATGCCTTTCTGCAGTTCAGACAATGCTGCTCCGCTTGTTTGGGACAGAAAAACAGGCAAGGACAAATCCTACGACAGCTCCCGACCTGACGTGGGTTTTGTGTAGAAGTAGGATCAACTTCAAGTTCATGGTGGGAATGATACATGTCGAACAATGCGGGAATTCTGCTCTACGCATGCTCTACGTCCATTTTTGGGTGTACACCGCGTTGATAAATGAGGGCCTCTGTCTTTATTGTATTGGTGACAGTGGATCGGTACTGAGACCGTAAAGACATCACATTTCAATGATTAATCTGTTGATACTTCTTCCATCCACTGCTCTGCACTGAGGTATAAGATTCAAACCTTCTCATAGTATTTTTGTATTATTTCTCCTAGACTTTCTGCAGGTCTCTGTGTGTAAAGAAGAGGTTCCACATGAAGAGGAGAGGAGCTCCAGTCTGCTCCTAGAGGAACCACAACCTCCACACATTAAAGAGGAACAGGAGGAGATACTTCAACGAGCAGAAGAGGCTGGTGGGTCAACACTGACATTACTAGCAGTGAAAAGTAATGATGATGATGATGATAACAGAGAGACAGAGCCTGTAGCCGGCACCTCAACTGAACACATGAAAACATCAGCTGACATGGAGGACTGTGGAACATCACAACCAACTAGTGACGATCAGCTCCTCTCTTCACACTGTTCTGAATCTGACACTGAAGACAGTGATGAGTGGGAGGAGACTAGGGGAGGTCAGTCAGCTTTAAACACACTGAAATCACAAAACACACAAAATGTGGGAGGACAGCGCAAGCTGTCCCAGGACCTGAAACCACCAAAACAAACTGACTCCACGAGAAGTCGCACGGGGAAGAAACCTTTTAGTTGTGCAGAGTGTGGCAAAGTGTTTAATAGACAGTCAATTCTAAAATCACACATGAAGATTCATATAGGTGAAAAGCCCTTCTCTTGTACAGTATGTGGTAAAGACTTTATTCATGAATTTAGACTAAAATCACACATGATGACTCATACAGGTGAAAAGCCCTTCTCTTGTACAGTATGTGGTAAAGGCTTTACTGTGACAGGTAGTCTAAAAAAAACACATGAGGACTCATACAGGTGAAAAGCCCTTCAATTGTACAGTATGTGGTAAAGACTTTACTTGTAAAACTAGCCTAAAATCACACACAACGACACATACAGGTGAAAAGCCCTTCTCTTGTACAGTATGTGGTAAAGGCTTTACTACAACGAGTAAGCTAAAAACACACATGAGGACTCATACAGGTGAAAAGCCCTTCTCTTGTACAGTATGTGGTAAAGGCTTTACTGAGACAGGTACTCTAAAATCACACATGAGGACTCATACAGGTGAAAAGCCCTTCTCTTGTACAGTATGTGGTAAAGGCTTTACTGAGACAGGTCATCTAAAAACACACATGAGGACTCATACAGGTGAAAAGCCCTTCTCTTGTACAGTATGTGGTAAAGACTTTACTCATAGATCTAGCCTAAACTCACACATGATGACACATACAGGTGAAAAGCCCTTCTCTTGTACAGTATGTGGTAAAGGCTTTACTACAACAAGTAAGCTACAAACACACATGAGGACTCATACAGGTGAAAAGCCCTTCACTTGTACAGTTTGTGGTAAAGGCTTTACTGAGACAGGTAGTCTGAAAACACACATGAGGACTCATACAGGTGAAAAGCCCTTCTCTTGTACAGTATGTGGTAAAGGCTTTACTCAGACAGGTGATCTAAAAAAACACATGAGGACTCATACAGGTGAAAAGCCCTTCTCTTGTACAGTATGTGGTAAAGGCTTTACTCAGACAGGTCATCTAAAAAAACACATGAGGACTCATACAGAGAAAACCCTTTAGGTTAAGGCATGATCAGTCAGTCTATTCTAGAATGACAATGAGGCAAAAGCAGAGGAATTACATCACCTGACAATATCAACATGACACAGTAAAATACATAAATAATTTCTTGTGATGTATATTATTTTCATGGATGATGTGTATGGATCTTACTTTATATTTTATTTGTATTTTATTTATTTTCTCTTGCATTATTCCCTCCAGCTCAGACAGTACAATATGAGCATCAATGTGTGTTGAATTGTGTGATGAGTTTTTTAGTAATATGGACATTTAGAAGGACGATGGCATGACTGTCAAAAAGGAAATACCATATTAGTCCATAAATCATTGTTTTGTTTGAATGGTTTAATTGACAGTTGTTCAAGGTGAGGTAAATAAAGAGACCTTAATTGTGAACATCACTTGGAGGATTGTCTGTCCTGCTTCCAGATTGTTTAGGAGCAGTTATTGATAGGGAAAATCTGCACTTCTATTACACACAATGAGAAATAACTGAAGGAGAATTTGTCTGCTCTTAGGTGGTATTTATTAAGCAGAGCTATCTATTAAAATATCGTGCACGATAAGTGATGAATGTTGCAACTTCCTCGGGCGACAGTTACAAGACGCATAAAGAAAATCAAGAAAACAGTAGTTAATATAACTTCTGAGAGAGAGAAAGACAGCCCAAATGGGGAGGGGGATATTAACACAGGTTTACATATGGCTGCTTGCATGTCAGTCAGAGACAAGGCAGACCCAGAGGCGTTGGTCAGTCCCTAACCTTGAGAACCTTCACGTGCCAGTAGAGCAGAGGCACAAACTGGTAGAAACTGGACTAGATAGTGAGAAACCACCTGATATGTCACAACAAAACACTTGTTAATCCTGAAACAACACACATTGTAATAACAGAAACAGAAAACCTATAGCTAAATGTAAAATTTCCCTAACATTATACACAACTCAAATATCATTTATTGTCGTGGAACTACATTTGTATATCGTGGTTTCCATGTGGACATGTGGAGGGGTTGCACACGCCAATGGAGTTTAGATCGATACGGTATGTGGTGAAGGCTTTACTGAGACTGGTAGTCTATAAACACACAATATGGGCTAAACCCCTTATCCCAAACCCCTGATGCTTTTTTCACTATTTTGATAAACCTTTTGCAATAGTTCAACATGCCAATCTATTGACACGTTGTGAGCCTGTACATTGGATATTTTAACTTTTGAAAATGTTTTTTTTTTTTCAATAGTTTAAAAAGGCAAAGAGGTTAAGGTATAAGGGGTTTAGCAGTGACGGAAATCTAGGCTGTCTATACTTGTACAGACTCGCTCTTGAAGGCTTTATAAGCCACTTTCACTCGAGGCTGTTTGGTTTCAGACGACACACAAAGAGTGGGTATGAGGGATATTTCCGTTAAAAACTAATGACACATATGTTTCAGAAAAAATAGAATATATAGGCTCAGTTGAAGAAAGAAGTTGAGAGCCCCTCTTGCTCCCCTGAAAAGGGCTTGCATTCGGGAAAACAGCCGAACGCATCACCGCGTGACGTAGGCAGTGGATTGCTCCGCAAACTTCGGCGAGTAGTTCCAGCAGCTCAGCTTCCGGCTAAAGTTAGCTACAGTAGAATACCTTATCGGCACGTTGGTGAAGGTCGGGACTCGGAGACAGACGTCGTGGTTGTGTTGTTGTGTTGCGTGTAACTGTATGTATTATTGTATAATACGATGCCTAAGCGTTGCGTCATCAGGGGATGCAGTAATTCTTCCCAGTCTGAGGGGATCAGTTTACATTTGTGGCCTAGAGGTGAAACGATTGCGTGGAAGTGGGACCGCTTTGCATGAATCAAGAGAGTGGACTGGATCAAGGGGACACCAGGCGTCTCAGCCATATGTGGAGCCCACTTTACCCCGGATGATTTTGACGGTCTTTGCAGGTGGAAAGCTGGACTGTGCAATGTGTTGCAGTTAAAGAAGGACGCTGTACCGACAGTCAACGTTGCAGCCGCCGCCGTTTCTGGTGCTGGTGCTCCATCAGCCACCGTTGTTCAGCCTTCACAGTCACGAGCAGGTACCACAATGGAGATGAACAGAGTGAGTCTATATGTGTCTTATATTGTATTGCTACTTTTTACAAATTACTTTGTCTTGGATCAATAACAGTAGCTGCTATTTTTTCCACTTTGCCTGTAATTTTAGGTTGTCAAACCAGTTCTCCTGAGATGATCTCCATTGGTGTGTAGTGTGAAATCATCTTGGATGTGCCAGGGAATGTAATGGAGGAGGAGGAGGAGGAGGAGGAGGAGGAGGAGGAGGAGGAGGAGGAGGAGGAGGACCTTCCAGGAGAAGATGATGATAAAGATGTGGAGATTACATCGTCTGGGTCAGTGGTCATGTTGCACTGTAGTTGGTATTGTTGCAATACCATCTATGTTGAAATAATATTTCTCATGTTCTAAATGACAGTTCAACAATAATGATGTCATGCGAATAATAAAGGGATATGGGTGAACTGGTCCTGGCAGCAGATGGCAGGAGTGACAGCCCAGGACACTGTGCCAAGTATGGCACAGTCAGTGTCATTGAGCAGCGGATAAACATGATCCTTCACATGGAAATTGTTCAGGCATGTGTTGCAAAGGGTGCATGTTGTTTGTTAATTGCTCATTTCATATGACATTGTGTCTATCCTACATTCATTTTCTAAATCTAAGTCTTTTTTTCTTGTTAAAGTAATGGGGTGAAGAGTTGGAGTTGGTGTGAGCTTGAGGGTCTGATAAGGATCAAGAACTTCCTGGATGGTGTTGGACTGGTCGTGGAAACCACTCTGTGACAACTGACTGACTTTACAATTTAGGCATTTATCAGACACTCTTAACCCACAGCGATTTACATTAAGTTGAAACATTGCAAAGCAGAATTTACAATACACTTAATGTACTAGAACATGATTGTGATTTAGTGTCTACTGCCTAGTGTGCATCTACACTTTTGAATTATTGAAGCAATCCACACGAAGAAGAAAATATTTTGTAGATAGCTTGATATTATTATTTTAATTTGGTAACAAAGTGTACTAAAGATAGTAGTTTTGTAGTAGGCAGTAAATATGTATACTTTGACTAGGCATCAACAAGAAGATTGACATGCTGGCCTTGAAGAAGGAGACGAGAGCTGTGGGTCTGTGGTTGAGATCTATCACCAATCATCTGTACTGGTCTGCTGGATCAGCTCAGAAGACAACAGGGAGATGATTCTGGTCCTGTTCCACTTACAGAATCAGCACACAGACCTGCCCATCCCTCTCATGCCATCATGTCCTCAAGGCCAGTTGAAAGGCCAAGAACGAAACAAAGAATGGCTGGCATTATGTGAGTGACCTGTTCTAATTTTAGATGGTTATAGATATGTATGTAATCGGTGCCACCTAGAGACAGAGTTCTGAAACTCTGAAACGGAAATAGTAAATACATTAAATAACGTTTTTAATGTTTCTGAATTCCTATTTAATTTCTACAGCAGGCTCTGCTGGTGCTATTGGTCTGGAGAAAATTCTTCACGGGATCTTGATCTCCAAGGATATTGCTCAGCTCTCCACTCACCACCAAACCTCCAGTCTTGAGGCCTTCCACACACTCATCCTGCACTTCCTTCCAAAGCATACTTGCTTCTCATACACAGGAATGCATTACATTTCACAAATGTTATTTTATCTCTCATGTGTTGCGTTTATGCATTACTTCATATTCAGGAACATGCTCTCTTTCTGTTCTGTCTGTTCCCTAGAACATTCCTAGCGGTGATGCATTACAAGGAGAACAGTGTGCGCATGCAGGCAGTGCGGAAAAGTGATGGTATGGTATGGTGATCATCAGTCTACCCAAAAGCAAAGAAGGGAGATTATACGATCTGCAGGGTGAAGACCACTGCAGCCACTTATGGTGAGTAAATAATATTTCTTTATTATCTTCAATGTCACACTCTCCTCTGCCTCAAACCAACTACGTTCATGTCTCTAATCAGTCTAATGCAGGGGTTTTCAACAGGTGGTCTGGGGACCACCAGTGGTGGGTTCCAGGTGGTCCCCAGCTAAGTTGGTTAACCAGATGTAACTCTTGAGAACGTAAAAATGAAACCAAACGGACCCTTGCGGGTCCATTTGGTTTAATTTGTACACTCTCAAGAGTTAAAATATTCATCATCTGAATTAGCCCCAAGTCTACACAACTAGAAGATGGACAAAAGCAAAAGAAATCTTTAGTTTTGGGGTCTGTGGGTCTAAAATGTCCTCAAATGGTGGTCCGTGGCTCAAATGCTGAATAAATGGTGGGCCCTGGTGTCAAAAAGGTTGAAAACCCCTGGTCTAATGGATACTCACCCAGCAAACACGGTCCATTTTTAGTGGACAGGATTTATATTGGTTAAAATCAGGTGATATTCTGTGCCAGATTTGACAAGTGTCTTGGATAACATCACTAATTCGTCCCGGTCCTGTCCTGCTTGCTGGGCACTATCCGTTCTCTGCAATTTGATCTTTGTTACTCCCAGAGACAAACTCAGCATTTTTGTCTAAATGTTTGCCTCCCTTATTTTCCGATCACACCAGACAAATGTATCCACTCTTTTCCAGACTCTTCATTGCTCATAGGGCAGACCACTGTCAACTATACCCAATATACAGTCTATACTATACAAAAGAACATTTACAGGTATGTGTGTTTCTCTCTAGATCCCAGCAAGGGGACATACTCCAATATGGTGCGTGTAAATACAATAAAAATACAAAAAGTAACCTTCAAAGGTAAATACTAAACGCACACTCCAGAAATGCAGTATGACAAAGTAAGTCACCCTGCGTTTCAGTGCGGTCCCAATATATACTTGAAGAGACAATGGGCTCCGTTTTCGTTACCGCTAAACCCCTTATCCCTTAACTTCTTTGCCTTTTTAAACTATTTAAAAACAACATTAGTTCAGTAGTTCAATGGCCATTCTACAAGCTCACAATGTGTTAATAGATTGACATGTTGAAACATTCCAAAACTTTTTTTCAAAATAGTAAAAACAAAATGAGGGATTTGGGATAAGGAGTTTAGCATGCAACTAAAATGGAGCCCAAAGTGTCTGTCTGTTACTGCAACATTGCTTTTTATTTATGTTTTGTTACAGAATACACAACAAAGGTCATGGAGATGGTATCTTCAAAAGTGTCTGAAGACAGTGACAGCCTGCCAATGCCTGCTGCCCCTCCGCTCCACCGTTGTGCCACAAGGCAAACCGCCCAGAGTTGAGCGCTGCCGTTTCCTCATATGTCAGCCGCTTCAGGAAGGATTCATCAGCAGGACACACCTACGCTACATTTCCTTTTACAATAACTTTACTTTGTTCATTCAGTGAAAGCCTCCACCAAGGTTTTAGTTTCCTGAGCATGTTGTAAATAGATTATTAAAATGTAGCTGGTATCATATTGCAATAAGGCATGTATGGTGACAATATAATGAATTACTCTTGCAAAATAGTTTTGTGTCTCCATGTTAATTTGAAGTTATACAAATAAGCATATTATGACCAAGCAGTCATGTAGAAATGAAAGAACCTGAAGACATTAGTGTTAGAAACATGAGTTAATTTATTTGTCTGACAGTTTTAAAAGTTACAACTGTTTTGTAACTGTTTTTCCATCATGGCAGCTTGAATCCAGTGTATGGCATCCCTGCATCGTTTGGGAATCTGTCACGGATTGCTTTGACCCAACATGATGGAATTGGAATTCTGTCATGTACCTGCCAATCTGTCTTCCCCAATTCCAGAAAACGTATTGTCTGTATGAAGTATACGGGAACTTTCTGTGGGAGAAAAAGTAAAACTGAGTTATACTGAGTTATATCTTGTTGATGTGGTTATTTTTGACATCTAGTAATGTAGTGTAGTTTACAGTGTGACTGCAAATACAAAGTGAAATGTGTACTTTTCACAGCAAACTAGCCCACATAAGTTTGGGAAACTAACTATTGAAATTATTTCATCCACATCAATAATATCAACTGGTATTGTATCTTATAATTGCAATTGTTACTTATCCAACTGCTAAAATGTGTGGTTGCACCCTCACCCTCTTTTTTTTTTTTTTTTTTTCCTCAAGCACCAAGCACCTGGCTGGGTAGATGGCGCCGTCCAGGACTGCCGTGGCGTCAACATGCGTTGTGTTCTGTCTGTGTGCTGCTTACGTGTCCTGTTTCACTTCTTATTCTAAAGAAGTGCTTCTACACATCGGGAGCTCAATCCCATCGGATTTTAAGCCTACATTACTCACCCGTTCCACGGACATTCTGGATGTTCTTGTGAGGGAACGGCGTTTTTCGTCAGTGCGGTTCGGTGGATTAAGAGGCAACGGGGAAGAAGAGGGGAACAGATCGCCATTCCGACACCCCGCCATTCCGACCATTGACTGTCATTGATCGGAATAGCGGGGTTTCTCCCCTTTGGTTAAGACCCCGCCACTCCGACGATTATAACACACCGCTATTACGACCCCCCCCCCCCCCCCCCCCCCCCATTCTGTCCGCATTCTGTGCGGACGAACGGCACAGAATGCATGCATGATAGAGCTGTTGCGCCCGCGTGCGTGCGTGTGTGTGTGAGATGGCGACTCGAGTTGAAGACTTAAGAGTCTTGCCTTACTTTTTTGTCCCCACAAAAAAATCCATTCTCCTTTTTTCCTGTCAACCCCGTGCGCAAAGGAAAACAGAGTTTGGGCACTGCAGGAGTTCTCATGCGCAGCCGCTGAACAGGTTTTGTTTTTAGTGCAAAATTAAAAAGGTATGACAAACATACAGTACATAATAGCAGGCAAAGTTATTGACTTCTTCATCTAATATTATAGGCGCAGATTCAGACTGGCATGATTGACTGCCAGCGCACGTGTCTCTAAGCTGCGTGGATAAAAAAGGACGATGAAAAAAAACGTGGCCTATACCTATACCCAATGAAAATATAAAATATATCAATTATTCACTGTATTTACAAGCTGGAATTAAAACAATCGCTTGAAAACTGAGTGAGGATGGCGCATTTGTAATCAGGGGCGTAGCTACGGGTGGGCCAGGGTGGGCCGCGGCCCACCCAAATAGAGAGCTGGCCCACCCATTGAAAACATGACTAAGAACTTGAGAAAACAAAGGACAAAGACCAGAGAGCCTCTAGAGAGAGCATGAGAGGTCCAGACTCACTGTAGTTACAGTATAATGGGGGTGATTTGCGGGCACTAATCACCCATTATAATGCAAATGGGGCTTTACATCGGATATCCTTTGTTTGTAAACCTGCCAGATCGTTATCATTTGGCAGGTATATCTGTGAAAACAATAGCGCTTGTTTCTGTGGGGGGACTTTCACAAGGATTTTTTCAAAGGTTAACTCTGGTCTGTTCTCCTGAAAGAAAATCTGTCATGATCAGCAGACACATTGGTAACTAATTTATAAATGGCTGTGATTCTATAGTGAACAGCTGAAATCTATTTGATAATGATTGTGCTAATGAAACAAAACACTAGGGTCGTTTGCACCAAGAAGGATTAAACCCTAATCTGGTTTAAATCAAGGATCATCTATAATTTCAGTTGCACCAAATTTTAAACCTAGATTTCACTAATCCGGTTTAGTTTTAACCATCCTTTTAATCTTGGCTTTTGTTTTTTAATTGTCGATTTATTTTTCACAGTGAACCTGGATTAATGTCAAACCTGTTGCACAACAACTTTAAACTTTGATTTAAGTACCAATAAGGGCTTAATTCTAAACCTGCAGTAGAGGTGGTTTAAATGTAAACATGGCAGCATTTATCCGATGGATTCATGAAAATGAAAGAGAAAACAAAAGCACAGCTCAAATAAACACAGGGGGCTGTTTGAATCCAGTTGAATTTTATGATTATGATGAATTTAAAAGGCAGTGTGCCGCTTGATTTGACTGAAAATAATATCACGTTCATTGAAACCGTTAGTCAGGCGGCATAAACAGCCCTCTAGCGCTCAGTTTCTGACCCCCTCAATGTCGCAACTCTTCTACCTGATGGCTCCCCCGTGCTAATGTTTTCACACGTGTCGACTCGATCGTCCATAGAAATGTTAATGTGAACAATTGCTGCTGATAGCCTACTGTCATTGTTGTTAATGTCCTACTCCCTGTACTGAGCACCACAGAGTGAAGCACTGTTGAGCGAACGTCTGTTGTCTTTTTAGCAAGCAAGCAGGCTTTTCTTTTTCTTTTGTTTCTTGTTGCAGCATAATATTTTATTCATTTAAACAAACTCCAGTCCATGTTCTCAAATGTGAATGGAATAGTAACGCTAATGGATAAAGGCTCTAGGCTGCTGCTTGTTTATATCACAAAACAGGATGGTGGACACAGAACAAACTGTAATCCATGAATTAATCAGAGTTTCAAGTTTTAATCTCCGTTTAATGGATTTTAATCAGAGGTTATGGACTTAATCACAGATCTGTTAAACAATGCTTCAAATTAAGTTGTGCAACACGACTCGAATTAAAATTAATCTCTGATAAACAAATCTGTGATTAGCACTAAACTAGGCTTTATTTAATCTCTCATGGTGCAAACGACCATATGTATTGGTGACAGGATTATTTTTTCATGTCAAGACATTAATTCAAGAAGATAACCCTAGTACAGTAAAGTAAAGTTATATAAACCGAAATATAAGTGTAATATGGCAATAATAGCAATAAATAGCTTTTCTTGCACGTGCGATTTGCGGCCATCACGCACGCAACATGCCCACCCTGAATCTCTCATGCCCACCCTGAATTGAGTTTCTGGCTACGCCACTGTTTGTAATCTCAAGTTTTTGGATCGGAGTGCCCATTGGAGACATTATTTTAGTTCGTAGGGGAGTAATACGGGTTGCCATGGTAACCATAGAACACAAGTGCAGCTGACGGAGCAGCGAGGAGAGCCATCTAGTAGCCTAGAAGAGTTGCGACATTGAGGCAGTGGCGTAGCCACTGCCTCAATATAGGGTGGGCATGAGTGATTCAGGGTGGGCATGCTGCGTGCGCATGCGTGTTGGCAGCAAATTTGCGTGTGCAAGAAAGGCTATTTATTGCTATTATTGCCGCATTAGGGTTTTATTTCAGTTTATATAACGTTTACTGTACTAGGGTTATCTTCCTGAATTAATGTCTTGTTGGAAATCCTGTCACCAACACATAGGGCTCGATTTAGGTTACATTGGCCCTTATACGCAATTAACACACTTAGCATTGGGGAAGAGGCATTCCCACACTAAAGTTGATAATTTCGTTACCATGCCATCTCCCTTAAACACCTCCTATACGCGTTACATTATGCATAGGTGTGGTTTGGGCGTTTTTAGCTTTCATCCAATCCGTGCTGGTCTTGCCATTCCCTTTAATTCATCCCATATCTATTTCCCTTATCCCTACTGCTATGGCTGACCCTCCTAAGCACGCAGCCTGGCTGCGGGCTTAGGACAGACACATGCATGAGTAGCCTATTCTCAAAGATTATAGCTCTCATTTTCAAACAATTATAGCTCGGTCAATTCTCAATCATTTCTTACCATTCAACATGTTATGTTGAAAAAACATGTTCCATGTTTTTTTTGCTGTATGTGGCGTGCATTTATCCCAAGTCTGTGAAATGTTATAAAGTAAATTGCAAAAAAGTCGTGAATTCGCGGCAAAAAAGACGTCTTTTTGATCATTAATTTCTTGGTCAATTCTGGACCATTTTTTACATTTCAAAATGCAGTGTGACGGGCACACGCCACTCTCTCAGATGCTGTATAGAATATGTGGGTAGGTCTTCTCTACGATGCGGGATCGAGCAATTCGGTGGAAACCGTCCACCGAATTACATTTTGCGTTAGGGACATCGCGTGGAGCAAAAATCGAGCCCATAGTGTTTTGTTTCATTAGCACAATCATTATCAAATAGACTTCAGCTGTTCAGTTGTCTATAGAATCACAGCCATTTTTAAATTAGTTACCAATGTGTCTGCTGATCATGACAGATTTTCTTTTATGAGAACAGACCAGAGGTAACGTTTCACAGCTGTTTGGAAAATCCTTGTGGAAGTTCCCCCACAGAAACCAGCGCTATTGTTTTCACAGATATACCTGCCAAAGAATAACGATCTGGCAGGTTTACAAACAAAGGGTGAATGAAAAGCCTCATTTGCATTATAATGGGTGATTAGTACCCGCAAATCACCCATTATAACTACAGTGAGTCCAGACCTCTCAAGCTCTCTCTAGAGGCTCTCTGGTCTTTGTCCTTTGTTTTCTCAAGTTCTTAGTCATGTTTTCAATGGGTGGGCCAGCTCTCTATTTAGGTGAGCCGCGGCCCACCTCAGCCCACCCGTAGCTACGCCCCTGATTGAGGAGTCAGAACTAAGCGATCGAGCGCTGCAACCTGAATGGGGACAAAATGGAGTTGGAAATACATTGTTTTCAATGAGGGCGACGAAAATAAGATAAGCTATAGGCATGCGTGCCCCATGACACGAACGCAGTTTGCACAACTCTCTATTAGCCTACTCTATGGCTCTGCACCCGAGCTACGTTTAGCCTAAAGTAGTTGAGTGAGTTGGCTAACGTTATGCTCACTTCTAGTATTATAAACAACAGACTATAAATGGATTATAAATCAGTCGAGCAAGTGTTCCTGGGCTTGGAACCTGATTCCACAAAGACGGATGATTATACAAAATAAACGTTTATTAATATTTCCGCGTTGGGGACCATCTTCTAATCAATCAATCAATCACCGTGGATATAACTTTCCTCCCTGACGATGAATCCAGTCGAGCTGCAGTTGTAAAGCAAGCAAGCATCTGTGAGTAAATCTGTTCACGTCCTTAACGTGGTCATATAATATGCTATACTGTACTAATCTGAGACCGCCAAATCTACTGTATGTGGCTGCCTGCCGCTGTGGCATTGTGCAATCCAGTTCTGTATTCAGGCTACATTTAAAAAAAAAATGAGAGAAGGAAAAAAAGACTCGCGTTCTGTTCTGCGCGCCGTTGCCTGGCCTGTGCGTAATGGTTAGGAGGCGGGGCGGGGTTGTGTTGCGTCGGAATCGCGGTGCGTCGGAATGGGGGTGCTTCGGAAGGGAGGTGTGTCGGAATGGGGGTGCGTCGGAGTGCCGATGGGTAACCGAAGAAGAGGAGGTTGCCTGGTTCGCCTACGCCGCAGAGGATCGCGTCCTTCTCTCCCGGGAATATTCCTTGGAAACGTGAACTCTCTTCCAAATAAAATGGATGAACTCCGGTTGCTGGTTGCAAGGAATAATGACTTTCACTCCACGGCTGTCTTTGCGTTTGTTGAGACCCACCTAACGCCGGCAGTCCCAGACGGAGCTGTACAGCTGGAGGGCTTCTCAGCTGTTCGAGCTGACAGGAACTTCGATGCGGTCGGCAAGTCGCGTGGAGGAGGACTCATGTTCTTTGTGAGCGACCGCTGGTGTTCCGATGTAACGGTGATTTTTCAACACTGTTCTAATGCTCTCGAATCACTCTTCATACTGTGTCGCCCGTTTTATTCTCCCCGTGAGTTCCATGCGTTTATCCTCGTGTGTGTTTACATTCCGCCGGACGCTGACGTCACAGCAGCTGTAGACACACTAGCTGATCAGCTGACGGGGGTGGAACGCAACTACCCGGACAGTTTTGTTGTTGCACTGGGGGACTTCAATCAGGCCCATCTGAGCCGGGCCCTCCCCAAGTACAGGCAGCAAGTCACGTGTCCTACTAGGGGTGTGAATACTCTGGATCATTGCTACTGTACCACCAAGGAAGCATACCACTCTGTTCCCCGTGCTGCACTGGGCAAGGGTGACCATCATCTCATCCACCTGATTCCTCGCTACAGGCAGAGATTAAAAATCTCTAAACCTGTAGTGCGGAGCTACAGAGTGTGGTCCAGTGATGCACGTGAGCGTCTTCGTGCCTGGCTGGAGAGTGCTGGATGTGACCAGGACTTCGTTGAGTGGGCGGGGCCTGAGGCTGGTAACTCACTGGATGATTACACCGACACTGTGATGTCATTCATCAGCCTCGGCGAGGAGGTGTGTGTTCCCCTTCGCTCCAGGAAGATCTTCAATAACAACAAGCCCTAGTTCTCAGCCCAACTCAGAAGGCTCAGGTCGGAGAAAGAGGTGGCCAGGCGCAGTGGTGGTGTGGCTCTGTTTAAGCAGGCCAAGTACAGGTTAGAAAGAGGTGGCCAGGCGCAGTGGTGACGTGGCTCTGTTTAAGCAGGCCAAGTACAGGTTAGAAAGAGGTGGCCAGGCGCAGTGGTGACGTGGCTCTGTTTAAGCAGGCCAAGTACAGGTTAGAAAGAGGTGGCCAGGCGCAGTGGTGACGTGGCTCTGTTTAAGCAGGCCAAGTACAGGTTTGCCAGAGCTGTGAAGGAGGCGAAACATCGCTTCTCAGAGAGACTGCGGCAACAGCTCTCTGAGGGGAATTCCTCCTCCGTCTGGAAGGGGCTGAAGACCATCACCAACTACAAGCCCAAGTCCCCACAGGCGTCTGACAACCTGCCGCTCGCTAACGAGCTCAATGAGTTCTACTGTAGATTTGAAAAAGAGGTTCCCCCTGCCCCCTCCCTCCACCCCCCCTGCCACTTCCATCATCTCCGCATCCCCCTCTTTCTGTTTCGGAAAGAGAGGTCAAACTGCTGCTGAGGAGTCAGAACCCACGGAAGGCTGCCGGCCCGGATTCTGTCTCCCCCTCCGTCCTGAAGCACTGCGCTGACCAGCTCGCCCCGGTGTTCACCTCCATCTTCAACGCCTCGCTGGAGCTGTGTCACGTCCCGGAGTGCTTCAAGGCCTCGACCATCATCCCCGTCCCCAAGAAGGCCAAGGTCACAGGGCTCAATGACTATAGACCCGTCGCCCTGACCTCTGTGGTCATGAAGGTCCTGGAGCGCCTTGTCCTGGCTCACCTGAAGAGCATCACAGATCCTGTGCTGGACCAGCTGCAGTTTGCGTACAGGGCCAACAGATCCACGGAGGACGCCGTGAACATGGCTCTGCATTTCATCCTGGAACACCTGGATACTGCAGGCAACTATGCCAGGATCCTGTTTGTGGACTTCAGCTCGGCCTTCAATACAATCCTGCCATCTATCCTGGAGCACCAGCTGTCCCTGCTGCAAGTCCCAGACTCTACTCGGAGGTGGATAACGGACTTCCTCACCAACAGGTCCCAGCGGGTGAAACTGGGGAAGAACATTTCCAGCTCCAGGACCACCAACACCGGTTCCCCGCAGGGCTGTGTCCTGTCCCCACTTCTATTCTCCCTCTACACCAACAGCTGTGTCTCCCTCCACCCGTCCGTCAAGCTACTCAAGTTTGCAGACGACACCACCCTGATTGGCCTCATCTCCAATGGCGATGAGTCACTCTACAGGAGGGAGATTGAGCGGCTGCGGAGTTGGTGCAGTACCAACAACTTGGAGCTTAATGCTCTTAAGACAGTGGAGATGGTGGTGGACTTCCGCAGGAACGCAGCCTCTCCTCCTCCCATCATGCTGGGAGACACCCAGGTGGCTCAGGTGGAGTCATGCAAGTTCCTGGGCATAACCATGTCTCGGGACCTGAAGTGGGAACTGAACATCATGGCCCTCCTAAAGAAGGCGCAGCAGAGGCTGTATTTTCTCAGGCAGTTGAGGAAGTTCAGGCTGCCGAGGCTCATGATGGTTCGGTTCTACACAGCTATCGTGGAGTCCATCCTCACGCACTCCATCATCACCTGGTTCCCCGCTGCTACTGCTAGAGACCTATCCAAGCTGCAGCGGGTGATTCGCTCTGCAGAGAGGGTAATCGGCCATCCTCTGCCCTCCCTCAAGTCCCTGCACGACTCCAGGGCACTGAAGAGGGCAAGGAAGATCATGGCAGACCCCTCCCACCCTGGCCATGGCCTCCTCACCCTGCTCCCCTCTGGGAGAAGGTTGAGGCTGCCAAGGACCTCCAAAGCCCGCCATAGACTGAGCTTTTTCCCTTCAGCTGCCAGGCTGCTCAATGGCTCTGGCTTCCCTTTCATTCCTGCCTCCTAGTGTCACCGGCACTTTCGTCACCGGCAACACAACAACACTATGGTCTATAACTCTGCACTTTTTATTTATGTTTATTGCACTATGTTGTCTGTGTTTGGTGTTGTTTCTGTGAAAAAAAGAATTGAATGCACTCATGTTCACGTCGAAACAAATTCCTATGTGTGTTACACAATGGCAAATAAAGGTATCTGAATCTGAAATGTTCATTGTTTAAGCTACTACAAGTGGTAATAGTCTGGTAGGAAGGTAGGGGTCCCATGCACCCGAAAGATACCTTTTTCTAACCTACTTTTTTAGAATCCCTAAAGTGTCTAATGAATTTTGATGTTACGCAGGGTTCGACAATATAATTGGCCCGCTGGCCCCCCGATGGTTTCAAAACCCCTTCGGACCACCAAATGGCGTCACTCACTGGCCCGGTGGGCCAGTAGAGAAATACCTCTTAAAAATAAATTAATAATAAATACAATTTTAATTCACAAGCAGTGTTTCCCCCAGCGCTTTCTTATCAAGGCGCCCGCCTTGACCAAATCCCTCCCCCGCCTTTGCTACGTTTGATGAACCTGTAGATCAGTTATATTTCGCATGCGACGCTGCCTCGGCTCGCTAACACTGTTCCGCGCTGCCAGTCTACTCTACACTCTACAGGTACGTGCACACACACACAGATTAAAAAGGGGCCTGCAGCCCCAGCTCTTTCGCATGTCTAAAACACAGAAGTGCCCTCATACGGGAGGTTGCCCCTGCCCCCTTATAACACGCTGTCTACACACAAGCGACCGGCTGCCACATTCGCCCGGCCCATCTCTCTCTCTCTCTCTAACCCGATAGTAACTTCTCCACCCACCGCGACACGCTCGATCTTCCCCTAAGTGTTGCGACGTTCGCCACCAACATGGAATATAACGATATAATCCACCATGATTATAACAGCGCTGACTCTCGCATAGACACGAGTGAGACATACAACGAATCGCCAATCCCTCATGCAGCCCGCATTTCCTCAGTGGTAACTGCAGCGCAGCTACTCACGAAAAAAAAAAATCGATTATCTGCTGTGCTTGCAATGTATGTGTCATTTACATACTGTGCATTTCGTGCCTCGCTAAAAGCTCCCAGACTGACAGACTGACTGTCCAGCTCATTATAGGATACTAAAGAGATGGGCTTGCTATGTAAATGCGCACCACTCGTAGCCAACGCATAGTGGTAACTTGTGTCTTTTCTGTTAGTGCTGCGGACAGGCTAACTAGCCAGAGACTACCGACAAACCTCGCTTGTGTGTGTGTGTGTGTGTGTGTGTGTGTGTGTGTGTGTGGTGTGTGTGTGTGTGTGTGTGTGTGTGTGTGTGTGTGTGTGTGTGTGTGTGTGTGTGTGTGTGTGTGTGTGCGTGTGTGTGTGTGTGTGTGTGTGTCGTTAGAAGGGTGACCAGATCTGGGACAGTCCCAGGGTGACCAGGTGTCCCTCTTTGCATGGGACAGTCATTTCAAAAACTTTTCAGTCATCCCACAAATTGAGACCCTGTCCCACATTGTGACTGAGAGATTGAATCGAAAGTGGTCTTTTTTTTTTTTTGCAAACTATGGGGATCGATTACCTGGGCCAGTGGTTACAGTTGTGGGGCCAGTGATTCTTAAAAGCCACTGGCCCGAAGGGCCAGTGGCAAATTTCCCTTATTGTCTATCCCTGTTACCCAATCAATTTTTTGTCCCACATTTTTTTTTTATCATATGTTGTATCCGTCCCCATGGTTCCATCATGTGTAGTGCATACAAACCCAAATTAACACAGAATCTGTTATAATTCGCCTATACTGCAATAACAACTCCTCCCCCCTTCACCCGATTGATATATTTTTTCTAACATTTGCATTTTTACAATCTTCAAGATATATAGTAAACAACTGTTGATGTTACCCATTCATATTTCTGCCCATATGTTTTTTTTTTCTTTTTCAAACCATATCTGTATCCACCCCTGATCTTCAGCTGTGAAACATGAAAACCTTAAATCAGCATATCTCCAGAACTGTACATCTGACAGAAACCATTCACCCCATGTTATGTCTGTCTTTGTATAGCCTCGACACCCAGGCTTTCATTTTCATTCGCGTTGCGCGAAAACGGAAAGCCTGGACTAACGCACGTTGGAAAGTGGCCTTGAGGGAGGAGTGAACCTTCCGGGGTGGGCGTCGCTCTAAATGATGTGACGTAGAACAGCAGTGGACGGGAGGGGGAGGGGCCGGAGATGACGACACGTTAGTGAGATCAAATCAGAGCGCAGCACTTCCGCCGTGTGGATCCCACGACACCCCGCCCCCCAAGGCCAAAATCATTGAGGGCTAGACCAGGCTAGCCTTTGTATGATGAACTCCTCCTCCATGCACACTATTGATATATATTTTTTTGCATTTGCATTTTTACAATCTTCAAGATGTATAGTAAAGAACGGCTGATGTTACCCACTTCAAATATGGGCACACTTATGTTCATTGTGCCAATTAAAAAAAATCTTTTAGGTACTGTGCATGCAACAATGTCATAAAATCTTGATTAAATTATATGTACAAACAAACAACACAATTCAGTTTTATTTTGGCATGACTGAAAAGTCTATTAATTAATAATAAGGGTAATAATAATAATAATACATTTTATTTATAACGCACTTCATATTTGATGCATTTGAGACAGTGCTTTGGCTTTGAAAATCATTGCGCCTGACAACCGACAGGGCGGCGCCGAAGTGCAGTTTAAGGGGACAAAACAAAGAAATCTCCAGGCAAAAATGCGTTTTATTAAACAACGCGACACACTACAATCCTAATTTTAGACACAATAAGTGTCTAACATCCGTACCAACATGTGCGAGTACTTTATATTTGAAAACGGAATGTTTATGTACATGTTATTGTTGTAAATCTTCCAGGCTGTGGCGATTTGCCTCAAAATGGATCAACCTGCGCCATGACTGTCATGATAATGGCAGTCATGTTTCAGGGCTACCTATGGGCCCAAAGCAACTCAATCCAACTCAATTCAATTCAATTCAAAGCTTGGAATGCACCCTATGGGCCCAAAGCAACTCAATCCAATTCAATTCAAAGCTTGGAATGCACCCTATAGAGATGCGCAGTGACGTCACCGCCCCGGTTCCGGAAGTCTTTTCCCAATTCATTTTTCTCATAGACTTTTCGAAAATAATTTATATCAAGACGATTACGCCGCGGACAGAGCCACTCGAGTCGTGACGAATCATGATGACACACACAGACTTTTGGGACAATAAAATCATTTCTAAGATGAAAAACGAAACAAAAAGTCTTGTATCATGCCGTTTTCTACTTCTTCCCAATTATATATTATATGACGATATTGTGTTTGTTGTCATGATTTGTCACGACCTGAGTTGGCTTTGGCCGCGGCGTAATCGTCTTGATATAAATTATTTTCGAAAAGTCTATGAGAAAAATGAATGGGGAAAAGACTTCCGGAACCGGGGCGGTGACGTCACTGCGCAACTCTATGGGCCCAAAGCAACTCAATTCAATTCAAAGCTTGGAATGCACCCTATGGGCCCAAAGCAACTCAATCCAATTCAATTCAAAGCTTGGAATTCAATTCAATTCAATTCAGTTCAATTCAATTCAAAGGATCTTTATTTGCATGAGAAAACACACGTTTACATTGCCAAAGCAACAACCAATACAATACAACTCTCTCTCACTAGATGGCGCTGCTCTGGCTTCTACTGTCCCAGGTTGCCAGGTGTGCTTATTATAAGCGTCTTTTCAGTGAAATTGTTTATAATTATTAGTGGTTGCGGGTTGCGTTTTTTGGTGCTTATTTAAAGTGTAGTTTATTTGGTCTTGTTGTTTAAACCACTGATTCTAACACATAAGGACCTCCAGATAATTGCATCTGTCCAAGGACTCTGTGTTTAAAATGTTTTGTGTCACTAAGAAGATTTGTGTTGGAGTTAAAATGAATACATTTTGTCACATTGTTCTCACGTGATTGTGTTGTAAATAGCAGATCTACAAGCTCACAGCACGTTGTGAGATTGTAGATCTGCGATGTTCAAACAGCCTTTAGTCAGGCTTCTTTTGGCCTTGTTTTCATGGAGCTGCTTGCTTGATTCTTCCACACAACGTGGCAACCCATTGCTTCTTCATCGTAATGGCGGAATAGGAGAGAAGCTCTTTGTTGCTGTTGATCCTCCTCTCGACACATTTTAGATTATATTAAGTTAAACTCCAGCGGTGTTTCCTCACTCACTCAGCCCAGCTTCCAGTTCAGTTTGTCGGCGTTGAAGTCCAGAAAACAGCGGTAGTTTGGAAGACTCTCTTTGGTGAAAATGTCTTCTAAAGGAGGTAAAACAAGTAAACATCGCTAGTTTGGAAGGAATACCGGACATCTCGCCCGTGAATACCGGACATCTCGCCTGTGAATACCGGACATCTCGCTGTGAAAACCGGACATCTCGCTGTGAAAACCGGACATCTCCGTCGTAAATACCGGAGATCTTACCTGTGAATTCTGGACATCCCTCCCGTGAATACCGGACATCTCGCCCGTGAATACCGGACATCTCGCCCGTGAATACCGGACATCTCGCCCATGAATACCGGACATCTCGCCTGTTTAACAAATCGCTGAAGAGAAAAGTCTCCATCTATGTCTTCATTGTTATTTTAACATGCTGTCATCACCAGTTTAGACGTGATAGTTCAATTAGAATCACTAAACCGTGGTTGTTTCTGATCCAGAGTTTCTCTGGTGTAAATGTCTCCTAAAGGAGGTAAAACGAGTCACATGGAGTCTGTACGGCTGAAGATACATGAACACATGACATCAGTGGTGGGAGAGGACATATTGTGTGTTTTGGACAAACAGCAGCAGAGTGGTGATGTCAGAGTGCTTGTGTTGGAGCGCCTCAGTGTGGCGGCGGAGTGGATGATCAGTCTCTTCCAGAGAGAGATGGAGACACTAGAAACTCTGCTGGAGAAACACAAGAAACTGCTGGACATTGATTTTGACATAGACATCCATCAATATGCTGCAGGTATGTGTGACGTGCACGCTGACACACACACACACACACACACACACACACACACACACACACACACACACACACACACACACACACACTAGCATGTAAAAAATTAATAGGGGGTTCCAGTATGTACAAACTGATGTTAAAATGTTGAGAAGCATAGGACTTTACTACTTTCAGATTTCATCTGCTTTCCATTGAGGTAGAAGAATAGCACTTTACTGTTTGGGAGAATGAGTTGAACCCTGTGAGCACCTTTCTGGCAAGATGGCCGCGGTCTGAACAGCGCCAATAGAGTGCTATGTCTATGTTAGTTGATATATAGACAAATACACATCTAATTTACTGAAGTTTAGCAAATGTATGTCTGTTAGGTTGTCAAGGCTACAGTAACTGCTACAGGTACGATAGTCTGAAGAGGTGCGTTTTTCAGACATCAGTGAAAATCTGAAGGGAGGTTCATTCCATAGTTTAGATTGGGAGTGAGTGTCTGCAGTTCTGACTGCAATGGATTCATTCCATAGTTTTGGGGCCAGAAGGGAGAAGAGTTTGGGGGGTGTGGAGCGTTGTCCAGCTGTTTTAGTGAGGGTAATTCCAGCGTCTTGCATTGGCCGCAATTCAACTCTAGATTATTTTATAATTGGTCTGAATATAGAGTTGCAATATAGTCTATTGACTCCCCTATAACGAGTTGCTTTGTTTTATTAGTTTTATTAAACAATGTTAAACTCACCAACATTCCAACATCCTCTTTCTATATGCAAACCTTTTGTGCTATAAAAAATCCACTGTAGACCACTGTTATGAGCTACTCTCTGTTCAAAATAATCCACAAGCAACAACACTGAGCTGCCATCTTGACTTTTTACAACAGGACGTGAGGGAGGGCGCTTGTTTAATACACTGAACAGGCTTACCAATCAAGGCTAGGAAAAATAACAGTAGCTGCCTTTGATTGAAATGTTCATGAACAGCTTACTAACTAAATAAAAGACCAGACCAATGGTGGCCACATTGTTGATTTCATCAAGACATTTATAGATGTACAACTATTCATTTCTGCCAAGCCAGAAGCTGCAAATCATAGTGGAGATAAAAGGGAAAAGGAAATATTCAAGGTTCTTTATTTGTCACTCCAGTGTATGTCAGGACATATACAGGGATGAAATAACATTTCCATTGTTCCACAGTGCAAAGACAATAGACAGTGCAATAAGAAAAGGGACAAATACAAACACAAGAACAAGTGATGTAGTGCAACAGACCAGAGCAATAAAGTGCAACTATACTCAACAAAAATACAAACACAACACTTTTGCTTTTGCTCCCATTTATCAGGGGATGGACTTAAAGACCTAAAATTCATTCCAGATATACAATATTACCATTGTTCTCAAACATTGTTCACAGATCTGCCTAAATGTGTGATATTGAGCACTTCTGCTTTGTTAAGATAATCCATCCCACCTCACAGGTGTGCCACATCAAGATGCAGATGTGATCATGGTTATTGCACTGGTGTACCTTAGACCATCCACAACAAAAGGCCACCCTGAAATGTGCAACTTCTTTTATTATTATTGGGGGTATAGGGCTCCGAACCAGTCAGTATCTGGTGTGACCACCATTTGCCTTATGCAGTGCAACACTTCTTCTTCACATAGAGTTTATCAGATTCTCAATTGTGGCCTGTAGAATGTTGGTCCACTCCTCTTCAATGGCTATGTGAAGTTGCTGGATATTAGTGGGAGCTGGTACGCACTGTCAAAATGGTAATAATGTGGTGGTAATGTGTTATTACCATTTTGACAGTGTGTACCAGTTCCCACTGATATCCAGCAACTTGACATAGCCATTGAAGAGGAGTGGACCAACATTCCACAGGCCACAATTGACAATCTGTTAAACTCTATGTGAAGAAGATGTGTTGTACTGCATGAGGCAAATGGTGGTCACACTGGATACTGACTGGTTCGGAGTCCCATATCCCCAATAAGGCAAAGAAAAATTGCACATTTCAGGGTGGCCTTTTATTGTGGACAGTCTAAGGTACACCTGTGCACTAACCATGATGTCAGTCTGCATCATGATGTGGCACACCCGTGAGGTGGGATGGATTATCTTAACAAAGCAGAAGTGCTCAATATCACACATTTAGGCAGATTTGTGAACAGTGTTTGAGAGAAATGGTAATATTGTACATCTGGAATTAATTTTAGGTCTTTAAGTCCATCCCTGAAAAATGGGAGCAAAAACAAAAGTGTTGCGTTTATATTTTTGTTGAGTATATAACAGCATAAAGTGAGGTGAAGGTGCTAAGGTATAATAAAGTGGCAAATAGTGAAATTTAAACAGACAGTAGACGGGGACTAGACAGGACAAATGTATATATACTACAACTAAACTATATGGCTAAAACTACAACATACTACAACTAAGCAACTAAAACAGACACATACTGTATATACTACAACTATAGAATTCTACAACTAAACTATACAGTTAAATAAACATACTACAACTAAGCACTACTATACTAACAGTTAAGCTATCACAACTATGACTGAGGTATTAGAGGTAGTTACATGTGCAGGAGAGATAGTAGCAGAAGGGTACATACTAAAGGGTTTTCCTTCAGATAATGAAGGGTATTACTGTACATGTACAAGAGGATAGCAGCAGTTCGGTACAATCTTTCTGGTTGTAGAATGGGAAATATAACCACATGACATGATAATTTATAACACCTGCGATGTAAATAGGTTTTCAGTCTAATGGGTCCCAGAATGCAGGGAGGGTCTTTTGGATGAGTCCCGGGGACATTTGATGAGTCTCACTTGGATGATGCTAGGAGTCATATTTTGTCATTTTTAATAATTGTAGAAGTATTGTCTGAAATATAAATAGGTACAATTTCAACCTGGGATTGAAATTGGGAGGAAGTAGCACAAGTTATGGAGGTAGTCAGTGTTCAGGCTCTGGCAGCACAGGTAGATGTAGGAGCAGAATATACTGTCTAAAATGAAATTATTATGAATACAGCTGGTGATATTAACTACAATAAAGTCATTGATCTAAGACATTATTGGCCAGTGAAATCGATAATTATAAAACGGACCCAGTTTTAACTTAATATATACAATTCACAATTTAGGCGTTTTGCAGACTTAATCCATGCAGATTTGCATGTATAACGTAGGTGCCCCATTTGGGATAAAAGCGGCGATTTTGGCCGAAAAGCTACTCAGGTTGGATGCAGCCATGCAAAATTATCATGATTGTTTTATTTTTACTACAATCTCTTCTGTGGTAGGTTATTACTGTACACATAGCACAGACCCGTGGACCCCTTCTGTATCCTTTTGGACGCGGAACAGGTCTCTCAACTCAGGGGTCGACATTTCATTCTCATGTCATTTTCACTGGCCGAGTTGGGCCAGTGTAAGGATCCATCTGGTGGTCCGAACGGGTTCTAAAACTACATTCGGGACATTGGGCCAATTATAATGTCGACCCCTGGAACTTAAACAATCAATCAACTTTTATTGCTCAGACTCAGGGTCCAGTAAAAACAACGGACAACATACAGAGACAACTATACAACAGAAAACATCCCTCCTCCATCAAAACATCACTTATACAGTAAACAGTCATACCAGTGCTTCCAAAAAGCAGATTGATACCTTGTAGTACTGAAGCTGGGGTTACATAACAATAAAATCACAGAGTTCTGGGACTCATTTAGGCGACACATGAACTTGTACATTAGGTTTCTTAGTAATGCATGAAGAGTACACACTCCAACACTACAGAATAACTCACTAGCACTGCACCACCTTGGCTTTTTCATCAAAATGCGCATGCAGTCATTATAAGCAACCTGTAGTTTATACATGCTTGCTTTCTTATACCTGACCCACAAGGGGGCGCTATATAGGGGTGTGCAGTATGCTCTGAATAGATTTACCTTTACCTCAGGTGAACAGGAGTGGAATTTCCTTCCCAACATGTTGGCCTGAGCATAAAGAACACAACGCTGCCTGTACAAATCATCATCATCAGACAGTTGGTCTGTTATTATATGTCCCAAGTATTTGGCTTTACTGCAAATAGATAAATTTTGGTTTGACAAAAAGAAAGAAGGAAACAAGAGGTCTTTGTCTGCCTTCGTTCTACAAATCATTACTACACTCTTTTTGGCACTATATTTAATGTCATATGCTATCCCGTATTCAGAGCATACATTCAGTAGGTGTTGGAACCCAGCACTACTGGGAGACGGTACAACCAGGTCATCAGCATACATTAAATGATTAACCAGTGAGTTACCAGTGAGTTACCAATCTTACAACCTGTGTTACTGTTGTTAAGCTGTAGAGAGAGATCGTTCATATAAAGATTGAACAGGGCCGGTGAGAGTAACCCCCCCCCCCCCCCCCCCCCCCCCCCCCTGCCGGACCCCATTACCCACAGTAAAGGGAGCTGACTTCCCCATCTAACCTGCATGCTTTGGTTAGCATACCAGTATGCCAGGATCCTTATGATGCTGTCAGGCACCCCCCTTTCTCTCAGTTTAATAAATAGCTTACGGTGACAGACCCTGTCAAAGGCCCGAGAGGCATCAATAAAACCAACAATAACAGAGGAATTCTGCTTTCTATACATGTCGACAACTTATTTTAAACTGTATATACAAAGGTCAGTACCATGTTTGGCCTTGAACCCAAATTGATTGCCAGTAGTAATAAAAAAAAAGAGCTTAATCTATCTTAACAGGATTCTCTCAAAGACCTTTGACAGAACACTGGCTAGAGCAATAGGTCTGTAGTTATCTAGGCTCCCCACTTTTCCTGTCTTGTCCTTAATAACCGGCACCAGTGTTACAGACAACATAGAGTGTGGCAGTAGGGTGTCCACCCAGTATTCCGACCTCCCATAATTCCGACCTCCCATAATTCCGAAAAAAGCAAAAAAAATAAGAACTCCCATAGGTACGACCTCCCGTTTTTCCGACCATCGGAAGAACGGGATTTCGAGATTATGGGTTGGGTTTTATGGTGAATAAATTAAGACTATTCAATAAGTGATTGACTTTGTTCTACTGTAGTTTAATAAATGCTGTCCCTAGAAATGTGTTTGACTTTATTATGCTGCAGATGTTTTTACATTTCTGTCATATGCGTTCATAGACGCATGAGAGTCTACTCTACAATGTGATCAACAGTAGGAATTGACTATAAAGTCGTTCCTTATATTATTATTATTATTATTATTATTATTATTATTACCCTTATTATTAACCCTATTATTATTGTTTGATGTATTTATTGTGTCGATCAAATAAAATAATAAAATATTATGCGATCATCGTGCACAACGCACAAAGCATTGATTTAAGACATACAGTACCACCTGGGCATTATGCGGCCGGGGCCTAATGCGGCCTTTTCGCTGACTCTGACCGCCCCGTGAAAGGGTAGCCTATGTGGTTTTCAACCAGTGGGCCAGGGACCACCAATGGTTCTTGAGAGTTCCAGATAAATAGGGAAAGTTGGTTAACCAGATGTAACTTTTGAGAGAGAAAAAAATAAAACCAAATGGATCCTGGCGGGTCCATTTGGTTTCAGGTTTACGCTCTGAAGAGTTAAAATACTCATCTCTGAGCCGTTTTCAAACAGGGATATCCAGTTGTCCTGAGAGCGTTGGTAAGGTTGGTAATGAACCCGTACGGTACGGGCTCATTTGGTTTCATTTTACGCGCTCGATTTGTAGGCTACTCAAAGGCTGGGTCTGAGAGGCTAAATGGTGGTCCGTGGGACACTGGTGTCAAAATGATTGAAAACCACATGTCTTGTAAAAATGATTGGAAACCACATGTCTTAAATGTATTCCTGTTTGTAGGCTAGATTTCTGCAATACATATATAAAATATTGTGCGATCATCGTGCACCAACGCACAAGGCATTGATTAAGGCATTAAACAGGACGCTGTCATGTCGACAGCAAATGGCCTATAACTCAATTCTGTATGCTTTCTACTTTAATATGATAATGCAACCCATAATGTCCACTGACGGACTTTGAAAATAAGTAGTCTTCATTTCACAATATTGCTTTTATTTGCTCAAAACAAGCCAAATAGGGCAAAAAACAAAAACAGCAACATTTCAGGTCAGAACAAAAACGAGGATCACTTTTACAAACTTTTTTTTTTTAGAAAAACAGTCAAATTACATTCGTATGAAAATAATAACTGCATGGTGGAAAAAAATGCAGTGGTGTCATTAACTTATTATTAACTTATCATTAAATTAAAAGAAAATAAAAACATTGCATTTAAAAAAAAAAGGTTACAGACCCCTAGGCCTCTCACACGAATTCGTGCACACAATGCCTTATTGCGTCCCAATATTCGGGCACGTCGATGTCCCCGCGGTGGTACTCCCTCTTCAAACGGGAGATTCGGCTTTCAAGGCGCCTCCATTTCTTTTTTTGTCGAGGGCGAGGCTCTCCCCTTTCTGCTGCGCCTGCTCTGACCTCCACCAGCCGCTGCTCATCTTTAAGCCGCCGCAGAAAGATCCAGAGTGATGGATGGCGCCTCTCCAGAGCTCTGTTCCATCTTCCATGGAATCCTGAGAAACACAGATAATAATTTAATAATCCACCTCTCGTGTGTGTGTGTGTGTGTGTGTGTGTGTGTGTGTGTGTGTGTGTGTGTTATGGTTAATGCGTGTGTGTGTTATGGTTAATGCGTGTGTGTGTGTGTGTGTGTGTGTGTGTGTGTGTGTGTGTGTGTTATGGTTAATGCGTGTGTGTGTGTGCGCGCGCGCGCGTGCGTGCGTGCGTGCGTGCGTGCGTGCGTGCGTGCGTGCGTGCGTGCGTGCGTGCGTGCGTGCGTGCGTGCGTGCGTGCGTGCGTGCGTGCGTGCGTGCGTGCGTGTGTGTGTGTGTGTGTCACAAGGGCTTACCTTCCACAAAGTTGTTTGTGCGGTTGTCCGACGTCCGTTCATACACGTTCCACAGTACTGGGGGGAACAGTGCGCCAGGCTGGATGTAGTTGCGCTCCATGTACTGCAAGAAATCCCCCAGACCGTGGAAGCGCCGCACCAGCCGCCGTGTCGCTCTGTCGTTGGAGAGGAGGTCGAAATTCTGGCCCACCACAGCCAAGGGCAGGTATCCGAGCGCCATAAATTTTTGGAGGCATTTTCTTAAGCTCTGAGAGCGGCGGTATGCCCCAGCAAGGCCCTCATTCTGTATTCGCCTCCATAGACTTTGGCAAAAATGAAAATAGCAACATAATGACTGGCTATTTGGCAATTCTGTTTGAATGGCCGTAAGCAGAGAGCTCTCGAAATCAGTAATTATGTGCTGCGGCCTCCAGCGATGCCCCGTTATGCGGCGGACCTTCGCCTTGACGTGGGACAGGACCTCCCTGTACTGGCCAACCTCTTTGCCGTTCATCAGGCACATGACTAGGGGCACCACTCTTCCCCGGTATTTGCCATGGATGGTCACAAATTGCTCGTATGGCCTCGGGCAGGTTTTAAATGTGCCATCCATGTAAATGTCTGAACACCGTCGTAACTTTCTATAATTTCCCTCTGTGCCAAAAATCAAAATTCCCCAATCATTGTCTTGATGAGACAGAAACTCATTTCCATCCCATGTTCTGGCCCACTCATCTTCAACACGAACGTCATGAACGCTGTGTGGGATTCGAGGCATAAGAGCAGCACGCCTTCTGTTTAGTTGGGAACGCACAGTGTCGAATTGGGGTATATTTTCATTAACAGCAGCCGCTCTAACGACCTCGTCATACACCCTCTTAACGGGCTTTGTTGGGTCAGCTTCAATCGCCTGAATCATCCTCTGCACAATGTCAGTGCCTGATATAATCAAGGAGTCATCTCCGTGGTTGTGTACTGGTGCATTTAAAATGATGATATTCGGATTAACGGCATCTATATTGAATTGCGCGGTTTGGATGAAAACATTGCAGGTCTTCCTCCAGCACCGCCAGTAAAATTTTGCACCTTTGGTTTTGTTTTTTTGGTAGCGGTATCCATTATGTACAAGAATTTTGCCTCCCCTCTTTCCTGGCTGCAGAGTTGCCATTACGCACGACGCACGAGTCACGACACTTACTTTACGCGCGGCGCTAGACGTGTTCTGCGTTCAAACAGGCATCAACTGGCATAGGACATTCGACGCCTTTTATACTCTTCTAAATGCAATTAACACCAGCCGGTTCTGCTTCCCTTAATTAAGGGACGGATGCAATGCTCCTTGGCACAGGACGATTCATATCATGCTGATTGCAGTAAGCATTGTTCAATTAATGGAGACCGGCTGGGTGTAATAAAATGAATTGCATTTAGGAGAGTATAAAAGGCGTCGAATGTCCTATTCCAGTTGATGCCAGTTTAAACGCAGAACACCTCTAGCGCCGCGCGTAAAGTGTCGTGACTCGTGCGTAATGGCAACTTTGCAGCCAGGAAAGAGAGGCGGCAAAATTCTGGTACATAATGGATACCGCTACCAAAAAAACAAAACCAAAGGTGGAAAGATCTACTGGCGGTGCTGGAGGAAGACCTGCAATGTTTTCATCCAAACCGCGCAATTCAATATAGCTGCAATTAATCAAAATATAATCGTTTTAAACGCACCAGTACACAACCACGGAGATGACTCCTCAGTTATATCAGGCACTGACATTGTGCAGAGGATGATTCAAGCGATTGAAGCTGACCCAACAAAGTCCGTTAAGAAGGTGTACGACGAGGTTGTCAGAGGGGCTGCAGATGGTGAGAGCATCCCTGAATTCGACAGCGTGCGCTCCCAACTGAACAGGAAGCGTGCTGCTCTTCGGCCTCCACCTCCAACCACGCACAATGTTAAACTTTGTATTGAACATGAGTGGGCCAAAACATGGTATGGGTGACTTTTGATATTTATTATTTTCACACAAGTGCAAGCTAGGGAATTTAATTGTTCCTGAAATGTTGCTGTTTTTGTTTTTGCCTATGGCTTGTTTAGGCCTATTTGACTGAATAAAAGCAATATTGTGAATGAAGACTACTTCTTTTCAAAGTGCATGAGTGGACATTATTATTATTACCCTTATTAATAAACCATTATTTACCCATTATTTTAAGTAGAAAGCATACAGAATTGAGTTATAGGCCATTTGCTGTCGACAGTCTTTATCTACGGGTGGGCAATTATTTTTCCCAAGGGGCCAAATGAGATGCATAAAATATTGTGGAGGGCCAAGACTAAAGGCTGAACTAAAGTCTGCATAATATTAATTTATTTACTATTAAATATTAACTGGTTGTGTGACCGTTAGTGCTGACCACCCAAGGGTTCTCCGGTTAGAGAGATGACATTGAGTATATATATATATATATATATATATATATATATATATATATATATATATATATATATATATATATATATATATATATATATATATATATATATATATATATATAAGATATATAAGATGATGGTTTATTGCAGGTTTCAGTTATCCATAATGCCATGCCATGGTTTTCTAGAACAGAGAAAAGGAGTACATTCAACCAACAGTCATGAATGATATAATGCAAATATGTAGATAGTGTTAGATTAACATAGTAATTAGCAAATGGCAGGGGATACAATCATTATAGAGTAAATAATTATAATTTAGCATATATACACACATAATAAATGACCATACATAACAGATGACATATTGCAAGGGCAACAATTTAGTCCATGGCATAATACAACAATTCAAGTCAGTGCAAAGCTTACAATGTCAAGTACGCATGGCTGGTTTGACGTTGGAAAGTTGGGGAGCTGCCTGTAGATGTTGCCTGTGTGGAGGCTAGAGACTGACTGAGGGTGGTTGAAAAGGGAGCTGGTTATATCGTGGTGCACCTGGGCTGTGATTGGATAATGAGTGGATTGGGGTGGAGTGTTGGAAAATACAGGAGTCTCTTAAGGCACAGAGGGTAGGGATGTCCAGAGGCTGCCAGACAGACAGCAGGCAGATAATTCACAACAATTACAATATAAAAGTAAGAGTGAGACTAACAATTTCTATTTATTCAGTATATGAGCCACGGACCACCATTTGATGACTAGCCCCACAGACCCCAAAAGTAAAGATTTATTTTGCTTTTGTCCAGAATTCCTGCAGGCTGGATTGATCAGAAATGACATTTTTACGTTCTCTGGCTAATTCAGATGAGTATTTTAACTCTTGAGCGCGTAAACATGAAAACAAATGGACCCGGCCGCAAGGGTCCATTTGTTTTTATTTTTTACTCTTTTATTTTTTACCATCTCAAAGAGTTACATCTGGTTAACCAACTTTTTATATTTAACTAGAACTCTCTCAAGAACCATTGGTGGTCCCTGGCCCACTGGTTGAAAACCACATAGGCTACCCTTTCACGGGGCGGTCAGAGTCAGGGAAAAGGCCGCATTAGGCCCCGGCCGCATAATGCCCAGGTGGTACTGTATGTCTTAAATCAATGCTTTGTGCGTTGTGCACGATGATCGCATAATATTTCATGTATTTATTGCAGAAATGTACAAACAGGAATACATTTAAGACCTGTGGTTTTCAATCATTTTGACACCAGTGTCCCACGGACCACCATTTAGCCTCTCAGACCCAGCCTTTGAGTAGGCTACAACCCGAACGCATAAAATGAAGCCTAATGAGCCCATACCATACGGTTCATTTGGATTCATTTTACAGAGTTACATTTGGTTACCTTGCCAGGCTCTCTCAGGACCACTGGATAGTTTGAAAACCTAAGATTTTGTCATGTAGTTTTAATTCACCTCGCTCAGCAGAGCTCTATAGCAGCAACGCACGGGGAATCCCCGTGCGCCTCATTGCTGCAGGGATCTTGATTGACAGAAAGAAATACATACATCAAATAATAATAATAAGGGTAAAGTCAATTCCTACTGTCGATCACATTGTAGGCTATACTATAGCCTACAATGTGATCGACAGTAGGCAACCCCAGTAGGCAACCTTTTCGACATGAAGTGCCATGATTTTTTTTTCGTTGACCCTCCGAGTGCCACAGTAAAATTTACAATAAATTAAAGAAATAAAAAAATAGGCCTAGAGTCAATACATCGAGCATTTTCACGATTTTTACATATTTAATGGCCATTTTCTGCGGTTATATGTCATGCTTAGGCCATATTAGACTTAGGGTGACCAAAACTCTTTAGGCTATTTGAGGACAAGTAGGCCTATTACTTGTGAGGGTAAAGTCGGAGAGTTAATTGCGGGTAGCAATACTTAAGTTGGTATTAAAAATGCCTCATATTTGTCCACACATAGTCCTAATAATGCCCATCATTTTGTTATTTAGGCTATTCATGTTGGTCTGTATTTCTCCCGTTATTTTAACAGGCTTAAAACGCATCTAGCAAAAAAGAGACAGTGAGAGAAAACAGAAAGGGGACTATTAGGGCTCTGTAGTCTGTCAGTCTCAATGTGGGACTGACAGGGTGTCAATTTGTGGGATGACTGAAAAGTAAAATGAGTGACTGTCCCACATAAAGAGGGACCTCTAGTCACCCTGAGACTGTCCCACAGAAACAGGGACATCTGGTCACCCTCAAACAACAAGCCGTTTTTCTGCTCCGGCGCGCGCGCACAAACACACACACACACACACACACACACACACACACACACACACACACACACACACACACACACACACACACACACACACACACACACACACACACACACACACACACACACAGCGTTGTTTGTTTAGGCTGACATGACGGGAGGACCGCGGGTTCTGCAGGGCAGACACAGACGCCATGCCAAGGAGGATTACTTTTTACTGGTTTTGGAGGAAAGTTGGACACGGGGCTCCGCGTGCGTGCACGCCCTTATGATTGATAGAGCGCAGCAAGTGTCAACACTGGATCAGACTCGCTCCGGTTGAATATTGATTAAATTAATTAATAATCGCGGCCGTTGCAATTTGCTAATCAAATCGCAATTTCAGTATTGATCCTATTAGCCGCTAATAGGATCAATACTCCCATGCAGTCTATGAACGCATATAACAGAAATGTAAAAAATATGCAGCATAATGAAGTCAAACACATGTCTAGGGACAGCATTTATTAAACTACAGTAGAACAAGTCAATCACTTATTGAATAGCCTTAATTTATTCACCATAAACTCCAACCCATAATCCCGAAATCCCGTTCTTCCGATGGTCGGAAAAACGGGAGGTCGTACCTATGGGAGTTCTTATTTTTTTGCTTTTTTCTGAATTATGGGAGGTCGGAATTATGGGAGGTCGGAATAATGACATGGCACCGGCAGTAGACAGTGTGTCATGAGACCTGTAAAACACATTGCGAGTAGAACAGCAACCTTAGGACTGGCATGTTTAAGATGCTCTGCACTTATTAAATCTGACCCACATGATTTGTTATCAGAAAGTTGCGCAATTGCATGTAGGACCTCATTAACTGAGATTCCAGCAGCATCACTATTATGCACGGTTCCCACCTCATAAGGTTCACTCTTAACACAGTTAAATACTTCAGAGTAATGCTGCCTCCACAGCTCAGCTATATTACACCGGAGACACCCTCCATGCTGCATGGCAATGTTGTGTTATTTCTGTTCAGAGCTCTCACCTCTTTCCAGAAACCTGTTGCATCCTGGTCATAAAGCTTTTCAGCCATTGAGTCTGCTCTCATAGTAGCTTCCTGTTTGCTCACAAAGCATAAAGCATACTTATATTTGGCATGAGCTTGTTTTTTATGCTCCAGGACAGGCCCATGTCTGGGCCGACCTGCTAGGACCCAGGCTTTATATGGTCCATAGGCCCATGTCTGGGCCGACCTGCTAGGACCCAGGCTTTATATGGTCCATAGGCCCATGTCTGGGCCGACCTGCTAGGACCCAGGCTTTATATGCCTTCTTAGCCTCTACATGATGAACCGCCACATACTCATTCCACCCTGGCTTAACAGTTTTCGTGCCGTTGAAATGAATCTACGTCTTTCGTTATCATTATGATTTACAGTAACAACTGATGCCGCTGACGTTAACGCTACTGTACGTGACGTAACCTACCGGCGCCGGTTCAATACGATCCCCATGCTAACAGCAGCTAGCAGCGACCGCGGCGACCATTGCTAGAGCATAACAAGGGCCGGACTAACCCGGAACCAAAAGTGTGTGTCCGTCCACTAACTTGTCCGTCGGGAAACATGCACCGAAATATGAAATATGATTTTTAGATGAAAATCGCTGGCACTGTCGAACTCCAAAAATATGCAAAAGGGCTGGCACTGAGAGAGTTAGCATTTTTCTTATTCCTATTAGTTGAAGTGAGCAAGGGTCTACCAGCATTATACATAGCCCCCACTACACATTCATATAGGGTACAGAGGTCCTTACTATGAGAGTTAACTTTACAGTTTACATTAGCACATAGTATAGCATCATAAGGCAAACACACGTCACTCAGAGCATCATCAGTTCTCCCATAATACTCCAGAACATCATTATCTTTGAGTTTAGACCAATCTATTTTTATTTTACAGTCTCTATCCCCACCTTGGGACAGCTCAGGGAGACTAGCAACATCAATATGTAATATGACAGGCGATAGATGACTCATAGTCAATCTGTATACTATTTGGTTTCATGTTTACACTCTCAAGAGTTAAAATATTCATCATGTGAATTATCCCAAGTCTACACAACTAGAGAATGTAGAAGATTAATGGTCATTTTGATCTGTATGTTGGACTGTTTTGTTTTCTCTGAAATCCAGCCTGGAATTGTTGACAAAAGTAAACAAGCATTGGGGTCTGTGGAGCTAAAATGTCATCAAATGGTAGTCCATGGCTCAAATTGTGAATAAATGGTGGGCCCTGGTATATTAAGAGCCACATGTAACCAGCTGAAGAGCCGCATGCGGCTCGCGAGCCACAGGTTGGCCAGGCCTGGTATAATAGAATGAGCATCTGCTGTGCTAAGACAGTGATCAAGCCAAGACGTAGAATGCCAGGATTCAGCTGTCTGCAGGTAGGAGCAAAATGCTGTCAGATAGGTCCGCGTTCATATCACCTACTACATATACACTAGTAGAGTTGTTTTCTGTAATAAACGAGTTAATGAAAGCTAGCCTATTCATGTATTCGTCCTCATTCTGTTGGCATTCATATGGTGTATAAACATTGAGTATGGTGAACACTTTGTTGTCCATTCTACACTCCACAGCAATACACCAGTCAGTATCAAGCCTGACGACATTAATCACAGGATCAATGTTTTTGCGCCACAGTATAGCCACTCCCCCGGGGATCCTTCCTCTCACTATGACCAGAGTGAGATCTGTTGTGGATTCCCCAGCTCCATGAAAATTGTCATTAAAAGAGTTCAACTGTCCCAAGTCCTGTTTTGCTAAAAACGTTTCTTGCAGACATACAATATCGCACTTTAGCAGCAAGCTGTCTACATGCGAACGCCTGGCACAGTCTCCTGCACTGCTGCCAAGCCACAGCCCGCGACAGTTATGGACCGGCCGAAGCCTCCTTATGCACACCGTTTGTGTCCACTCGAGACACCTCAATATCGACAGAAGCGAGCTCCATATTAGCCCGGGGAGCTCCAGCCCGGCGCGGTTCATAATACCGCCGAACAAGCGCTCCTTCAGGCCAGAGTTCAGGAGCATACATTTCCCCAACGTCATTACACTCCACTTTAAATGATCCAAACCTGCTTTGTGCACTGACGATTTTACAGGTGACCACCCGTTTAACTTTATCTTTTAGATACGCGGATAGTGTGTCAGCATCCAGCTCTGGTGCGAATCTGGACGCAAATACACTTACAAGTTTAGTCTGTACTGTTTTGATGGTACTCACAGCACTGGTGCCGACAATGGGAACAGCACCCGGCCTCCTGGTCCGTCCAGTGCTTACTAGCGGCTCGTGAGCCTTTCAGAACAGCGGCACTTCCCGATCCTCGCTCAGGCCGGCTTCTTTGAACCACTTTACTCCAATGCGGGGAAAATGACTGTGTTGGTAGCGGCATGCTCCCCGCTGGCGCGATGTTCCATTCCGCACTCAGTCTCACACCCAGCATAGGCGCTGTATGTAGGGCAGACCAGCCGCTTCAACAGCCCCAGGTTCCACACCGCGATCGGCTTCCTCATCCAGCCTACGCAGCGGTGCGGGATCTGGTGCCGGCTCTAGTCCATGGGCCGGAGCATCCACGCCGGCAGCTTCTAGGCTGGGACGGCGTTCTAATGCTGCCACCCGGTCATTCAACTTCCCGGAGTCCACTCGAATCCAATCACATAGCTCTGTCTGAAGCTGGGTCACACGTTTCAGACTGCCAACTTCGGCACACAGCTGCTCCATTCTCCGTAGCATACTGCTAAACGTCACCGGCGGCAAATCCTCCAAGTGTTAGGAGACAAATCTAGGGATATTTCCCCCACACTCATTCAGCACTTTGAGACAGAGCGCTATATTCTTAGTATCTTTGTGCTGTCCTTTGTGCGCAACATTGCGCTGAGTAGTCTGCGGGCACAGTTCAAACAGAACTTTCTTGGAGGCCTCTATCCCATCCAAGTCAAACGTGTTTGTAGCCAGCAATACAATCTCATCATGGCTCAGGGTTTTGATTTTCACAGCAAGGAAATTCAGTAACTCATCCTCTACTATCACCTTTCCATCTGTTGTCCTATAAATCTCTGGTTTTATCCGAGATCTTTTAAACACAGAATTAAAGACAGGAGCGGAGCAGGAACTGTAGAGCTGCACCCTACACCGTCAGCCATCTTGTCCTGAATAACAGACAAAGGATGACCTTTGTATCTAGGTGCAGAAGAGGCTATCCCCATCACTAAATGTCATACTTTTTTGGCTAGCCTGTTCTTTTTTTAAACGGCAGGTGGCGATACTGCAGTGAACCGACCAGGTGTGTGTCCGTGTATTAAACAAGTGCTCTCCTACACATCTTGTTTTAGGGGTGGTAGTTGTTGCTTGTGGAATATGTTGGACAGAAAGTGGATCATAACATTCTACAGTGGATTTTTACGGCACAAACGCTTTGCAGGTGGAAAGTGGATAATTCAACTTTTCCCTACAGCTGCAATGTTGTTAGTGAGTTTAACATTTCAATACGAGCAATTGCAGGTGAAAATTCTTGTTATAGGCAGTGCTCGACGGTTAGCAGACACAGTTTAGTAGCACAACAAAGAGATCAAATGTGTTTTTCCTTCAATAAAGTAATATGTGGTAGGTGCAAGCAACATGGTAAATTATATACATTTTTACTTGAGCTATTATCACAATATTGATTTATATAGTTTTTGTATGTTGTTTGTTTTTATGCTGATAAACTACTTGCAGGCAACGTTTAAATTATAGGTACTCCAGTTTTAAATGCAGTTTCAAACCCACATTTAATGCAGTGCATCTAGCAGTCATCTAGAGAAGAGTTGCGACATTGAGGGGGCAGAAAACATATGGTCGGGTGGTTCATGCACTTGCACAAACCCATAGACTTCAATTCATTCTATAAGGTGACGTCTGCTTGTCCCATTTTGTTTTCCCCAGATAGAGGTCTGTGTAGAACAGACGCCATTGTGATACCCCCATGAAGTGAACGGAGTTGGCATAACTGTCTATACCATTTAACAAACATACCTAAACCTAAGCACAAATAAGGGCCTAAATTAATTTTGCATTGATGCAACCAAAATGTGGAACGCCCTCCCAGCAACCTTAAAAACATGTGAATTGTTTATCTCTTTATCTTAGCCTCTCTTAACCCATAGTAGACGGGAACCCCTAGTGGTAGTTTTACCCTAGTTGACGGGAACACCAATATGCGTTCTGTACAGTATGTACAGTATCAAAAAATGTCAAAATTTGGTGATGTTACACAATAATTTGAAGTTTTCCAGTACACTTAGGTTAGTATTTCAGAGACATTTTTAGAATCGGGATAGTCTACAATGGGTTAAAAAACACTTACGGTCGGCTGCAAGTCGAAATCGGCCTATTAATTAACCTATAATTATCTATATCTTATTATCATTCTTTGTTATTTGTATTCCTGATGGAGCATGTACCTGTGACTATATTGCTGGTGTGTTTTGATTGATCTTTTTCTGTTTTTGGTTTCACTGATATTTTATTGACTGTACAGGACTTAAATGGAAATAATGCCGCAAGGTCTTTTTTTGGCACTCCTTTTAGATCAATACTTGCCTGACTGTACTATGTACTGTTTTGTTATTTATTGTCTAATAAAATATTCAATCAATCAATCAAGCCCCTAGTCAAACTGTTGAGACCTGGTTATAGGGGAGTCAATAGACCGTATTGCAACTCTAGATTCAACACAATTATAAAAGAATTTAAAGTTGCATTGCAGTTCTGGCTGATCAAAGCGAGCAGGAAGGGTTTGTAGGGTTTGATCAGACTTGTGAAATATGGGTGTGCCATACCTTTGGTTGCTTAAACGCCAGCATCATAATGTGCATCATAATGGCACTAATGCAGTCAACATAGAAGAGAAGCTACTGCAGCCAACATAGAATAGAAGCTACTGCAGTCGACATAGAATAGAAGCTACTGCAGTCGACATAGAATAGAAGCTACTGCAGTCAACATAGAATAGAAGCTACTGCAGTCAACATAGAATAGAAGCTACTGCAGTCAACATAGAATAGAAGCTACTGCAGCCAACATAGAATAGAAGCTACTGCAGTCAACATAGAATAGAAGCTACTGCAGTCAACATGGAATAGAAGCTACTGCAGTCAAACAATCCATATGTATAAGGCACTTTTTTGAAAATTAAAGGCTTTTAAGTGTGCCTTATAGTCCAGAAAATATGGTAAGAGAATCAATGCAGTCTATTGGTTTTAGCATTTGAGTTGTTGAGCTGATACTAACCTCTTCTCTCCTCTTTCTGACTGTGTGTGAAGAGGTTTCATCTGAATATGAGAAGTGGAGATCCAGTCTGGTCCAGGAGGAACCACAACCTCCACAACATCAGAGGAGATCCAGTCTGGTCCAGGAGGAACCACAACCTCCACAACATCAGAGGAGATCCAGTCTGGTCCAGGAGGAACCACAACCTCCACAACATCAGAGGAGATCCAGTCTGGTCCAGGAGGAACCACAACCTCCACAACATCAGAGGAGATCCAGTCTGGTCCAGGAGGAACCACAACCTCCACACATTAAAGAGGAACAGGAGGAGGAGGCTGATGTGTCATCATTGACATTACTACACTGGGAGATGAGCTGTGACACTCTCTCAGGCAAGTCAAATAAAAGATCACTTCATTGATCGAATCGAAGTGACTTGTTTATGACGTCAGTAGGTTATGTCAAACAGTGGCCTTGTGGTTAGAGTGTCCGCCCTGGAACTGGGAGGCTGGGGTGCGATTCCCGGTCGGGTCATACCAAAGATGCTGGGTGCTTGGCACCCAGCATCAAAGGGATGGATTGGGGGTCAAAATCAGCTAATGATTTCCGAGCGCAGCTCACCGCTCCTTGGAGCTCACCGCTCCAAGTGATGGGTCAAAAGCGGAGAACCAATTTTCCTGCGGTAACGTAGTGACAAATCATGTGACTTTGACTTTGAAGTTATTACCATCATATTGAATTACCTAAAAGAAACACATTGATGGACTGAACAAGCTTTTACAAAGTTTAGTTATTTGTCACACTGCGTTGAATTAACGTGAGGGCTCGTCCCCGACCCCGACCCCCGAACCATTGCACCAAAGAAAACACACCCGGGTGTCTAATGAAGTGCTGCCACCTAATAGACACCTGAAGAACAGGAAAAAAACCTGTGGTGCTTAATCTTTAAAGTATGTATTGTTTTCTTTCGTTCCAGACCAGCGTGTGGAGTCCAGTCTGCAGGTGAAGATCAGTTCTCCAGACACGACTGGATCTATTAAACAGGAACCTGAAGACCATCTTAAACAGGAACCTGAAGACAACATGGATCTCAGTGAGTTTAAAGCACTCTGCCTTTATTGTATTGGTGACAGTACTGAGACTGTAAAGACGTCACATTTCAATGATTAATCTGTTGATACTTCTTCCATCCACTGCTCTGCACTGAGGTACAAGATTCAAACCTTCTCATAGAGTCTTTTTGTATTATTTCTCCTAGACTTTCTGCAGGTCTCTGTGTGTAAAGAAGAGGTTCCACATGAAGAGGAGATGAGCTCCAGTCTGCTGCTAGAGGAACTACAACCTCCACACATTAAAGAGGAACAGGAGGAGATACTTCAACGAGCAGAAGAGGCTGGTGGGTCAACACTGACATTACTAGCAGTGAAAAGTAATGATGATGATGATAACAGAGAGACAGAGCCTGTAGCCGGCACCTCAACTGAACACATGAAAACACAAGCTGACGTAGAGGACTGTGGAACATCACAACCAACTAGTGACGATCAGCTCCTCTCTTCACACTGTTCTGAATCTGACACTGAAGACAGTGATGAGTGGGAGGAGACTAGGGGAGGTCAGTCAGCTTTAAACACACTGAAATCACAAAACACACAAAATGTGGGAGGACAGCGCAAGCTGTCCCAGGACCTGAAACCACCAAAACAAACTGACTCTGTGAGGAGTCGCACAGGGAAGAAACCTTTTAGTTGTACAGAGTGTGGCAAAGTGTTTCATCAAAAGGGGAATCTAAAAAAACACATGATGATTCACACTGGTGAAAAGCCTTTCTCTTGTACAGTATGTGGTAAAGGCTTTACTGAGACAGGTAATCTAAAATCACACATGAGGACTCATACAGGTGAAAAGCCCTTCTCTTGTACAGTATGTGGTAAAGTCTTTACTCATGTATGTAGCCTAAAAACACACATGAGGACTCATACAGGTGAAAAGCCCTTCTCTTGTACAGTATGTGGTAAAGGCTTTACTCAGACAGGTAGTCTAAAATCACACATGAGGACTCATACAGGTGAAAAGCCCTTCTCTTGTACAGTATGTGGTAAAGGCTTTACTCAGGCAGGTGATCTAAAAACACACATGAGGACTCATACAGGTGAAAAGCCCTTCTCTTGTACAGTATGCGGTAAAGGCTTTACTACAACGAGTAAGCTAAAAACACACATGAGGACTCATACAGGTGAAAAGCCCTTCTCTTGTACAGTATGTGGTAAAGGCTTTACTCAGACAGATAATCTAAAAACACACATGAGGACTCATACAGAGGGAAAGCCTTTAGTTTAAGACATGATCAGTCAGTCTAATCTAGGATGACAATGAGGCAAAAGCAGAGGAATTACATCACCTGACAATATCAACATGACAGAGTAAAACACATCAATAATTTCTTGTGAATGATTTTCCATCCATGAATGATTTTCATGGATGGATGTGTGTGGATCTTATTTCATATTGGTAACATTCTGGAATCTCATTTTTATTTTCTCTTGCATTATTCCCTCCAGCTCAGACAGTACAATATGAGCATCAATGTGTGTTGAATTGTGTGCTGAGGATTTTAGTAATTTGGACATTTAGAAGGAGGATGGCATGACTGTCAAAAAGGACATATCATATTATTCCATGGTGTTTATAAATCATTGTTTTGTTTGTGTGGTTTAATTGACAGTTGTTCAAGGTGAGGTAAATAAAGAGACCTTAATTGTGAACATCAGTTGGAGGATTGTCTGTTCTGCATCCAGATTGTTTAGGAGCAGTTATACACAACGCAAATATCATTTATTGTGGTGGAACTTGCGTTTGTATATGGTGGGTTTCCAGGCTGTGTGTGTGAATCTATGCCACAATTTTCCACAATGGCCTGTTATAGCGCCACACTTGGGCAGCACAAAACTTTACATATACCTGCATCACTCTCCATCCTTAGAACATGAACATGAACCTTTTGAGAAAAGTCCAGGGTAGGCCAAAGTAGTAACTACCAGTGCAGCGTTTTTATGCTACAAAAATAAATTATTTCCTAAATCAGCCAGACCAGCCAGAAGGCATACACATACAATCCAGTTTGTGCATATTGTTTTTCATGGTAATGAGGCTGTATTCCTATTTTTAAGTGCGGCCAAAATTGCATTTACAAGACATTAAAGATTGGAGTTACCGTATTTCCCAGCCTATAAGGCGCATTTAAAAGCCTTTAATTATCTCAAAAATCCACAGTGCGCCTTATAATCTAGTGCGCCTTATATATGGATTGTTTGACTGCAGTAGCTTCTATTCTATGTTAACTGTAGCAGCTTCTATTCTCTGCGCCTTATAATCCAGTGCGCCTTATATATGAAAACAGTTTTAAAAGGTGCGCCTTATAATCCGGTGCGCCTTATAGTGTGGAAAATACGGTAATTGATTATTTAACTCTGGAGTTTAGATCGACACAGACTCACTTGAGAGCTTTATAAGCCACTTGCACTGTTTGGTTTCAGATGTCACTTAACTCTCAGATCACAGAGAACAGATTTAATTAGGCCCTCTAGAAAAACATGAATATGCAAATGCAGAATGTTTTAAGTAAATATTGTCTTTGTTAAAGGATGGACATTAATAAGCTTTATGCTTCTGCACATACCTTTTTTGGAAAAAAAAAAAAAAAAAAACGATGTAATGTAATGTGATTTTGAAATTTTCTTTTTGTTTCTTTAAATGTCCAAAATAAAAAACAATCAATCAATCATTGCATAATCAAACAAAAGAAACAAAACAGAATATGCCAGATTCAATTATTTTCTAAAAGAGGATGTATTTCTTGCAATAATTCCATAAATATGCACATTATGTGGGCTTTGCTTGATTTCACAATCCCTGTATATTTTTACATGAAGTTTATAAAGTTACAACCTCGCCCATTTGTTCACATTCACACAGAAGCGCGGTGATGGTAAGCGCCCATCAGAAAGCTCCCTTTCTCTCTCAAAACTGTTATTTTTCGTGGCTGTGCTGTGGAACACATCCATACATGACTTGCTCTCACTTATTACTGTCAGAAGAGTTACAAGACTCACGCCAGCTGATGGCAATACTAATCAGTGTATTCTTAGTAAGTATTGAAAAGCTCCATCAACGGACAGTTAATATAAAGTTGACCGCTGTTTCAACTCTATTCTCGTATTTCTAGGTCTAAAAATGCACATTTTTCCAGTGCATAGTCGGCTGTACTGCTTGACTAGATTTAGAAGCCATTATGATACTGAAATGATTATGTATATGGAGAAATCCTGGGCATTTTACATGTTCCACGATGTATCGCAGTTTGGCAGAATGGTGTGGGTTGGGCTTAGTGAAAAGCTATGATGTCTGTTTTGCAATGGTTCAACCCATTCATGGACCCCTAAATGAATATATATTTGACTGGACCCCCATCTGAAATATACTGTATATATGTGTGAGCGTGTATGTACAGTATCCCTAACTTTAACTGTAAAAGAGGTGAAATTTATTTTACATTCATAGATTTGTGCTAGAGCAGTGTTTCCCAACCTTTTTTGTCCCAAGGCACACTTTTCATAGCCCCTAAATGTCAAGGCACACCTAGCTATACGGTGTGTGTATATAGGCCTACACACACACACACACACACACACACACACACACACACACACACACGTATATATATGTATATATATATATATATATATATATATATATATATATATATATATATATATATATATATATATATATATATATATATATATATATATATATATATATATATATATATATATATATATATATATTTATGATACAATATGTGCATGTCAAGTAGGCTTAAGCCTATGATTAATAAATAATAATGAAGTTTGATTGTGTCCACCATGCCCATTTAATCAAACTAGGACCTTACCCGTTGTGACTATATGAACAACAAATAATGTACAGTGTAAATATATGAGCAACAAATAATGTACAGTGTAAAGTGAATTAGCAGATCATGGGTGGGTGAATTAAAGTGAATTAATAGATTATACCAATGTAAGTATGTAATTGCTTTAATGCAGGGGTTTTCAACCTTTTTGACTCCAGGGACCACCATTTATTCAGCATTTGGGCCACGGACCACCATTTGATGACATTTTAGCCCCAATGTCCTAAAACTAAAGAATTCTTTTGGTTTTGTTCACAATTCCTGGCTGGATTTAGCAAACCAAACAGTGTAGACTTAAATAGTGCTAATTCAGATGAATATTTTAACTCTTGAGAGTGTGAAATTAAGCCCAATTGACCCGCAAGGGTCCATTTGGTTTAATTTTTACATTCTCAAGAGTTACATCTGGTTAACCAACTTTCCATCATTTAGCCTGGGGACCACCTGGAACCCTCTCAAGGACCACTGGTGGTCCCCGGACCACTGGTTGAAAACCCCTGCTTTAATGTGTAGTTGTGGGTAGGCTATACTTTAGGGCAGGGGTTTTCAACCTTTTTGACTCCAGGGACCACCATTTATTCAGCATTTGAGCCACGGACCACCATTTGAGAACATTTTAGCCCCACAGACCTTGTGGGTCCATTTGGTTTCATTTTTACATTCTCAAGAGTTACATCTGGTTAACCAACTTAGCTGGGGACCACCTGGAACCCTCTCAGGGACCACTGGTGGTCCCCGGACCACCTGTTGAAAACCCCTGCTTTAGGTAAAACAGTTGTAGCAAAGCAAGGGTGCCATGCAGGAACATGGTGAAAAATCGGATAAAGTAGCTGTTTCTGTGGACATATGAAGCCAGTGGCAAGGTGTTTAGAAAGTGAAGGGGGGTCTTAATAACTGTGTTTGTGTGCGTGCGTGTCTATGCCCAAATCAAGAAGACGCACAGTGTAACCTTATTTGTGTTACAGTATATCTCATAGATATAAGAAAACCATATGTATATTAATGCATAACGCATCGGCATCGGGCAGGGGGAAGCTGCAGGCTGCAGCCTGCAGCTGGAGCCGTCTTAAGTCTAGCAATGCAGTACGCTTCGCGATCACGATCTCACACACACACACACACACACGCTGTGTGCTTGAGTTTCCAGGGACCACCAAACGGAACAGTCCATAAGGGGTCCTGGTGCTTCCTGTGTACAGTAGCCTTGAATCAGCATCTTAAGAATACTACCTTATTTTTTCTTTGTGATTCAAGTGAAACGGAATGCCATTCCGTTTCACTTCATTATTCAGACTGAGGCCAGGCTACAGTAGCCTACTTTTATATCAATTATTTCCCACCGCGGTCCGCGCGTAGCGAGGGCAGAAAACTCTGTGAGCCGCATAGGCGTGCATACATAGACGTCAAGGGGTTTGAGCACCCCATAGTGGCCCTCTCTGGACCAACATGCCCTTTTTTAAAAGAGCAAAAAAGACGCTGAAATGCGGTTTTCCATGCGTTTTTAACCCCCCAAAACTCAATTTTCCGCCGCCCGAATGCCGGGCGGCTAGAGTGCCCTCCTGTTTACATTTGAGCACCTGCCCTTGAAACTCTCTGTGCACGCCACTGGTGAGCCGTACTATACTGAGTAGCAGGCTGTAGCTTATAGGAGCGGCGGTGGGACATTGTTTTTGTTTCCTTGTCACACGTGCGGGTAAAAAGTGACAGCGAAAGCAAACTACTATCTTCCAGTTCAAACACATGTTCAGTTCAACAGTTCCCAAGAAGACTATAGCCTGGATCACTATATAAAGTGGTTGTCTGTCGCTCCTTTCACATAGCGTAAAATCCAGTGGTCGGAACTGTGGCTCCGTCCAGCTGCTCCAACCAACATCGCGTCGAGTAAAGTGGATCAGAAGTATATTCAGTGTCTATAAAACGGGTGAATTAACGTTCCAGCAGCCTGAGCCAACATAATATGGACAGTAGGCTGTGTTAGATCGAAACTATAAATACATACAGAGATGCAACGATACGTCCCAAAGTTTAGCGGCTGTTGCAGCTTGGGATAACATTGAGGAAATGAGGGAGGCCCGTGTGCACTGCGCATGCCACAGTATAGCCAGCGAAATTGTATGGGTCACCATTTGTTCCGGTGCTGGTGTAGCAGTGGAAATATGGCAGTGGGGTAACACGATAACGGTGGCCGTGAATTGTGTAACGTTAGGGGGCCCCGTTGGACTTTCCCATATAAACTTAATGGGGAAATTTTCGTGCACAAATAAATTCATTATAAATCAACAATGTGTTAATCTGGCCAAAGGGCTTCGTTAATCTCTTCCTAATGTTATGGTCAATGACTGTGTGAAAAATTAGAGCTATTGGTGCAGCCAGGACGGACTTATGCCTGTTTCAGACATTCATTCATTCATTCATTCATTCATTCAGACGGACGGACAGACAGACATGTGCTTAGTTATAGTATTAGATATTAGATATTAACTCCAGTAAAGCCAGAAGCAGCAAATCATAGTGGAGTTTATCATCTCAGCATCTGTGAATGTTGTTTGCAGTTGCACTACTTCTCTTCACATGGGTGTGATTCCCCCCCCCCCCTTCTTGCCAATGGTCAACGATCACGCAACACAGAGAGAAGCTGCATTTACTCTCTCCATCATGTGTAAGCCTCGGTCACGTGTTTTGCCATGCCTCATGGCATTTTTAGTGAGCTTTTTAATCCTTTCATTGGGCAAATCTGAACCCACGGGTTACCGGCATTTTGCGACATTATTGATTTGGCACAATAGTGGGAGCGATCCGAGCGATATTGTCATTTGATTTCAAGTTTCTCACACACACGGAGGAGTAGCGCTGTGCTCGCGCTGCTGTTGTTCATGCAGCCTGGGCTGGAACTGTGACAAACTGGAGTTGGAAATGCATTGTTTTCGACAGTTCTGCGACACAGATAGCCTACCTATAGTCAACGGTAATGTGATGGCCCCGTTCAAACAAAGACTGAATTAGCATTTCTATGGCCAAGGGCAGCTTCACTGGATAGGGAGCGACGTTCAGCGTGTTGTTTTCTTCGCACCTCGGAACAATGTAATGAATGTAGTATCTATTGGTTCCGTGGTGGCGCCCGGCCGTGCCGACTGCAGTATCGATTGGTTTCGGGATATGCTAAGGAATTTGTTTGGCTATTCTACGGCACGGTTGGCCTTGCTCCAAGTCACGGTAAAGTGACGCGGCACGGTCGTTGGGAATGACTGTGCTAGAGAACCCCTGGAACCCCATCAAGGACTGCTGGGGGTCCTTGGACCCCTCTTTAAGAACCAAATGCCTTCAATAAGGTGTAAGAAATCCCTTTTTTAATCAAAACCATTTTTTAGGTTCCCGCATACTTAGAGATTGAGATGAATTTGCATTTCTTGCACATTTCTGCATATGTACCACAACTTTTGCTAACTCCTGCAATTTCACTGCATAATTGCACATAAATCCCTGCATATTCCATTGCATAATCAAGGATTTAGTCTGCATAATCAAGGATTTTTTCCTGTGTATTTGTGGAGTCTATTTAACTTCTTGTAGACAAAAGGGATCCCCCAAGTGTGTGTTTAAAGTCTTTTATTGTTTTCACTGTATACATTACTAGGTATCTACTGCCATCTAGTGGAACATCATTTCCACTACCAGATTAATGAAATAATATCCTGAGCAGTATTCTAGCAGAGATATATTGGCATCCATTTCTAGGAAACACAACATCTCTAATGTATAAACTACTAAAACTACTGCTACTGTTATCCAGCCAAGTATAGTAGTTAATATGGAGAACACACATAGTGGCGAGGAGGTGGTTTCTAAAAGACCTTTGACTGTATAGTCCACTTGCCAGAATGTGAACCCAGACCATACCATTAACAACCTATAGAAGGAAAACGTCTACATTTCATCATGCTTTAAGTAGCATGTGACGTGTCAAACTAGGAGCTTTTCATGATGCTGAATCCATACCAAGCATTCGTTTTGGGGGGAAACTAATCTTTGGGTTATGAACAGCCATAGGAGTAATTACAAATGTGATGATGTCAACACCTTTGGGCAAGTGTCTATGAATGTATTGAGCTCATTGTTTCTAATTGTTTCAGCCATAATGTTACCTAGTCCTGGTTGACCATCTGTGACGCTCCCCCGAAGTTATGGTTTTCTATCTTTCTATCTTCTATAATGTCTACAGGCCCGTGAGCTTGATTGCCTCCCCAAAAAAGGGGTAACAGGGTATAAAAGTGACTCACACAGTCCTTTTCACTGACATTTACAATGGGGTTTATTCATTTTTGTCAATAAAATAATCCCCAAAGGCCTAAAGTTTAACCATCATGATATGGTACATTCCTGCAAGTGTTTAAAGGTAAGGTAAGTGATTTGAAATTCATGGTGTAGTACCAGCCTGGTGCACTAGGGGCCCCCAACAGTAGCTACACTATGTGAACCTGCTGCTCGATCCTGATTGGAGGAGATTTGGTGGTGACCTGGGGTACTTTTATTAGCTCCTCTGCTAACGTGGGGGAGGGGGAAACTCCATATATGGTTTCCACACCTTATAATAGAGCATTTTAACAGAAAAAAAAAATATTTTTTGGGTGATATCTGACAAAAGTGAAATCATTTCCCCTACCTTTAAACATTTTTCATTTATTTGGCTTAGTTATTTTTGGTGTTTAATATTTTCAAGCAATCCCATGCTGTAAATCCTGCTGAAATGGGAAGAAAAATGCTCCGGTGTTCATTTCTTAATCTGTCTAGGAGTACATAATATGGTAGATTCATTACATTATATAATATGGTAGATTCATTTCATTATATAATATGGTAGATTCATTTCATTATATAATATGGTAGATTCATTACATTATATAATATGGTAGATTCATTACATTACATAATATGGTAGATTCATTACATTACATAATATGGTAGATTCATTACATTATATAATATGGTAGATTCATTATATAATATGGTAGATTCATTACATTATATAATATGGTCGATTCATTACATTATATAATATGGTAGATTCATTACATTATATAATATGGTAGATTCATTACATTATATAATATGGTAGATTCATTATATAATATGGTAGATTCATTACATTATATAATATGGTAGATTCATTTCATTATATAATATGGTAGATTCATTACATTATATAATATGGTAGATTCATTACATTACATAATATGGTAGATTCATTACATTACATAATATGGTAGATTCATTACATTACATAATATGGTAGATTCATTATATTATATGGTAGATTCATTACATTATATAATATGGTAGATTCATTATATAATATGGTAGATTCATTATATAATATGGTAGATTCATTACATTATATAATATGGTCGATTCATTACATTATATAATATGGTCGATTCATTACATTATATAATATGGTCGATTCATTACATTATATAATATGGTCGATTCATTACATTATATAATATGGTAGATTCATTACATTATATAATATGGTAGATTCATTATATAATATGGTAGACTCATTACATTACATAATATGGTAGATTCATTATATAATATGGTAGATTCATTACATTATATAATATGGTAGATTCATTATATAATATGGTAGATTCATTATATAATATGGTAGATACATTATATACTATGGTAGATTCATTATATAATATGGTAGATTCATTATATACTATGGTAGATTCATTATATAATATGGTAGATTCATTACATTATATAATATGGTAGATTCATTATATAATATGGTAGATTCATTACATTACATAATATGGTAGATTCATTACATTATATAATATGGTAGATTCATTACATTACATAATATGGTAGATTCATTATATAATATGGTAGATTCATTATATAATATGGTAGATTCATTACATTATATAATATGGTCGATTCATTACATTATATAATATGGTCGATTCATTACATTATATAATATGGTAGATTCATTACATTATATAATATGGTAGATTCATTATATAATATGGTAGATTCATTACATTATATAATATGGTAGATTCATTACATTATATAATATGGTAGATTCATTATATAATATGGTAGATTCATTACATTATATAATATGGTAGATTCATTATATAATATGGTAGATTCATTATATAATATGGTAGATTCATTACATTACATAATATGGTAGATTCATTACATTATATAATATGGTAGATTCATTACATTATATAATATGGTAGATTCATTATATAATATGGTAGATTCATTATATAATATGGTAGATTCATTACATTACATAATATGGTAGATTCATTATATAATATGGTAGATTCATTACATTATATAATATGGTAGATTCATTATATAATATGGTAGATTCATTATATAATATGGTAGATACATTATATACTATGGTAGATTCATTATATAATATGGTAGATTCATTATATACTATGGTAGATTCATTATATAATATGGTAGATTCATTACATTATATAATATGGTAGATTCATTATATAATATGGTAGATTCATTACATTATATAATATGGTAGATTCATTACATTACATAATATGGTAGATTCATTACATTACATAATATGGTAGATTCATTACATAATATGGTAGATTCATTACATTATATAATATGGTACTGTAGATTCCAGAGACACTTGAGTGAGTTTAGTTTGACTTTGATCGTTTATATTCTACAGAGTTTACAAGTGTTTTCCTGATATAAACTCTTTTATACCTGGTTTATGGTTATGGAAATATTGATAATGTTTTAGTTTTATTGGTTTAATAAAGGTTTCAATACTGCAGGTCCTCTATGTGTGCTTTATCATTACAGAGATGTCATCAAATATGTGTTGTATTTACCACCATAACTACTGTGAACAATACAGTCATTTTACAGCCTGTATGCCTTGTGCTTAAAGGGGAATTCCACCCATTTCCAACATTATACTGTGTCATTAATATATGTGGTAGAGGATCTATCTGTCTATCAGCCCCTCTATACCTAGTCCTGGTTGACCATCTGTGACGCTCCCCCAAAGTTAGGCTTTTCTATCTTTCTATCTTCTATACTGTAGGGGTGTGACCATTCACTGACCTCACCATACCATACAATATTGATATTTAGGCTTATGAATATGAATCCATTTATATTGTGATTCTTAATTATGCTGCGATTTGGTTTGATATATTGATATAGCGCATCTTTTCCCCACAAATGACTCTGCTTTTATTATACTACAACATTTTAAAGGGGAATTCCACCCATTTTCAAGATTTTTTTTCTGAGGGTGTACAAATGGAACCAAATGGACCCGTTACGCCCTCAGAAAAAAAAGGTCCTAAAAGAAAAATCATTAACAAACACAACACAACACACGTTGTGTTCAATCAACAAGTTCAATCAACTAGAATAATTTAAAGCAATTTTAAACAATATATATAAAAAGTTCAATCCTACACATTAATGCAGCCTGATAACGTCAGTCAGTGTTTCTGACATGAACACATTAATGAATAGGACCTACATAGATAACATAGAACCTGGCGATGAGATCTGGATATCATGCTATGAAGAATTGCGATATATTGGCATATGGATTTGTTTTGCCCAGCCCTACTATACTGTCTCACTTCCAGCCTTGTTACATGTCTCTGGTATCAGGAGTGCAGGTCTCACAGCACCCCACCGAAAGGCTCAAATCTATCAGCAATGATCCTGACCTCACACGTGTCTGTATGGTACAGTATGAAGCTCCTCTGCATGCATACAGTACATTACGTTTCATTCAATTAAATAATAAGCAATGCCTTCAGTGTCTCATTGGTAGCTCAGAGACTCACTCCCTGTGTGTCCTCATTAAACTTGCATTGGCAGCTACTTTTTTACTTTTAGTATTTACTTTGCCGTTGGCTGGCACCTCATAAGGAACGGTGTGCTGTGCATCTCTGTTTCTACTGTTAGCCCAGAGACTCACAGACTAACTCAATGGGAGCAGCCCTGTTTTACAGTAGGTGGACCATGGGCTTGTGCAATATTGTGTAGTACTGTATGGAGGCTATAGGGGTTGTGCAATAACAGGAGGTATTGTTACATGTCTTGTTTTTGTTTTTTATGTTCTTTTTAGTGATCAAATGCACTGATTGGCACTTTTAATTTCGTTGTACAGGTTACAATGACAATAAAGATCTATCTATCTATCTATCTATCTATCTATCTATCTATCTATCTATCTATCTATCTATCTATCTATCTATCTATCTATCTATCTATCTATCTATCTATCTATCTATCTATCTATCTACAAGGCTAGCTCTGTCACAACACCATTCTCTGCTCACACTGCTCACCTCTTCCTGTACGGGACCTAGAATAAAAAGAGAAGGATAGTGCAGGGGGCGTGGCATGGTCTTCTTCTTCTTTATTATTATCTTATTATTCAGTATTATTATGGGATTAAAAACAGAGTATTTCTGACTGTAATCAAGACACCTGTGATTTTGGATGACTATTCAGAAATGGGAAACAAACAGGTCAGTTTATCTTCTATTGGCTTTTATTGGTCTGATGATGGATATGTCATCATGACTTTTATGGAGTTTTATTTAAAAATACACAACAGTTAATAATTCATTTTAATCCCATTTTGGCAGGTATTGTTGGGTATGTCTATATAATGACCACGACTGTGGTCTAAAAATGTATTTTTTTTTTATTCACGGCCCCTTTAACAAAACCTTTTAAATCCCCTTTAACCCAATCTGAATGGGAAGTCCTTTAGGTGTTTTAGTTATTGAAAAATATCATGAATATTTTACAGGGACAAAGCTTGTTACGGTTTATAAACCAAATAGAGCTAGTGTTATTATTATTGTTGTTAATATTGGTAATGGATAAAGATAAGTGAATTACTCTGACTTTTCATATTTAGAGTTGGGCCGTCTGATTTGACCAAAAAGTTGTGATGAATGTAACACATTTTAGTTCCAGGAACAACAGTTTGGTTCCAGGGAAAGTTTTACTTCCAGGGACCTCCAAAAAGGTCCTTGGAGCTAAATATTTTCAGATGGGTGTCAAATCCATCATTTTGGAGCTCCTTAAATGGTATAGTGAAATAGTCAAACAGCAGTGACATAGAAACATAGAATCATCTGGAAATGTATTTGTTGAATTAATAAGATGTTTTTCTTTTTAGTTTTTTCCTTTTTAGATTGGTTTGGCCTCACCTCAAAACATATTAAAGGAAACTCATTATAACTCATGTATGAGAGAGAGAGAGAGAGAGAGAGAGAGAGAGAGAGAGAGAGAGAGAGAGAGAGAGAGAGAGAGAGAGAGAGAGAGAGAGAGAGAGAGAGAGCGTGCGCGCACACACACACACACACACACACACACAGAGCCATCTAGTAGAAGAGTTGCGACATTAAGGGGTCACGTACTCACACGAGCCCATAGGCTTCAATGCATTCAGTAACTTCCGGCTGTCACTATTCATTGTCACTATCCAATAGAAGTCTATGTAGGAGAGCCTCCATTGGACTGGCTCCATGAAGTGAACGGAGTTTGCGCTCTGTGGCGAGGAGAGAACCAATCAGAGCAGTGCAGCCTACGTCACCCTCGAGGAGAGAACCAATCAGAGCAGCGCAGCCTACGTCACACTCATGCGCCGGTCGCACCCCTACGTACGTGCAGAGCCTCAGAAATAGACAGAGTTACGCCAACTCCGTTCACTTCATGGGGCCAGTCTAATGGAGGCTCATCTACATAGACTTCTATTGAGAATGGAGACAACAGTCTAATGGAGACTCATCTACATAGACTTCTATTGAGAATGGAGACAACAGTCTAATGGAGACTCATCTACATAGACTTCTATTGAGAATGGAGACAACAGTCTAATGGAGACTCATCTACATAGACTTCTATTGAGAATGGGGACAACAGTCTAATGGCGGCTCATCTACATAGACTTCTATTGAGAATGGAGACAACAGTCTAATGGAGACTCATCTACATAGACTTCTATTGAGAATGGAGACAACAGTCTAATGGAGACTCATCTACATAGACTTCTATTGAGAATGGAGACAACAGTCTAATGGAGACTCATCTACATAGACTTCTATTGAGAATGGAGACAACAGTCTAATGGAGGCTCATCTACATAGACTTCTATTGAGAATGGAGACAACAAATAGGGACAAGTGGAGATGAGAATTTAGACCTGCTGATTGGATTCAGGAAACAGTACAGTTTTAATGATCTTAAATCCATTCATTTTAATTTAGATCGTTTTGTAGTAATTGTACGACAAACATTAAAGAGACTTTAGTTGTTATTGTACATTAATACTTTAAAACAGTTGAAAACACTTGCACACTTTCCCTAACTCTTATTTGCGCCGCCGTCGTTGAAAACAATGTATTTTCAACTCCAGGTTGTCCCTTTCAGCCTGCATGAACAACAACTCTAGCGCTCAGTTTCTGACCCTCAATGTCTCAACTCTTCTGGCTTGAACTACGTTGAGTTGCGCATGCGTTTTGTTGTTGTTTTTTTTTTAGCCCATGGCGGCGAGGAACAAAAAACTCAGTGCGGTGTTGAAGAATGTGTGAAAAACTCAGTAAAATGCGTCAAAGTGCGTCTCTAAAGCTGAGGCTGTCCGTTAGTGAACACCTGACGTCGGTGGGAGAGGAGATATTGTGCGTTTTGGAACAACAGCTTAACGGTGATGTTGGTGAAGTTGTCAGAGTGTTTGTGTTGGAGCGCCTCAGCACCGCGGCAGGATTCGTGTGCACTCTGTTAGAAACTCTGCTGGAGAGACAAGACAAACTACTGGACGTCCTTTTACAGCCTAGAGTCATATTGGACAGGACAGGTATGGGAAAGGAACACTTCAACACTTTTCACACATTCTTCATAGAATCGTTGTAGTAGTGCAGGGCCGGATCTAGAGGGGGGCAGGGGTGGGCACCCAAACGTGCATCCTGCCCACTTAATGGAAGGTAATATCAGTGGTTTTCAACCAGTGGTCTGCTGCCTAAATGATGGACAGCTAAATGATGGACAGTTGGTTAACCAGATCTTTGAGAGCGTAAATATGAAACCAAATGGACCCGCAAGCTCTCAAGAGTTAAAATATTCACTGTGTGAATTAGCCCAAGTCTACAAAACTAGAGAATGTAGAAGATCATTGGTCATTTTGATCTGTATGTTTGACTGCCCCCCCCCCCCCCCCCCCCCCCCCCCCCCACCCCCCCCCCCCCCCCCCCCCCCCCCAAAAAAAAAAAAAAAAAAAAAAATCCAGCCTGGTATTGTGGACAAAAGCAAAACAAATCTTTAGTTTTGGGGGTCTGTGGGGATAAAATGTCATCAAATGGTGGTCCGTGGCTCAAATGCAGAATAAATAGTGGGAATAATGGTGTCAAAAAGATTGAAAACCACTGCTTCGTGGTTTTGTACTCAGCCATTAAATAATTCCAAAGACGTGTGGTGTCATATAGTCCTATTTTCATATCCATGTGAAAGTTGTGGCACAAAACGCCTATTTAGTCAAATATCTCCACTTTTCACGAGACGAACACAGACATCTCTCCCTTCGGGCAAAGGGATCATAATACTAGCTGCACCTGATCACTGCAAACGTCATCAGGGTAACACAAAAAGTTTGGGGAACACAATTGCCTGGTGCACTGCGATAGGGGCTGGGTAATTAATCACACCACCTGCCAATTGTGTTCCCCAAACATTTGTGTTACTACGATGACGTTTGCAGTGATCAGGTGCAGCTAGTATTATGATCCCTTTGCCCGAAGGGAGAGATGTCTGTGTGCGTCTCGTGAAAAGTGGAGATATTTGACTAAATAGGCGTTTTGTGCCACAACTTTCACATGGATATGAAACTAGATGACTATATCACCCCACGTCTTTGGAATTATTTAATGGGTGAGTACAAACAAGAGTAAATGACCGCTAAAGAGCGCCGATGTTTCCCTGTAAAAGCATACGATAGAGCCTGATCAATGGCACTGATATGAAGCCATTTATGGCGGAATACAGAGACATGCCAGGGCTAGAGTTGCCCACCCTGCCATTCTTCCAGCCCAGCCTATTAGGGCTGGCTAAACCCGGCCCTGTAGTAGTGATAGGCAGAGTGCCTTTCTTTCATAACTAGGGCTGGGAGATATGGGTAGCTCACCATATGATATAGGTGGTGACATTACTGACATTAATGACATCCAATATCCAATATATTGTGATATTTGCCATATATTGATATTTTTGATGACATTCATCAACAATATATCACAATATCTGCAACTTTAAAAAATAAAAAAATGAAGCCAAAAATTAGGAATTGGTACCGTATGTTCTCAACCTTTATTTATTTGAAGCTGATTTCACTTTAATATGATTCAGATTTTTGGAGATGATTTATTTAAAGGAAGACTTAATGAAAAACTTAAACAATTAAAACTACATCATTATTATTTTTTACCATAAAATTACATATTAGGAGCTTTAATCAATTTGGGGGGTTGATACATTTACGTACATTCAAAAATGTTAAACTCTTTATATTAAATATAAAGAACTCACACATTGTTTTTCACGCCTTTGTCTTTCAATTCTCAAAACACATTGTTCTGCCAAACGGTGATGCACATGGAAGACAGGATAAAATGCACCTTTTTGGCCAGAAGGTGACTGTTTCTCTTCTCCTCCTTGTGTCTGTCAGTGTGTAAAGAGGTTTCTCCTGAACATGAGGAGAGGAGCCCCAGTCTGGTCCAGGAGGAACCACAACCTCCACACATTAAAGAGGAAGACATGGAAGAGGAGGCTGAAGTGTCAACATTGACCTTACTACATGGGACGACAATGTGCCACACTCTCTCAGGTAAAAAATAAAACAATTTGAGTCTAAAGGTCATACTATAGCAGCCCATACATTGTCCTAGGTCAGGGGTTGGCAACCGGACCAAAAACACAAACGCATGAATACAAAATCTCATCATCATAACCTTTATTTCAATTCGGAGTACAATTGAGGGTCATTCACTCATTTTCAATGTAGCCGAATACACACAAAACAAAAATCCACAATATCAACAGGGAACATAACACAGCAAAGCAATTAAAAAGCAAAAATCTGTCAAGACATCAACTTTCTCACGGTGCAGACATTAATTGAATATTTTACACAGTCTGTCCGCTATGGCAGTTCAAAGTGTGTGTGTTCTGAGCATTCAGCTCAGCTTAGAGGCTCTTTCACCTGGTGAGAGAGAAGTGAGAGTGTAAAGGGCAGTGTCTTGAGTTCCCTGTCATGGCCGGAGAAATCGTTCTCACGGCCAAAACATTCACTTTATACTAGGGCATTAACGACTTGAGATTTTTTTCAAGTCGACTTGTCAGACAGTCAAGTCGAAGTTGTATCGATTTATCGTTTTGTGTGTGTGTGGGGGGGGGGGGGGGGGGGGGGGGGGGTCCGTCGTGGTGGTTCTCCGAGGGGGGATCAAATGGTGCCGCTATGAGGCCGGCGCAGTGCTTATACAAAACACATCGCGAGGCTACGCTGGAAGCATGTGGCAAACTTAATATGAAAACAATATTGGCACAGCGCAGCACAACATCCACTATGGCCAGCCATAAAAACACAACATTATCAATACACAGCAGCCCACACGTTAGAACGCAACAGAAGACATGCTCGTTCTAACAGCGGCCACATTATCAGAATACTATCCATTTACATGTAGCTGCCTCCTCCTCCTCCACCACCACCATATCGCGGTGCCTTTCTTTTCTGATCCATTCAGTAAATTAATGAGAACGACGCGGACAGAAGCATGCGTCCTGTGTGTACTGTGTAGCCTAATGCGAAACGAGTAACCAAACGGTCACTGTAGCACGGGGAGGTGTTTGTTGATGAAGTTCTGTATTTCTCTGACACTGTTTGCTGTTCGATCTGATCCGTGTACGTAATGATCAGTGGAACGACACGCGCCCAGAGCGCAAGAGCGCGCTGCGCATGCTGCTGCAGTAAGATTGGTAAGCCTAAATTAAGGCTGAACTCCGATAGAGTTGCAAAGGAAACTTCAAAGGAGACTTCTGTCCGTGAGTGACAGTAACCAATATTACAGTTGAATTATATACACACGCGTCGCACATATAGAGAAAGAAAAAGGGGAAAACAAAGGTAAATGTTTAATTCCTCCTCTTTACTCCTTTCCCTCGGAGGAAGGGGAAAAAACAACTTATCGACTCGGGCATTTTGGAGTCGACTCGTGTTATGCAAATCGATGCATCGATGTATCGATTTTTTGGTTAAAGCCCTACTTTACACATGTTTTCAGTCAACACTTCAAGATGCTCTCCATTGACCGCCTCTACTAAATGGACCAGCGTGAGATACCATTTTTCTGTATTAGGAAGTATTCTTAAAGCTAAGGGCGCCGCGATTAGCTACCCCTCGTGAACAAACGCGCACTGAGTAAAGAGAGTTAAAACATGGCTGCCGCCATGACCGCATCAGTCCACCGTTTTTATTCAGTCAAGAAGTAAGCAAAAAAGATTCATGGAGCAGTGAAGTTCTCGTCCTCCACCACAGATTCTACTCATAGCACCATCCACCCTTTGTTTGCGTGTCTGAGCCGATCGGTAGCTGATAGAAGACAACAACTGTGTGTGTGTGTGTGTGTGTGTGTGTGTGTGTGTGTGTGTGTGTGTGTGTGTGTGTGTGTGTGTGTGTGTGTCTGTGTGGTGTTGTTGGCTTGTCGACATAGGCCTACTGTATTACTGTTGCCTCCTACTGTATTACTGCGGCCCCGTCAACGCCGGCCGCCGTGCCGACGCGCACGTTGCTGGCCAGCCAGCGATCCATATGAGAGGCGGTGGAGCCCCGAGCTCACCGCCTCTGCGGCGACACGCCGTGCACGGTCCACGGCCACGGTCCGCGCTGGTCAAACCCCGAATGAAAAGGATATCTCTGTTGTTTTCTAGTTGCAAGTGGCACTGGACTTCCATACATCAGCAAGATTACCTTGTTTGATCTGACTGTGATAAACGCGACATATGCAAAGCAGTGGTTTTCAACCTTTTTTTGCACCAGGGCCCACTATTTCTTCAGCATTTGAGCCACGGACCACCATTCATTTTAGCCCCACAGACCCCCATCCTAAAGATTTCTTTTGTCCACAATACCATGCTTGATTTCGGAAACAAAACAGGCAAACATACAGATCAAAATGACCATTAATCTACATTCTCTAGACTTGGGCTAATTCAGATGGTGAAATGGTTTCATGTTTACTCTTCCAGGAACGACCTGTTGAAAACCACTGGTCTACAGGATTTGCAATGTTAATTTCACTCCATTACATAACACCAAGTGTTTCTGCATCCAAGCATTCAAGACAGCCAATTTGACGTTTTTTTCCCCATTATAGCCTATGATCTTGATAAAAGTTGGATGGATTATCAATTATCAATGTTTTGGGATACAAAATGCTCCATATCAGGGGTTTTCAACCTTTTTCATCCCAGGGACCACATTTATTCAGAATTTGAGCCACGGACCACCATTTGACAACATTTTAGCTCCACAGACGCTAAAGGTAAAGATTTAAGATTTATTTTGCTTTGTGACCACAATACCAGGCTGTATTTGGGAAACTAAACAGCCCAACATACAGATCAAAATGACCATTAATCTTCTACATACTCTAGTTGTGTAGACTTGTGCAAATTGACATGAACATTTTAACTCTTGAGAACGTAAAAATGAAACCAAATGGACCCTTGTGGGTCCATTTGTTTTCATTTTTACGTTCTAAATAAATGTGAAGAGGAAAAACACAAAACCTGTGGTGCTTAATCTTTAAAGTATGTATTGTTTTCCTTCGTTCCAGACCAGCGTGTGGAGTCCAGTCTGCAGGTGAAGATCAGTTCTCCAGACACGACTGGATCTATTAAACATCTTGAACAGGAACCTGAAGACAACATGGATCTCAGTGAGTTTAAAGCACTCTGCCTTTATTGTATTGGTGACAGTGGATCGGTACTGAGACTGTAAAGACGTCACATTTCAATGATTAATCTGTTGATACTTCTTCCATCCACTGCTCTGCACTGAGGTACAAGATTCAAACCTTCTCATAGAGTCTTTTTGTATTATTTCTCCTAGACTTTCTGCAGGTCCCTGTGTGTAAAGAAGAGGTTCCACATGAAGAGGAGAGGAGCTCCAGTCTGCTCCTAGAGGAACCACAACCTCCACACATTAAAGAGGAACAGGAGGAGATACTTCAACGAGCAGAAGAGGCTGGTGGGTCAACGCTGACATTACTAGCAGTGAAAAGTAATGATGATGATGATAACAGAGAGACAGAGCCTGTAGCCGGCACCTCAACTGAACACATGAAAACACAAGCTGACATAGAGGACTGTGGAACATCACAACCAACTAGTGACGATCAGCTCCTCTCTTCACACTGTTCTGAATCTGACACTGAAGACAGTGATGAGTGGGAGGAGACTAGGGGAGGTCAGTCAGCTTTAAACACACTGAAATCACAAAACACACAAAATGTGGGAGGACAGCGCAAGCTGTCCCAGGACCTGAAACCACCAAAACAAACTGACTCTGTGAGGAGTCACACAGGGAAGAAACCTTTTAGTTGTGCAGAGTGTGGCAAAGTGCTTAATCGAAAGGATAGTCTAAAGTCACACATGATGATTCACACAGGTGAAAAGCCCTTCTCTTGTACAGTATGTGGTAAAGGCTTTACTCAGCGAGGTGATATAAAAACACACATGAGGACTCATACAGGTGAAAAGCCCTTCTCTTGTACAGTATGCGGTAAAGGCTGTACTACAATGAGTCATCTAAAATCACACATGAGGACTCATACAGGTGAAAAGCCCTTCTCGTGTACGGTATGTGGTAAAGGCTGTACTGAGACAGGTAGTCTAAAATCACACATGAGGACTCATACAGGTGAAAAACCCTTCTTGTGTACAGTATGTGGTAAAGGCTGTACTACAATGAGTCATCTAAAATCACACATGAGGACTCATACAGGTGAAAAGCCCTTCTCTTGTACCGTATGTGGTAAAGGCTGTACTCACTCAGGTGAGCTAAAAGTACACATGAGGACTCATACAGGTGAAAAGCCCTTCTATTGTACAGTATGTGGTAAAAGCTGTACTCACTCAGGTAATCTAAAAAAAACACATGAGGACTCATACAGGTGAAAAGCCCTTCTCTTGTACAGTTTGTGGTAAAGGCTTTACTGAGACAGGTAGTCTAAAATAACACATGAGGACTCATACAGGTGAAAAGCCCTTCTCTTGTACAGTATGTGGTAAAGGCTTTACTCAGACATGTAATCTAAAATCACACATGAGGACTCATACAGAGAAAAGCCTTTAGTTTAAGACATGATCAGTCAGTCTAATCTAGGATGACAATGAGGCAAAAGCAGAGGAATTACATCACCTGACAATATCAACATGACAGAGTAAAACACATTAATAATTTATTGTGATGCATTTTATTTACATGAATGGATGTGTATAGATCTTATTTCATATTTAACATTCTGGAATCTCATTTTTTATTTTTTCTTGCATTATTCCCTCCAGCTCAGACAGTACAATATGAGCATCAATGTGTGTTGAATTGTGTGGTGAGGATTTTAGTCATATGGACATTTAGAAGGAAGATGGCATAAAAAAGGACAAATCCTATTATTCTATGGTGTTTATAAATCATCTTTTCTTTGTGTGGTTCAATTGACAGTTTTCACAGTGGAGTAAATAAAGAGACCTTAATTGTGAATCAGTTGGATGATTGTCTGTTCTGCATTCATACTGTTTAGGAGAAGTATTGCACAGCGCAAATATCATTTATTGTGGTGGAATTTACATTAGTATATTGTGGTTTCCATACAACCACTTCGACCTCTATCCATCGATTGAATAGAGCATAATCACAAGTAATTACACGATCGAATCCAACGAGTAGACGCAGATACTCCGATACCTGCTGGGCAAGTAGATACAGTATTTTGTATTTATTGCATCGGTTGATCACGGCTACTACTAGTAGGGCGGGGCGAAGCATAGTTTCACTGAGGTTAAGTTTAGGGTTAGTAACCGCATAAGGCACCATCTAACCCTAGCCTAACCCTAAACATAACCTCAATAAAACTAGGCTATGCCTACACCTAACCCCAACGTTAAACTTAACCTCAGTAAACTTATGCCTAAACCTAACCTAACTATAACCTCAGTAGAACTTCCTTCAACCCGCACTACTAGTAGTAGCCGTCATCAACCGATGCAATAACTAAAAAATATCTACTTGCTCGGCAGGTATCTGAGTATCTGTGTCTACTCGTTGTATTCGATCGTGTGATTATGATTATGCTGTATTCAATCGATGGATAGAGGTCAAAGTGGGTGTTTCCATATGGACATGTGGAGGGGTTGCACACTCCAATGGAGTTTAGATCGACAGACTCTCTCTTGAGGCTTTATAATGGAGTTTATATCGACACAGACTCACTCTTGAGGCTTTATAATGGAGTTTATATCGACACAGACTCACTCTTGAGGCTTTATAATGGAGTTTATATCGACACAGACTCACTCTTGAGGCTTTATAATGGAGTTTATATCGACACAGACTCTCTCTTGAGGCTTTATAAGCCACTTCCACTGTTTGGTTTCAGACGTCACTTAACTCTCAGATCACCAAGAACGTCTTTAATTTGGCCCTTCAGGAAAAACGCGATTATGCGATCACAGAAACATTGCATAATCAACCAAAAGGTACATGATATGCAGGGATCAATTGATTTCTAAAAGGGCATGTATTTCCTGAAATAATTCCATAAATATGCACATTATGCGGGCCTTGCATGATTTCACATTCCCCACATATTTCCTCATAATGTTTATAAAGTTACAACCTCGCCTATTTGTTCACATTCACACAGAATCGTGGTGATGGTAACGCCCATCAGAAAGCTCTCTCTCAAAACAAAATGGTGTGTGCAGCGTGTGCACAGGCATTGCTGCTGTGAGACAGTACTTGCTGCTGGATATAGCATCGGCTCGGTTAGCTGTTATTTTTCGTGGCTTTGCTGTGGAACACATCCATACACAACTTGCTCTCACTTTTATTACTGTCAGAAGAGTTACAAGACTCATACCAGCTGATGGCAATACTAATGAGTGTATTCTTAGTAAGTATTGAAAAGCTCCATCAACGGACAGTTAATATAAAGTTGACAGCTGTTTCAACTTTATTCTCGTATTTCTAGCTCTAAAAGTGATGTCACATTTTTCCAGTGCATAGTCGGCTGTATGTCTGCTTGACTAGATTTAGAAGCCATTATGATACTGAAATGATTGCTTAAATATATGGAGAAATCCTGTCATTTTACATGTATCTCAATGTATCTCAGTTTGGCAGAGTGGTGTGGGTTGGGCTTAGTGAAAAGCTATTATGATGTCTGTTTTGCGATGACTCTACCCATTAGGACATTAACCAAAAAAAAGAATTGATACATCGATGATACATCAATTTTTTTTTACCTCTTTGGAAAAGGAGGAAATTAAACATTTACCATTGTTCTCCCCATTTATTCTTGCTCTGTGTGCAACGTGAATTCCTGCAATTTCACTGCATAATTGCACATAAACCCTGCATATTTAATCGCAAAATCAAGGATTTTAGTCTGCAAAATCAAGGAATTTTCCCCATGTGTTTCTGGAGGGTCTATTTAACTTTTAGACAAAAGGGATCCCCCAAGTATTTGTTTAAAGTCTTTTATTGTTTTCACTGTATACATTAGTAGGTATCTACTGCCATCTAGTGGAACATCATTTCCACTACCAGATTAATGGAATAATATCCTGAGCAGTATTCCAGCAGAGATATATTGTCATCCATTTCTAGGAAACACAACATCTCTAATGTATAAACTACTAAAACTACTGCTACTGTTATCCAGCCAAGTATAGTAGTTAATATGGAGAAACACATACCAGGTGCAGGACTAGTGGTGAGGAGGTGGTTTCTAAAAGACCTTTGACTGTATAGTCCACTTGCCAGAATGTGAACCCAGACCATACCATTAACAACCTATAGAAGGAAAACGTCTACATTTCATCATGCTTTAAGTAGCATGTGACATGTCAAACCAGGAGCTTTTCATGATGCTGAATCCATACCAAGCATTAGTTTTTGGGGGGGAAACTAATCTTTGGGTTATGAACAGCCATAGGAGTAATTACAAATGTGATGATGTCAACACCTTTGGGCAAGTGTCTATGAATGTATTGAGCTCATTGTTTCTAATTGTTTCAGCCATAATGTTACCTAGTCCTGGTTGACCATCTGTGACGGTCCCCCAAAGTTATGGTTTTCTATCTTTCTATCTTCTATAATGTCTACAGGTCTCTGGTATCAGCAGTGCAGCTCTCACAGACAATAGAGCTCTATGGGCAGCAAGTTGACTAGTGTCCTGTAATGATTACATTTCTGTTTGTTACATTATCACAGTGCATAATATGGTACATTCCATTGTTACATAATGTGGTACATTCCATTGTTACATTATCACAGTGCATAATATGGTACATTCCATTGTTACATAATCAGTACAAAATATGGTACATTCCATTTTTACATAATATGGTACATTCCATTGTTACATAATATGGTACATTCCATTGTTACATTATCACAGTACATAATATGGTACATTCCATTGTTACATTATCAGTACATAGTACAGTACATCAGTACATGGGTGGCAGTGGCTCAGGGGTAGAGTCACTGGATAGTAACCGCAAGGTCGCCGGTTCGATCCCGGACTTCTGCAGAGTCACTGTCGAAGTGTCCTTGAGCAAGACACTGAACCCCTAATTGACACTGAACCCCTAATTGCTCCCGATGTGCTAGTAGGTACCTTGCATGGTTTCCACTGACATCAGTGTGTGAATGTGATGCACATATGTAAAGCGCCAAGGCGCTATATAAATGCAACATTTACCATAATAACGTAGATTCCATTATTACATTATATAATATTCCAGAGACAGTTGAGTTGAGTTTAGTTTGACTTTGATCGTTTATATTCTACAGAGTTTACAAGTGTTTTCCTGATATAAACTCTTTTATACCTGGTTTAGGGTTATGGAAATATTGATAATGTTTTAGTTTTATTGGTTTAATAAAGGTTTCAATACTGCAGGTCCTCTATGTGTGCTTTATCATTACAGAGATGTCATCAAATATGTGTTGTATTTACCACCATAACTACTGTGAACAATACAGTCATTTTACAGCCTGTATGCCTTGTGCTTAAAGGGAATTCCACCCATTTCCAACATTATACTGTGTCATTAATATATGTGGTAGAGGATCTATCTGTCTATCAGCCCCTGTATATTAGTGATGCGCGGGTCAGGGTTTTTTATGACCCGCGGGGCCCGCCTGTTATAATAATTCTGACTCGGTCCAGCCCGCCCCGCAGCATTAGATTCATTTTCATGACTCGACTCGGCCCGCAGCCCGCCGACATTAAATACACGCCAAATATGCCTAAGAACGCGGCTTTTATGTGATAAAAAAAAGCTTTTCTTGTGTCTTATAACACTGACAAGCATGGACATCATCACATCACAACATGCGACATAAACGTGTGCGAAGAGAGGACGAAAACAGAGACGCGCCCACCACACTCTCTCTCTCTCTCTCACACACACACACACACACACACACACACACACACACACACACACACACACACACACACACACACACACACACACACACACACACACACAATGCGACGATGCGAGGACTTAATTTTTTACACACGTGTGCAACTCAGAGAAACAAGACAGCAGCGATGCGTCCGTGCATCGCAGATATAGCCTACATTATATAACACAACAACAACAGGTCTGGAGTCTGAAGACACAATGCTGAAACGCTAGTAAAAAACCAGAAGAAACTCACCGCTGTTGTCGTGCAGGGAAAAGAAAGTTTGCAAGTGAAAAGCACTGCAGTACGTGCAGAGAGTGTTGGAAAGGGGCAGGGGCTGACAACCCAAAGGGCATCTGGACAAAAATAGCTCTCAGAACGTCGCGCTGTCGCGCACTGAGAGCTTGTAGATTCTAGTAGATTCTTGTAGATTCTTGTAGACTATATTTGGGGCTGCAGCACCCTTTAGCTAAAGATGGAGTTGTGTAACAACATGCAGAGCATTTGTTTAGTAAAAGGGCAGGGGCGGAAGCCCCTCTCATCTGTCTGTGCACGTCCCTGATGGTGATCGATTGTAGGCTAAAGCCAGCTACTGCTACGTACGTTACAGTACGTGACTGCTTTGTTGAGAGCGATCTGTAAGTAGGCTTCTAAAGTAGCTGTTTGTGGATTTATTGGTCACACTGGAGGATATACCAACCACCACGGCAACATGCGCAAATGTTCTCCCAGGACTTGTGTTTAAGACAGTCATTTTGAAAACTCCCATTATACATTATTTGACCCGCCCCAACCCAGCCCGCGAATAAAGTGAACATTTCTTGACTCGACCCAACCAGCGCGGGGTAACCCGCGGGACCCGCGGGTCACGGGTCGACCCGCGCATCACTACTCTATACCTAGTCCTGGTTGACCATCTGTGACGCTCCCCAAAGTTAGGCTTTTCTATCTTTCTATCTTCTATACCAGGGGTTTTCAACAGGTGGTCCGGGGACCACCAGTGGTCCTCGAGAGGGTTCCAGGTGGTCCCCAGCAAGTTGGCTAACCAGATGTAACTCTTGAGAGCGTAAAAATGAAACCAATGGACCCTTGCGGGTCCATTTGGTTTCATTTTTACGTTCTCAAGAGTTTAAACTATTCATCATCTGAATTAGCACCACTTAATTAAGAAGTTTACACTGTTTTGTTTGCAAAATAAAGCCTGGATTTGTGGACAAAATCAAAATAATTCTTTAATTTCAGGTTTGGTGTGATAATGTAATCAAATGGTGGTCCGTGGCTCAAATGCTGAATAAATGGTGGTCCCTGGAGTCAAAAAGGTTGAAAATCCCTGTTCTATACTGTAGGGGTGTGACGATTCACTGACCTCACCATACCATACCATACAATATTGATATTTAGGCTTATGAATATGAATCCATTTATATTGTGATTCTTAATTACGCTGCGATTTGTTTGATATATTGATATAGCACATCTTTTCCCACAAATGACTCTGCTTTTATTATACTAGAACATTTTAAAGGGGAATTCCACCCATCCCAGTCAGTCTTTATGACATGAACACATTAATGAATAGGACCTACATAGATTAAAAAATCTATTTTGAACCTGGTGATCAGATCTGGATATCATGGTATGAAGAATTGTGATATATTGGCATATGGATTTGTTTTGCCCAGCCCTACTATACTGTCTCACTTCCAGCCTTGTTACACGTCTCTGGTATCAGGAGTGCAGGTCTCACAGCACCCCACCGAAAGGCTCAAATCTATCAGCAATGATCCTGACCTCACACGTGTCTGTATGGTACAGTATGAAGCTCCTCTGCATGCATACAGTACATTACGTTTCATTAAAGTGGGGATGCCGTGATTTTTGTATTTTTTCCAATTTTGTACATGTTTAAGAGGTGACAGTATGTAAATAGACCCCTTTGTGTGTTTTTATGTGCAATGATGTCTTCCCTTTGTATTTAGGGTTTCTTCCTGGGGGCTGAACCTTTCCAGTCAAACGTGCCAATGAAAAAAACTTCAGTATAGTGACATCATGTGCTCAGCTCCTCCCATCCCCCCCCCCCCCCCCCCCCCCCCCCCCCCCCCCCCCCCCCTTTATCATACAACCAAAGCTGTGGGTGTGGCTTCAGTTCAGCTGGATCTTCACCCATCCACCCACCAGGCAAACCAGGCAAACCAGGCATACTTAATGAACTGGTGGAGTGGAATCATAAAAATGACAGTTTAACAAACACTGTACACTTTTAGAGAAAAAATCTTACTTTTCATATGACATTAATACCTGATGATCATGTTTTAGGGTAGAAAAAAATCACGGCACTCCATCTTTAAGTCAAATAATAAGCAATGCCTTCAGTGTCTCATTGGTAGCTCAGAGACTCACTCCCTGTGTGTCCTCATTAAACTTGCATTGGCAGCTACTTCTTTACTTTTAGTATTTACTTTGCCATTGGCTGGCACCTCATAAGGAACGGTGTGCTGTGCATCTCTGTTTCTACTGTTAGCCCAGAGACTCACAGACTCAATGGGAGCAGCCCTGTTAACACAAGGCTAGCTCTGTCACAACACCATTCTCTGCTCACACTGCTCACCTCTTCCTGTACGAGACCTAGAATAAAAAGAGAAGGATAGTGCATGGGGGCGTGGCATGCTCTTCTTCTTCTTTATTATTATCTTATTATTCATTATTATTATGGGATTAAAAACAGAGTATTTCTGACTGTAATCAAGACACCTGTGATTTTGGACGACTGTTCAGAAATGGGAAACAGGTCAGTTTATCTTCTATTGGCTTTTATTGATGTGATAATGGATATGTCATCATGACTTTTATGGAGTTTTTATTTAAAAATACACAACAGTTAATAATTCATTTCAATCCCATTTTCTTGGCAGGTATTGTTGGGTATGGCTATATAATGACCACGACTGTGGTCTAAAAATGTATTTTTTTTTTTAATTCACTGCCCCTTTAACAAAACCTTTTAAAACCCTTTAACCCAATCTGAATGGGAAGTCCTTTAGGTGTTTTAGTGATTGAAAAATATCATGAACATTTTACAGGGACAAAGCTTGTTACCATTTATAAACCAAAGAGAGCTAGTGTTATTATTATTGTTGTTAATATTGGTAATGGATAAAGATAAGTGAATTACTCTGACTTTTGATATGCAGAGTTGGGCTGTCTGATTTGACCAAAAAGTTGTGATGAATGTAACACATTTTAGTTCCAGGAACAACAGTTTGGTTCCAGGGAAAGTTTTACTTCCAGGGACCTCCAAAAAGGTCCTTGGAGCTAAATATTTTCAGATGGGTGTCATATCCATCATTTTGGAGCTCCTTAAATGGAATAATGAAATAGTCAAACAGCAGTGACATAGAAACATAAACCATCTGGAAATGTATTTGTTGAATTAATAAGATGTTTTTCTTTTTAGTTTTTTTTCCTTTTTAGATTGGTTTGGCCTCACCTCAAAACATATTAAACTCATTAACTTATGTATGAGAGAGAGAGAGAGAGAGAGAGAGACACAGAGAGAGAGAGAGAGAGAGAGAGAGAGAGAGAGAGAGAGAGAGAGCGCGGCGCACGCACACACACACACACACACACACACACACACACACACACACACACACACACACACACACACACAACACACACACACACACAGAGCCATCTAGTAGAAGAGTTGCGACATTAAGGGGTCATGTACTCACACGAGCCCATAGGCTTCAATGCATTCAGTAACTTCGGCTGTCACTATTCATTGTCACTATCCAATAGAAGTCTATGTAGGAGAGCCTCCATTGGACTGGCTCCATGAAGTGAACGGAGTTTGCGCTCTGTGGCGAGGAGAGAACCAATCACAGCAGCGCAGCCTACGTCACACTCATGCGCCGGTCGCACCCCTACGTACGTGCAGAGCCTCGGAAATAGACAGAGTTACGCCAACTCCGTTCACTTCATGGGGCCAGTCTAATGGAGACTCATCTACATAGACTTCTATTGAGAATGGAGACAACAGTCTAATGGAGGCTCATCTACATAGACTTCTATTGAGAATGGAGACAACAGTCTAATGGAGGCTCATCTACATAGACTTCTATTGAGAATGGAGACAACAGTCTAATGGAGACTCATCTACATAGACTTCTATTGAGAATGGAGACAACAAATAGGGACAAGTCGAGATGAGAATTTAGACCTGCTGATTGGATTCAGGCAACAGCACAGTTTTAATGATCTTAAATCACTTTATTTTAGATAGTTTTGTAGTAATTGTACAACATAAACATTAAGAGACTTTAGTTGTTATTGTACATTAATACTTTAAAACAGTTGACCTCTTGCACACTTTCCCTAACTCTTATTTGCGCCGCCCTCGTTGAAAACAATGTATTTTCAAGTCCAGTTTGTCCCTTTCAGCCTGCATGAACAACAACTCTAGCGCTCAGTTTCTGACCCTCAATGTCGCAACTCTTCTGGCTTCAACCACGTTGGGTTGCGCATGCGTTTGTTGTTGTTTTTTAGCCCATGGCGGCGAGGAACAAACAACTCAGTGCGGTGTTGAAGAATGTGTGAAAAACTCAGTAAAATGCGTCAAAGTGCGTCTCTAAAGCTGAGGCTGTCCGTTAGTGAACACCTGACGTCGGGTGGGAGAGGAGATATTGTGCGTTTTGGAACAACAGCTTAACGGTGATGTTGGTGAAGTTGTCAGAGTGTTTGTGTTGGAGCGCCTCAGCACCGCGGCAGGATTCGTGTGCACTCTGTTAGAAACTCTGCTGGAGAGACAAGACAAACTACTGGACGTCCTTTTACAGCTAGAGTCATATTGGACAGGACAGGTATGGTAAAGGAACACTTCAACACTTTTCACACATTCTTCATACAATCCTTGTAGTAGTGCAGGGCCGGATCTAGAGGGGGGGGGGGGGGGGGGGGGGCAAACGTGCATCCTGCCCACCTAATGGAAGGTAATATCAGTGGTCTGGGGACCACCAGTGGTCCTTGAGAGAGTTCCAGGTGGTCCCCAGCTAAATGATGGACAGTTGGTTAGGGGAGGAAAGTTAGGGGAAGTGATTTCACTTTTGTCAGATATCAACCCCCTCCCCCCCCAAAAAAAAATCTGTTAAAATGCTCTATTATAAAGTGTGCAGACCATATATGGAGTTCCCCCTTCCCCCACGTTAGCAGAGGAGCTAATAAAAGTTCCCCAGGTGGAGGGTGAATTCTCCTCCAATCAGGATGGAGCAGCAGGTTCACATAGTGTAGCTGCTCTTGGGCGCCTCTAGTGCACCAGGCTGGTACTACACCCCTAGTGCACCAGGCTGGTACTACACCCCTAGTGCACCAGGCTGGAACTACACCATGAATTTCAAATCACTTACCCTACCTTTAACCAGATCTTTGAGAGCGTAAATATGAAACCAAATGGACCGCAAGCTCTCAAGAGTTAAAATATTCACTGTGTGAATTAGCCCAAGTCTACAAAACTAGAGAATGTAGAAGATTATTGGTCATTTTGATCAGTATGTTTGACTGTTTTTTTTCTCCCCAAATCCAGCCTGGAATTGTGGACAAAAGCAAAACAAATCTTTAGTTTTGGGGTCTGTAGGGCTAAAATGTCATCAAATGGTGGTCCATGGCTTAAATGCAGAATAAATAGTGGGACATGGTGTCAACAAGATTGAAAACCACTGCTTCATGTGAAAAACTTTGGAGTTGCCCACCCTGCCATTCTTCCAGCCCACCCTAGTAGGGCTGGTTAAATCCTGCCCTGTAGTAGTGATAGGCAGAGTGCCTTTCTTTCATAACTAGGGTTGGGAGATATGGGCAGTGTTGTAGTGGTACTTTTAGAAGTGGGGGGACGCTTCTTAAAGGGGAATTCCACCCATTTTCATTTTTTTCCTGAGAGTGTACAAATGTGAACCAGTTCCATTTGTACACTCTCAGAAAAAAGGAAACTCATTAACATGGTGAAACACATGGTGAAATACATCATGAAGATGTATTTCACCATGCTAATATATTTTTTTTCAGCCATCCAATTCTAGGAAACACAGAATGGGGGAACTAAGTATAGCAAGTTGAGAACGTTTTGTTTACAATGCCTAATTGTATCCATAAAAGTAAATGACAAGAAAAAAACATAGGCCTACTTTTGCTCAAAATATATTTTAGATGTGAGAAGTGGGGGGACTCCGTCCCCCCGCGTCCCCCCTCCACTACACCCCTGGATATGGGTAGCTCAACATATGATATAGGTGGCGACATTACTGACATTAATGACATCCAATATCCAATATATTGTGATATTTGCCATATATTGATATATTTGATGAGATTCATCAACAGTATATCACAAAATGAAGCCAAAAATTAGGAATTAGTACCTTATGTCCTCAACCTTTATTTTTCTATGTGACCAAGCAGTGACCCTGGTAATCTGGTAGAGGGTGATGCCAAACGGTGATGATGCGAAGCCTGTGACCACTGGTCAAATGGTGGCGCTATAGCACTCAACTGAAATTGCAAACTTTAAACACTTATAACTTATGAACTGCTTGACTCTCAGAAATGTAACTTATATTCACTTATGCGTCTGCTTATGCGAACAACTTTTGTATTCTGACTTTTGACCTCTGACCTTTAGATGAACCGCCATCTTGAATTATATGTAAAACAGTTAAAATGTCTGTTCTCCTACAATCTTTGATCAAAATGCATAACAATGACCTACACATGAACTTTGGAGCCATACGAATATGAAAATAGGTGTGGATTTTGTTTTAAGTGAAAAAATTATGTTTTTACGAGCCAATGAAAATTGCTCGTTTGTGAAAATGATTCTAATGCCCCTAATCTACACATGCAGCGTAATATGCTTCTGATATTTTACAGTTTTGTAGAGGGGGATGCCAAATAGCAGCAAAAACCAGTCTTACTCAAATTGCTCAAATGGGGGCTGTTACGTGTATTATTATGGGGGAACAGACAGACAGACAGTGCAGGCAGCATGTGTTCCTCCCCTCTATATTCTGCTCTCTCTCCTTCTCTCAGTTTGTCAATCATACTCACAGGTCCAGCCCACTCATCTCCAGTACCAGCCCACTCCTCCACCTCTCACCACGGTTGGGCCACCACGCATCTGTCTCCTCCAATCACCTCCATCATCAGACTATATAAGGCACCTGTTGTCTTCCACTCACTCCCTTTCAGCCTGCCAGCAGACAGCAGCTCCAAACCATTCAGTGTCCTAAGCATACCAGTTTTGCCAGTTTGTCCAAATACAAGTCAAATAGTAGTCCTTAGAAGTTGTCCTAAACACAGCCATTTTGTAAAACCAGTCTTTGTTGTTAAAAACGAGGCTATTCGGTTAAAGCCCTACTCTAGCCACAGTCTCACAGTAAAAGTACTGTTAAAGTACCGTACTGTACTGTTTATAATCAGAGTACTTTCTTTTGTTTGTAGTTCTAGTATTTAAGTTCAGCCTTCCCATTTTGAGTTAAGTTCTTCAGGGAAGGGACAGGGGAAGACAGGGTACCCTGTACATTTTGCAACACGTAGGTAACTCCCGTGTTTTTTACACAGGTTAGAGGTGAGTGCCACATGTTGTAATTTCCTTTTTTTGAAGGTAGAGTAGGAATTGTTTGTTTGAGTAATTCCGGTAGGTTAGAGGGTTGGGGTTCTAGGTAGGTGTGTTGTTGATTGTAACTTTTTCTGGCACCACCAGTCCCTTCCCTTAGCTTTTTGTATTTTCTGTTCAGTAACCTTACTACTTTAATTCAATAAATTGTAACCCTCAGTTTTCATATATTATATATATATATATATATATATATATATTATATATATATATTATATATATATATATATATTATATATATATATATATATATATATATATATTGTGTGTGTGTTGCATGTAGCAGGGAGACCTGTCTCCAGACAATCAGAGCCATCTAGTAGAAGAGTTGCGACATTGAGGGGTCAGAAAACCGCCTGGTCACGTGGTTCTCATACTCGAGCCATAGGCTTCAATGCATTCAGTAACTTCCGGCTGTCACTATCCAACAGAAGTTTATGTAGACGGACTGGCCCCATGAAGTGAACAGAGTTGGCGTAACTGTCTATTTCCAGGGCTCTGCAGACAATGATCTGTGGCCACTCCCCAAACACTCACCCACTTGCAGGTGGCCACTGACAGCCCCTCCCCCACTATAAAGCCAGGGACTTAGTCATTCAGTCCTCCTATTGCTGTCAACATGCACTGAGTGAGCAAGGTAGGCATTAGGTGTTTTTTATGCTAAACCATCACTCACATTATTGTATGTAGTAAATGGTCCTGTTGTTCCTCAGGTGCTCTCCTCCTAGTTCTGGGCGCTGAGGGACAAGCTCCTGTTGGGTTGTTTGCACTTAACTGGAGGTATGTTTATGCACAAGGAGCTTGTAGATCAGCCATTTCTAATTGACACTTTACTATTTGTATAATTTTACACTGTGGTTCAGTATTCTTCAGGTGACCTCTGCATAAGCCTCAGTACTGCTCAAGAGCCTCTTTTGTTTGTTTTCTTGCACTTAACCAGAGGTATGTTTTTAAAGGTAGGGGAAGTGATTTGAAATTCATGGTGTAGTACCAGCCTGGTGCACTAGGGGCCCCAAAAGTAGCTACACTATGTGAACCTGCTGCTCTCTCCTGATTGGAGGAGAATTGTGGTGACCTGGGGAACGTTTATTAGCTCCTCTGCTAACGGGGGGGGGGGGGGGGGGGAAACTCCATATGTGGTTTCCACACCTTATAATAGAGCATTTTAACAGAAAATTTTTTTTTGGGTGATATCTGACAAAAGTGAAATCACTTCTCCTACCTTTAAGCAAGGAGCTTGTAGATCGGCCATTTTTAAATGTTCATGTTTGAATGTTTTATGATATATTGTGATTTATGTACTCATATGGGTTTTTGTTACACTTCCAGTGTAGACGGGTGTAGCCTACATGACCTGTTGGTGGACCTGTTGCGTGTGGCCATGACAGCACACACACACACACACACACACACACACACACACACACACACACACACACACACACACACACACACACACACACACACACACACACACACACACACACACACACTCTGTCTGTCAATCAGTGTCTGTGCTTAACTCCCTCTGTCTCTCCCTCACTCAGTGTGGCACACCCAGCTGGCACCTGCAGCAAGTTCCCCAATCAGCCATGCTCCTCCTCCTGCATAAAAGCCAGCTCCTTCAGTCTGATGGCAGACAGACCAGACAACAGCTCAGCAGCCCAGCTCTGTTCTTGTTAGCCTTTGTTTTCAGTTCTCTTTAGTTAGTTTATTTCTGTTTGGCCTGGAGATGGCGGCAGCCTTGGTTTTCGTTATGTTTTAGTTCTCGGTTTAGGATTCATTTGTTAAGTTTAGGGCGAGGGGTGGGAACAGCTTCGACGTCCCTAGGGGTGGCCTGGGCCCCCCTCTGTTTGCGGCATTCCAGGTCTTCCTTTGTTCTCCTTGTTTGGTAAAGTAATCATGTAAATAATTCATTACAAGTAATCAGATTACTTAAGTATCCCTACCAGTTCAACCAGCAATGCTGCCCTTGTACAAATGTAATCTAATACTTTTGGGAGTGGTTGTTAATAAAAACCGTTAAACCTTGCCATTCTCTTGATGTCCTTCTTTTATGTTGGAGTTTCCATTTTAGCCACCTCACTGCTTTTACAATGGAACTTGCATGGCTCATCAATGAAATGTTTAAATTACTTTGAAAATAATTCATTTGACCATCAAATATATAATGCAGCCTGGCATTGGTCATTTTATGAATCACATTCACTGTTAACATTGATGTGTAGGCTCTTGTTTTGAAGCATTTTTATCATAGATAATCATTGATTAAGGGTAGTTGTTTGTTGAAAGGATACACTTCATAAAAACGTACTGCTGTAAACCAGTATACTTTTATATTGTATGTAGAGTTTCACATCAGAATGTGGCAGATTGTCACACCCCCATGTCCTATTGCTTCAGTTTTCTTTATAAACTGATTTGTCTTGTGTTTTGTTTATCCACTGCTGCGTGCTGATCTAAAATCCAATTTTAATGCAACGCTCCAGAGCCATTTAGAGACGGAGTTGCGCCAATGATGGGGTACACAGTTACATTTGGTTAGTCACGTGATCAGTGGTCACAGTGAGCCTAACGGTGACAAATCATAGTCTAGTGTCTGAAACACATTGAAGTGAGTAAGATGAGATGTAAAATGACAGCCGGTTTGAATTATTTTACAGTAACAATTAAAGTCTCTGCAATGTGTATGATTTGCTATTACTTAAAAAGACCTAACATAAAAGGATTCAAGCTGGGCTTTTACTATGAGTCCAATGCATTTCTGCCTACTTCTCAATAGCACTGAGTTACACTCGCATATCATGAAAGTGACATTCACGGAAATGTCACTTTGTGATTGAGATGATAAAACTCAATGTAATGGTAATGGCACCAATGCAGTGGCCTTATGGTTAGAGTGTCTACCCTGAGACTGGGAGACTGGGGTTCGATTCCCGGCCAGGTCATACCCTGACATTCTAGATTTCCAGTAGTAACCTACCCAACGAAAGCTTTGCATTGTACAAGCCTTGATCATTTCATGTAACAGTGTAGTGGTTAAAACATTGTGCCAGATTATGTTAGATTAACTTCTTGAACAAAGTGGCCATTAAAGGTAGGGGAAGTGATTTCACTTCTGTCAGATACCCAAAAAAAAATTTTTTCTGTTAAAATGCTCTATTATAAGGTGTGGAAACCATGTATGGAGTTTCCCCTCCCCCATGTTAGCAGAGGAGCTAATAAAAGTTCCCAGTTGGTGGCAAATTCTCCTCCAATCAGGATCGAGCAGCAGGTTCACATAGTGTAGCTACTGTTAGGCGCCCCTAGTGCACCAGGCTGGTACTACACGATGAATTTCAAATCACTTACCCTACCTTTAAACAACTGTTGTTAACTAGTGTCCAATCACATTTATTTCACAATTTTCTTCTAGTTGTACTTGAATTGTACTGTAATTGTCCAAGCTTTTATCAGTTTTGTTGTAGGAGGCCAGGTTGTAGGCTACTGTAGGAATTTTACATTTCATTTATTCATTCACTATTGTATGGACCCGGGGCAAAAGCACCCCCTCAGATAATTTCTCAAAAATATGTTCCTTCTTGTGCGTATTGTTCTTACTCCTTATTGCTGCTTGCTTGATCCCGTTTTATTGCTGCTTGCAGCTATATTTCTATTTGATTCTGATCCCAGACTTTTTAACGAGGCAGCTATAAAAAGGACGTCTATATTTCTACTACTATATTTCTACAAACTGATCATAATTAATAAATTGCTCTTTGTAAAATCTAATGATCTCATGTGTTGAAGACAATTCCTCAGGAAATGTTATTAAACAGTGCAGTTGCAGATACACATGCTCATTGTCATTAAAGGTCCGCTGACATGCCCAGGATTTAAGAGCACATCACATGGTCTAATGGAAAACGTTTTGTAGAGCGAGCGACTGCACCTGACGGTCCAATCGGCTGGCGACTGAGTGAGGCGTCCTACCTGCCTACCAGACTACCACTACTAGTACTACTGCACTAGCATGCCTGTTATATAGTGGTTTATAGTGAGGTATCCTACCAGACTACCACTACTAGTACTACTGCACTAGCATGTCTGTTATATAGTGGTTTATAGTGAGGTATCCTACCAGACTACCACTACTACTGCATGTCTGTTATATAGTGGTTTATAGTGAGGCATCTACCAGACTACCACTACTACTGCACTAGCATGTCTGTTATGTAGTGGTTTATAGTGAGGTATCCTACCAGACTACCAGCCTACCAGACTACCACTACTACTGCACTAGCATGCCTGTTATATAGTGGTTTATAGGGAGGCGTCCTACCTGCCTACCAGACTACCACTACTACTGCATGTCTGTTATATAGTGGTTTATAGTGAGGCATCCTACCAGACTACCACTACTACTGCATGTCTGTTATATAGTGGTTTATAGTGAGGCATCCTACCAGACTACCACTACTAGTACTACTGCAATAGCATGTCTGTTATATAGTGGTTTATAGTGAGGCGTCCTACCTGCCTACCAGGCTACCACTACTACTGCACTAGCTGTCTGTTGCTATAGTGGTTTCAACGTTTTTTATGGCTTCATATTCCTACCAAACCTCATTGAACAAAAAGATGTTCTGGTCGAATATGTCAGTTAGAATGCAAATGACGTTGGCGTGGGGTTTCTATTGCTGTATCAACTATCACACTCGAGTCGCATTCACCTCCATCTAGCAACGTGTCTATGCAGCAGTGCCGGTACACACACACACACACACACACACACACACACACACACACACACACACACACACACACACACAGAGAGAGAGAGTGTCGCAAAGTCCCTCCCCTCGCACTGAAAGTATCAGGCCCAGATGTAACATATCCGAATTGGGGGGGCAGTCGAAAATGGCAGTTGGTTTAGTGGTGTTTGGTGGGGCAGTCATGGCATGCCCGTGCCTCCTCCTCACCTCTGTCTGAGGAGAGGAGGGGAAGGTCCGTCGCTGCTCTGGCATTTGTGATCGGCAGTAGGCCAGCAGCGGCTCGATTCTTCAGTCCACCGCTGCTCAATTTTTCAGCTGTATCTGTCTAATAGCGTAGTAGTATTATCCGTTGTCAAAACGGAATATCAAGGGAAAGAACTCTTCCACCTTGCATGTTGACATATGTTGGGAGATATCCATGAAGATATACATTTTAGCCTGTTACTGAAGCTGAGCAGGGCGAAGTAGTTACCCATGTCGTGACTCAGCACCATCTCAGTGGGGAAACACACATACAGTGAGGAAAATAATTATTTGATCCCCTGATGATTTTGTAAGTTTTCATGGTTAGAAAGAAATGAGCATTTTGTCATTTTTATGGTACCTTTATTTAAACAAATAGAGAGAATATGAACAAAAATGTCCATAAGAAAATAATATTTAAAGGTTATAAATTAATTTGCGTTAGAGCTCGTGAAATAAGTATTTGATCCCTAAGCACAACCTGACTTAGTACTTGGTGGAAAAACCCTTGTTGGCAAGCACGGAAGTCAGACGTTTCTTGTAGTTGGTCACCAAGTTTGCGCACATCTCAGGAGGAATTTTGGCCCACTCCTGGTTAGATCTTCTCTCCAAATCCTGAAGGTTTCAAGGCTGTTGCTTGCCAACTCGAAGCTCAAGCTCCCTCCATAGATTTTCTATAGGATTAAGGTCTGGAGACTGGCTAGGCCACTCCATGAGCTTAATGTGCTTCTTCGTGAGCCACTCCTTTGTTGCCTTGGCCGTATGTTTTGGGTCGTTGTCATGCTGGAAGACCCAGCCACGACCCATCTTCAGTGCTCTGGCTGAGGGAAGGAGGTTCTTGTCCAAGATCCTGCGGTACATGGCCACATCCATCGGCCACACAATGCGGTGAAGTTGCCCTGTACCCTTAGCAGAGAAACAGCCCCAAATCATAATGTCTCCACCTCCATGCTTGACGGTGGTGATGGTGTTGTTGGGTTTGTATTCAGCATTTCACTCCCTCCAAACACGACAAGTCAAATGGATGCCAAAGAGTTGAATTTTGGTCTCTTCTGACCACATCACCTTCCCCGCAGCCTGGTCTGAATCATTTAGGTGGTCATTGGTGAACTTTAGACGGGCCTCTGTGCGCTTTCTTGAGCAGAGGGACATGACTGGGCACTGCAGGATTTCAATCCGTTATGGTGTACTATGTTACCAATGTTTTTTTTGGTGACTGTGGTCCCAGCTGCCTTCAAATCATTAACAACACCATCCCCATCGTCAGGCATGCAGGTGGAAACATTATGCTTTGGAGTTGTTCCTCTGCTAAGGGTACAGGGCAACTTCACTGCATTGTGTGGCTGATGTATGGAGACATGCACTGCAACATCTTGGACAAGAACCTCCTTCCCTCAGCCAGAGCACTAAAGATGGGTCTTGAAGAAGCACATTAAGCTCATGGAGTGGCCTAGCCAGTCTCCAGACCTTAATCCTAAAGAAAATCTATGGAGGGAGATTGAGCTTTGAGTTGGCAAGCAACAGCCTCGAAACCTTGAGGATTTGGGGAGGATATCTAAACAGGAGTGGGCCAAAATCCCGCCTGAGATGTGCACAAACTTGGTGACCAACTACAAGAAACGTCTGACTTCCGTGCTTGCCAACAAGGGTTTTTTCCACCAAGTACTAAGTCAGGTTGTGCTTAGGGATCAAATACTTATTTCACGAGCTCTAGCGCAAATTAATTCATAACCTTTAAATATTATTTTCTTATGGACATTTTTGTTCATATTCTGTCTCTATTTGTTTAAATAAAGGTACCATAAAAATGACAGAGTGCTCTTTTCTTTCTAATCATGAAAACTTACAAAATCATCAGGGGATCAAATCATTATTTTCCTCACTGTACGTGGCCCGGTACCATGGGACTAACGTTTGAAATTGCGATTATGCAACAGTTAGTGTAAACAACAACACCTCAACCCAATGTCATTGTAAATAAGATGTTAGTGAAAATAATATTTTTAAGTGGATATTTTACCAAGTATGAAGCCATATGTAATGTCAAAACAACTAGCCTGTTGCTATGCTAGCACTGACTATGGGGGAAGTTACACCTGCTGCGTGACGTCACAGCAAAGGTTAGCATCTAAATTACCATTTGTGAGCTCCCTGGGGGGGCATGTCACGCCCCCTTTAACATTTTCCTTTTTTTTTTAAATACCACCCTTGCTTGGTAATATAACATCATAACATAACATCATATAACTTGATTTATTTTATAATGAGAGTAATACTAATGAGTTGATTTGATTACTTTACTAGCTCAGCTCTGTCATATTCTATATAATAAAAACATCTGAGAATATTGTAATATCCAGCCCACTCTTTCAAATAAGATTTTGCCATATAGATAAAAATACATGGTGCTCAGTCTTTTAATGAATCACTTTTCATTTGAGTGAACAAGTGGTGCACCTTGATAATTAACTGTTTAAGTGCCAAAGCCGATAAGCTGAGATGTAAACAAGCATTTACCTGTAGGTAAAGGTAGCCAAAGACGTACAGCCGAGCTTTGTTTAATCCATTGATTAATACACTTAAACCGCTGTCAATGCTATCTGAGTTAGCATCTTCGGCTAACGTTGCGATTGTTCTCTTGTAAATAATGTTCAAAATACAGGGGTGCGCGTGGATTTGCGCACACGCAATTTAGGTCCATATCTGAGCATATTGGGGCAATCGGCGGCCAGATTGAAGCTGATTTCACTTCAATATGATTCAGATTTTTGGAGATGATTTATTTAAAGGAAGACTTAATGAAAAACAATTAAAACTACATCATTATTATTTTTTACCATAAAATTACATATTAGGAGCTTTAATCAAGTTTCGTGTGGGTTGCTACATTTACGTACATTCAAAAATGTTAAACTCTCTGATATTAAATATAAAGTACTCACACATTGTTTTTCCGCCTTTGACTTTCAATTCTCAAAATATTGTTCTGCCAAACGGTGATGCACATGGAAAACAGGATAAAATGCACCTTTTGGCCAGAAGGTGACTGTTTATCTCTTCTCTCCTCCTTGTGTCTGTCAGTGTGTAAAGAGGTTTCTCCTGAACATGAGGAGAGGAGCCCCAGTCTGGTCCAGGAGGAACCACAACCTCCACACATTAAAGAGGAAGACATGGAAGAGGAGGCTGAAGTGTCAACATTCACCTTACTACATGGGACGACAATGTGCCACACTCTCTCAGGTAAAAAGTCTAAAATAGTCTAAAAGTCATTTTATATTCCATTCTTCTAGGTCAGAGGTTGTCAACTAGACCAAAAACGGATATCTATGATGACAAAAAGAGAACAAATTCAAGTTCAGCACCATTTTCCTTCCTTATGCTTATACGAGGGAGGAGCATGCTAGAAGTAATGGCACATAGAGGTAACAGGGTATTAGTAATAAGGCTACAGAGTCATTCCGCGCCAACTCACCTAAGGGTCCCCACATCACCATCTCAGATTTTGCTCAAAGAATTCTATAATCAAGAACCATATGTTTGTACCACACATGCAAAATATTAGCTCCCAATTCATTGTAGTTTTGGAACTACAGGCCTTTAAAATATTGGTGTCAAAACACCACATGTCGAAATTGGCTCTTTCCCCAACTTCAGAGACCAATAACTTTTTATTGCAGTTATCTACACAGTTGTGTTTGCAGATTCTTACTGAATGATACCCACTCTTTTCAAATCTGTTGCCAGAAAGCCTCTGAAGGACATACTTTTTGCATAATAGGAAGCCAAAAATGGCATTGTGGCCAAAATCGCTTAAAATTCATTAAAACTAATTGGGCTAGTAGAAATATGAAACTAGTTAGATTTTTGTCCTCATTACATAGTAATTGTGGGGTTGCGATGTGTCACAGAAACATATTTTGCGATGAAAATTATATTCCTGAATTTTTTACATTTTTTTTTTAAATATCTTACATCCTTTCCGAGGGGGCTAAAATAGGGCATTTTTGGCATCTTATTTGGTCATGTGGCTAGGGGTTTAGGATCTTCTAATTTTTCGTGAAGATGCTCTCATATAAGATGTAACCCCCCTTGCTTCATTTTTTTTCATGGACAATTTCATCATTTTTCACTTTTTTCCATATTCAGAACTCTGTGACTCTAAATTGGAAGATTCCTACTAGCAGCTATTTCAGATTTACATACACTGACACACACATTTTCATATTTTAGTAATAGTATGCCCAAGAAATTAATATTTTTCTTTCTATTGGGACCTAAAAACAGCTATTTGGGCAAAAAACAAAAACGCTGGGCAGCTTTTAATAAACAGAGGAATAATGAAGGGGTGTTTTGCACACAAATTAAGGCATACACATTTCCTGAACAACTTTTACTGTATTGTACAGTATTTTTTGCAATTAGAAAATCTCAGGCATAATTGCAATTTTTGTTGAATATCCTTGGAAAATATAGAAAAATAACAACATTCTGGAGTAGTTGTGTAAGCACAAAAAAATAATAGCAATGAGGTTTTATTTACATATTAAACATTCAGTGACCCATGATCATGATGTTGAAAAACATCACAAGATTTGTACATCATTTTAAGTCAAATATGGGCATCCATGATAATGGGGATAATTGGTATTGGCCCCAAGAGAAATGTCCCAATGTGCATCAAATATGTACCAGCCGGGCAAATATGTTGCCTGTGTTTATGAGAGAAAACAGTGTTTCCCCCAGAAAATTGGTTAGTCAAGGTGGTGAGGCTTCGAGTCTGTGCTCGTGCGCGTGCATGTGCGCGTGCATGTGATGTAATTACAATACCGTAGGCTACGCTTTGGGGTGAAAAACAGCAACACAGCCCCTCACTCATGTGTTTACACCACTCACCTCTATAACAGCTACTTTTCACCACTATCATCATCTGACTCCAGGCCCTGACCTTTTATTCTATAAGGAGCCAGATAGGCCATTACGTTTTATGATTAATTTCTTTCCTTTTCAGGTATATCAGGTATGTCATGACATGTCTTTTTCATGACCTATTTTAACAGGCTTAAAAGCACATCCAGCATGAAAAGAGGCATTGAGAGAAATTTACAACAGAATGCCAACTGTGTGGGACTATTAGGATAATTGGCAACTGTAGTCTCAGTCACAATGTGGGACAGGGTCTCAATTTGTGGGATGACTGAAAAGTTTTTGAAATGACTGTCCCATGCAAAGAGGGACACCTGGTCACCCTGGGACTGTCCCAGATCTGGTCACCCTTCTAACAACACCCGACACACACACACACACACACACACACACATACACTCAAGCGCGGTTTGTCGGTAGTCTCTGGTTAGTTAGCCTGTCCGCAGCACTAACAGAAAAGACACAAGTTACCAGCGCGAGCGGAGCAGTGATCGGAACGCGTGGATTTTTAAGTGAGCGCTGAACGTGTTTTCAAATGGGTCGGAGCGCGCTCTGGAGCGAGAATTATCGTCCGCTCCAGCCCGCTCCAAGCCGTTCAGTGCAGACAACGGCACAGGTGTTCTGTTCAGTGCAGAGCACAGCATAAACGTGTGGTTGTGGTTCAGATGGCGACTATAGGCCTACAGTGCCAGCCGATGCTGCGGGGGGGAGGAGGAGATGATGATCATGATGGACACCTCGCTATTTATTTTGAAGCACTGCACATCATAACGGCAACGTATTTGAGCGCAGCGACCCCCCGCCCAATTATGTCCAATTCCCCCACAGCGTAACATCATCAATAACCTATTATCCCGTATAGCATTTTGGAAACGAAATAGCGCGGCATAAGATTAATTAGTTATTCGCCGCACCTGTCTGGGTTAATATAGACAGCAGTGTAACTGCACATATAACTCCTGTCTTAAATGTTTATGCTGTGAGGGGGGCAATAACCACGATGTGTTTCGACAAAGAAAAAGCAGCAGCCTGAGCCTTTTTTCCAGCCGTCAAATTTTGCTCCTGAGCGGGCGGGGCTGAGCGGAACGGGGAGCGCCGCGCTGCCCAGATGAAAATGAGCTGGGAGCGGAGCGGGCCTGGGAGGGGGTCCACGTGAGCAGATACTCTGCTCACATACTCTGCTCGGGAGTAGTGTTAGCGAGCCGAGGCAGCGTCGCATGCGAAATATAACTGATCTACAGGTTCATCATGCGGCATGCGTTGTATGAACGACGCATTTTAACTTTAAGTCTGGTTTCTTGTTTTTTGGGGGGGGACGTAGCCAAGGCGGGGGAGGGATTTGGTGAAGGCGGCCGCCTTGACGATAAAGCGCTGGGGGAAACCCTGGAAAATGTTTATGTCAATGTTTGTCAATTTCATGACACAAGGACGAGGCAACTCATTCTCATGGCCATCACAAAGCAGGAAACATGAATGTTGGGTGCCTTTGCTTCATGTCCTTTGTGTGGTAGAGGCCCCAAACATAAAAAGTGGAGGACACCAATACCAACTAACAGAGGGTGACTTCAAACTTGTGATAGACTTAAGTTTTAACTTAAGTGTCTTAACACATCACATGTGTCTTAACACATCACATGAAACTACTGCCTGTGAATGAATTACCCATTATCATGGATGCCCATATTTGACTTAAAATTATGTAAAAATCTTGTGATGTTTTTCAACATCATGATCATGGATCACTGAATGTGTTAAACAAATCCTCATTGCTATTTTTTGTGCTACACAACTACTCCAGAATGTTGTTATTTTTCTATATTTTCCAAGGATATTCAACAAAAATTGCAATTATGGGTAATAATAATAATAATAATAATAATAATAATAATAATAATAATAATAATAATAATAATAATACATACATACATATGATTTGTATAGCGCTTTTCAAGATACCTAAAGTCGCTTTACAGAGGTAGAGAAGAGAAATAAAAAACAATTTATTTGAAAGGGAATTTTAAAATAAAATAGTAAAATGTTTAAAAAGAGAGGGGGAGCGAGCTATGTTGGGAATGCTAGTCTAAAGAGGTGGGTTTTGAGTGTGTGTTTAAAGATTTCCAGGGTGGGGGCAGCTTTGATGTGGGTGGAAGTGAGTTCCACAGGGTAGGGGCAGCCACTGCGAAGGCTCTGTCCCCCATGTTCGCTTGTTGGATTTGGGCAAAACAAGTTGATAAGATTTTCTAATTGCAAAAAATACTGTACAATACAGTAAAAGTTGTTTCGGAAATGTGTATGCCTTAATTTGTGTGCAAAACACCCCTTCATTATTCCTTTGTTTATTAAAAGCTGCCCAGCGTTTTTGTTATTTTTGGCCAAATAGCTGTTTTTAGGTCCCAATAGAAAGAAAAATATTAATTTCTTGGGCATACTACTACTAAAATATGAAAATGTGTGTGTCAGTGTATGTAAATCTGAAATAGCTGCTAGTAGGAATCTTCCAATTTAGAGTCACAATATGGAATATTCTTCTTCTGAATATGGAAAAAAGTGAAAAATGATGAAATTGTCCATGTAAAAAAATATATATTAAAATATGAAGCAAGGGGCGTTTGTTAAAAAGAAAAAAAAAACTCAGGGAGTAGTTACATCTTATATGAGAGCATCTTCACAATAGTTTCATTAGAGTCATTAGAGTTTTAATGAATTTTAAGCGATTTTGGCCACTGCCATTTTTGGCTTCCTATTATGCAAAAAGTATGTCCTTCAGAGGCTTTCTGGCAACAGATTTGAAAAGAGTGGGTATCATTCAGTAAGAATCTGCAAACACAACTGTGTAGATAGCTGCAATAAAAAGTTATGGATCTCTGAAGTTGGGGAAAGAGCCAATTTCGACATGTGGTGTTTTGACACCAATATTTTAAAGGTCCGTAGTTGCAAAACTACAATGAATTGGGAGCTAATATTTTGCATGTGTGGTACAAACATATGGTTCTTGATTATAGAATTTTTTTTAGCAAAATCTGAGATGATGATGTGGGGGAGTTCCTGAAATTTAGGTGAGTTGGCGCGGAATTGACCCTACAGTAAATATATATGAGTTATTCCCTGTGGAGAACAGGAGACGTCTGCCTCTAGTTCAAATAGCAGCGTGGTTCAGCATGTCGTGGCTCCAGGGTGGTTCCAGGGCCGGCACCAGAGAGAGATCAGGGTCATGAGAGAGAGAGAGAAAATACAGTCAGACGAAGCATTGGTCCAAAAGGAACACAGACGAAAGACCTTGTGGTCTTGTTTCCACTTGGGGTCCAGCATTCCATACAGTATAAGCAGTAAATAGGAACAATTTGAAATCTATATGTAAATGTAATATAATGTAAAAAAATATATATATGTATGAAAAAGATAACAGGGTGAAAAAGAGAAGAGCCAAATAAACATTTTTCTTATTTTACAAAGGCCAGTTTCTAATTGCAGCCAGCCGTACGTGCTCCTCGAGAGAGGCTTTGAAGGAGTCAAGGAATTTGTAACTCAAGCAGACACTAGCAGTCCTATTAATTTCATGAGTGAATTATTTAATACCTACTATACAGGTGTATCATGTAAGTAAAACAACTTAGGCATGTGCACAACTGAACAGCTGCCCACGGCCCACGTGTATTGACTGATTGATTGAATGATTCATTTATAGAATACAGTATATTTCCAAAGAAATAACACCTCACCAATGACCGCAGATTAATTGTTGCAATACATTTCTCCCCTGGCCAAAATATGTCAGGCAATGCGGAAAACATGTAATGTGACGACTCAAGAAAAATCCTCAAAGATTTATGTAATTTTAATTGCGTAGTGTCTAGTGGGACAGGGTACCTTGTGCACGACGTTGTGAAAGTCCCAATTTGTGTGATAATCATGTGATACATTAAAAGTGTCAGAAATGATCCACACTGCTGCTGCAGGCAGCACTGTATGATTGACTGTTGCAGCTCGGAGCACGTTGACCCTTTGGTGTGATATGAACAGTTAAAGATGGAGTGCCATGATTTTTTTTTTCTACCCTAAAACATGATCATCAGGTATTATTGTAATATGAAGAGTAAGAAGTTTTTCAAAAAAGTGTACAGTGTTTTTAAACTGTCATTTTTATGATTCCACCCAGCCAGTTCATTAAGTATGCCTGGTTTGCCTGGTGGGTGGTGATGGGTGGAGATCCAGCTGAACTGAAGACACACCTACAGCTTTACTTGCATGATAAAGGGGGAGGAGTTAGGGGAGGGGCTGAAAATGTGATGTCACTGTAATGGAGTTTTTTTCATTGGCATGTTTGCCTGGACAGGTTCAGCCCCCAGGAAGAAACCCTAAATACAAAGGGAAGACATCATTTTACATAAAAAAGACACCAAGGGGTATGTTTATATACTGTCACCTCTCAAACATGTACAAAATTGGAAAAAATACAAAAATCACGGCACCCCCACTTTAAAGCACCATTTGGTCACAAGCCAACGCAACCTGACGCATGACGCAAAGAGTCGACGCTTTGATGTAGTTAGGGCATTAGGATGTATGGGCTGTCAGTCAAGGCCAGACTGTTCTTTTACCATTCAGTAGTGGTGCTCTGCTCAGGCCCATCCAATCACAGTATTTTTGTTTTGTTCTTTTATGACTGGGCGATACCGATCTTGTGCACGAGGGGGGAAATTTGAATATTTGCAAAATTGATCAAAACCCACGTCCAAACTGATCCTGTGTGTGTGTGGCAGTGATGGGTCGTTCAAAAACGATCAAATTCAATAACTGGATCCTTTTTTTCCGTGAATGATCCGTTCTGAACAGGAGGAGCGAAACCCATTTGTGGCGGTTTTATAACCATTGTGATTGTTTTGCATATCAGCCACAAATGTTTTTTCTCTTCTCCTCCTTGTGTCTGTCAGTGTGTAAAGAGGTTTCTCCTGAACATGAGGAGAGGAGCCCCAGTCTGGTCCAGGAGGAACCACAACCTCCACACATTAAAGAGGAAGACATGGAAGAGGAGGCTGAAGTGTCAACATTGACCTTACTACATGGGAAGACAATGTGCCGCACTCTCTCAGGTAAAAAATAAAACAATTTGAGTCTAAAGGTCATATTATAGCTACCCATACATTGTCCTAGGTCAGGGATTGGCAACCGGACCAAAAACACAAACGCATGAATACAAAATCTCATCATCATAACCTTTATTTCAATTCGGAGTACAATTGAGGGTCATTCACTCATTTTCAATGTAGCCGAATACACACAAAACAAAAATCCACAATATCCACCGGGAACATAACACAGCAAAGCATTCGTGGATTTATTTATGCATTTATATATGTATTGTCACATATATTCAATTATTTTTTTATAAAATGAGGTGGCAGATTTAGCCCTCCATAGAATTCCTCCCATTTTCAACATTTTACTGACATTAATATGACTTAGAGATGTTGCGTGGACAAGATAAAGATCTCCCCATTCTGTGTTTACTAGAAATGGAGGTTGTGTTTCGCCATGTTAATGATTTTTCTTTTAAGACCTTTTTTTTTGAAAAGGGGTGGAATTCCCCTTTAATGGCAGCATGCTGAGCATGGACTGTATTAAGATTTTCTTTTCTGAGGACAATGCTTGCTGTCTACACTTCACCTCAATGTTTTTGTTTTCGTCCTTGTCCTTTACACAGAGAAGTTGCGACATTGAGGGGGCAGAAATTGAGCGCTCAAGCAAACGTGTTTGTTGCCAACTTGTCCCCATTCTCAATACAACTTTATGTAGAAGAGCCGCCATTAGACTGGCCCCATGAAGTGAACAGAGTTGGCGTTACTCTGTCTGCACTCATGGTCCTGGGTGTCACTCACTTGTTTAATTTGTTCCACCTGCGTAGTCTCAGAAGCGCTTTGAATTGAACTAAAAGTAGGCTTATGATAAAAGCAAAACCTTCGTGACTCTTTTGCTTATTGATCAGTTGTTCAGTGCTGGTTAGCAATATGCGATGCTAGAGAACAGTGGCTCTCAAAGTGGGACGTCCAGCCCCCAGCTAAATAATCACATGGACCCTTATTTAAAAAAAACAATGGACTCTCAGGGTTAAATTGAAAGAAATAAAAATAAATGCGGTTAAAGAGAGAGAGAAAGACAGTCAGCTACAAGGTCAATACTTTTTTTCCACCAAAATTATGTGTTTGAATAGTAGCCTACAAAATCGAAAATGTTTCAATGGTAATAAACATAAGATTGTTCAAGCTATTATTGTGGTAATTGAACATTACAAGTAGGCTACAAGGATTGAAAAAGAAAAATTTGAGCAGACACAACCTCTCAAAGCTTCAGCTGAGCTAAACATTTATTGTTTAGCTCAGCTGAACCAAAACAATAAATGTTTACTTTTAGGCACCCCTCTATGATCGTCACACTTTTTTCTGTTACAAACTGACCCGGCCCCCCATTGGGGAAGGGAAAAGTTATGTGGCCCTCGCTGGAAAAAGTTTGGTGACCCCTGTTTTAAACCATGAGTTTGTACTTCTGCCCTCTGGGAGAAGGTACCTAAGGAACCTAAGTGGAAGTACATCAGGTCTAAAAAATCGTTTGTACCTGCGTCAATTAAAATGTTGAACGAGGCTTTGAAACATCAGTGAATGTAAGAGGCTAGATTTCAAATGTGACGACTCAAGAAAAATCCTCAAAGATTTATGTAATTTTAATTGCATAGTGTCTAGTGGGACAGGGTACCTTGTGCACAACGTTGTGAAAGTCCCAAGAATTTGTGTGATAATCATGTGATAAATTAAAAGGGTCAACCTGAGATCATTTCTGATCTACACTGCTGCTGCAGGCAGCACTGTATGATTGACTGTCGCAGCTCGGAGCACGTTGACCCTTTGGTGTGATATGAGCAGTTAAAGCACCATTTGGTCACAAGCCGACGCAACCTGACGCATGACGCAAAGAGTCGACGCTTTGATGTAGTTAGGGCATTAGGATGTATGGGCTGTCAGTCAAGGCCAGAATGTTCTTTTACCATTCAGTAGTGTTGCTCTGCTCAGGCCCATCCAATCACAGTGTTTTTGTTTTGTTTTGTTTTTTATGATTGGCCGATACTGATCTTATGCATGAGGGGGAGATTTGAACATTTGCAAAATTGCTATAATTCAAAATCCACGTCCAAACTGATCCTGTGTGTGTGTGGCAGTGATGGGTCGTTCAAAAATCAAATTCAATAACTGGATCCTTTTGGTGAACGAAATTGATCCATCACTTCCGTGAATGATCCGTTCTGAACAGGAGGAGTGAAACCCATTTGTGACGGTTTTATAACCATTGTGATTGTTTTATAACCATTGTGATTGTTTTATAACCATTGTGATTGTTTTATAACCATTGTGATTGTTTTGTATAACAGTCAGGAATGTTTATCTCTTCTCTCCTCCTTGTGTCTGTCAGTGTGTAAAGAGGTTTCTCCTGAACATGAGGAGAGGAGCCCCAGTCTGGTCCAGGAGGAACCACAACCTCCACACATTAAAGAGGAAGACATGGAAGAGGAGGCTGAAGTGTCAACATTGACCTTACTACATGGGAAGACAATGTGCCGCACTCTCTCAGGTAAAAAATAAAACAATTTGAGTCTAAAGGTCATACTATAGCAGCCCATACATTGTCCTAGGTCAGGGATTGGCAACCGGACCAAAAACACAAACGCATGAATACAAAATCTCACCATCATAACCTTTATTTCAATTCGGAGTACAATTGAGGGTCATTCACTCATTTTCAATGTAGCCGAATACACACAAAACAAAAATCCACAATATCAACAGGGAACATAACACAGCAAAGCAATTAAAAAGCAAAAATCTGTCAAGACATCAACTTTCTCACGGTGCAGACATTAATTGAATATTTTACACAGTCTGTCCGCTATGGCAGTTCAAAGTGTGTGTGTTTTGAGCATTCAGCTCAGCTTAGAGGCTCATTCACCTGGTGAGAGAGAAGTGAGAGTGTAAAGGACAGTGTCTTGAGTTCCCTGTCATGGCCGGAGAAATCGTTCTCACGGCCAAAACATTCACTTTACACATGTTTTCAGTCAACACTTCAAGATGCTCTCCATAGACAGCCTCTACTAAATGGACCAGCGTGAGTTCCCAATTTTCTGTATTGGGAAGTATTCTTAACTCACTGGCATGATCACATTTTTTATCGTATCAATAGCATGATGGCATGCAAAGTACCTTAGAGTCTCGGGGCAGTCAAATTGAAAACAAAAATCTTTTGAATTTTCCACTATAGTAATTTGTTCAGACTTACATTCCTCAGTGAAATAAATTGTGTTTTAACATGCAATACTAGATGCATTTGCATATGCTGGTCCACCTGGATATGCTACATCAGTGTTTAAAGACTAAGGAGTTATAGGTCACTTCAACTATAACTATAGGATCACTTATCTGAAAAAGTAACTTATTAGAGCCCGACCGATATGAATTTTTGGGACCAATATGATATAGGAATACAACCACCGATAACCGATTTGCAACCGATATACCTGTATATATTTTTAGCTGGAATGAAAATAGACTTTTTTTCTTTGTGAATTGTGCAAAGATTTGCTGCCGATATGATTATGCAGTGATACAGTCACATTGACAGTAGTACATGGTAGACAAACTGCTGCCTTAAACCAATGTCTTCATTCAAGACCTGTTTTTTTTTTATATACTTGTTCAGTCAACCTGTCTGTAACAAAAGTGAGTCAACAGTGACACAACATTCCAACTCTGAAGCACCATTGGCATCACTTTGCCACTTAATAAACATAAAAACACTATAGCAGCCAGTAGTGTGTGTTGTGCACATAAACATAAAATAAATAGTAGCAGCTGCACCAGTCAATTTCTGACTCTCTTTAACTCATTTAGGCCTGACCTAAGTTTTCTGGAAAAACCTCGTATTTACCGTAATTTCTGGATTACAAGGCGCACCTGAATATAAGCCGCAACAGCTAAATTTGGGGCAAAATACAGATTTTTCCTTGTATAAGCCGCCCCTGACTATAAGCCATACCAGGCTTATAGTCAGGTGCTTCATGTTAGAGCAGTGGTTTTCAACTTTTTTGATACCAGGGCCCACTATTTATTCAGCATTTGAGCCAGAGACCACAATTTAACAACATCTTCACCCCACAGAGCCCAAAACTAAAGATTTCTTTTGGTTTTGTTCACAAATCCAGGATGGATTTTCGCAAAAGAGGCAAACCATCAAAATTAGACCCAAATGAACATGACTTATGACTTATTAATGAAGTGGTGCTGATCTAGATGGTGAATATCATAACTCTTGAGAGCGTAAACATGAGAGCGTAAACATGAAACCAAATGGACCCGCTAGGGTCCATTTGGTTTCATGTTTACGCTCTCAAAGAGTTACATCATTTAGATGCGGAGCCCACCTGGAACCCTCTGAGAAACTACGCCTGTGTTAACTGTAAAAATCCATAGATTGGCCGCACCGTTGTATAAGCCGCAGGGTCAAAAGCATGTGAAAAAAGTAGGGGCTTATAGTCCGGAAATTACGGTATTATAGCAGCACCGAAACAATTGAATGTTTGGATACTGTATATACTGTACAGAATCCAAAAATGGATTCCCGGCCTGAACTGAATGGGGAATAAAGAATAGAACTAATCTAAATAAAAATGCTGTCAGTCACTGTCTCTCTACTCTCAGGCAGCTGACTAATACTTAAAATAGAAAAAAGAAACGTCTATAATTATGTGTAAAGCGGACCACCTGGAATGAGGACCACCTGGAATCCTCCCCGGACCACCTGTTGAAAACCCCCCTGCTTTACCAGCAAGAATGTAAAATAGTTTTTATATTTCCACGCTGCAAAGGCTCCAGTCACGCTGTCGTCCTCATATCATTGCGTTTGAGAGCATATTTTACCGCAGCTCAAGTGCGAGTGTGTGTGCAGCAACAACACAGCTGGTTTTCTGTCAGTCTGCTTACAAGAGGCCAGAGCCTTTAGTTACGCAAAAACTCTGTTCACTTCATGGGGCCACTTCAATGGCGGCTCATCTATATATACACTTCTATTGAATTGGGACAACCGAGGTTGCCGAATGCATTTAAGTCTATGGGATCATAAGCATTGTTTTCTGCCCCCTCAATGTCGCAGCTCTTCTACTAGATGGCTCTGCTCTGCTTGACGAATAAGACTGGCTCTGATTGGCTTATACTTATCACGTTAGACACATAGATATATTCACACTAGATCAGGCATCCGGAGGAAACAATACAAGTGGATGAGAGGGGAACTTTCGTTCGGTGCCTTCTCTATTCAATGTACTCTATGTTAGACTGTGAAGAAGCCAGCTGAAGAAGACAGACAACACACAGTGCAGCGAGTTCTGCCGCCGTCGCGGAGTAACGATAGTAACGATGGTACACTAATCATAACGTCGTTATGGATTTGGGAAATGTAAGGAGTTACGTTAGAAGTTACTGAAAAAAGTAACCCCTTACTGTAAGGGCGTTAGTTGTAAGGGCGGTATTCACAACACTGCTAATGAAGTGCTGCCACCTAATAAACATGTGAAGAACAGGAAAAATACAAAACCTGTGGTGCTTAATCTTTAAAGTATGTATTGTTTTCCTTCGTTCCAGACCAGCGTGTGGAGTCCAGTCTGCAGGTGAAGATCAGTTCTCCAGACACGACTGGATCTATTAAACAGGAACCTGAAGACAACATGGATCTCAGTGAGTTTAACCCTTAGTGTACTGAACGCGTTTCGGTGTTCTAAGCATTATGTTTTAGCTATTGAAAAATAGCAGATCTACAAGCGTATAGCGCGCCACCGAGTGGCGCGCTATGAGCTTGTATCTCTGCTATTTTTGAGAAATCATGGTGCAAATCTGTGAATATATGTAATTTCCGAAGCAAACTCAAATCTTTGCTTCTGGGGGATCCCTAGAACGTGTTTTCAGATATAGATCATTCTGATGATCCATGGCATGAAATATGTTGAGCATCACTGACACAGGAACATAGTTTTTTTTTTCTCTCTCCCAGAAAAAAATAGAATCCATTGTCAGAAACTAGAATCTATTGAGAAAAAAATAAATTTTATTATTGGAAACTAGAATCTAGCACCAAAAAACTAGAATCTACAGCGTCGGGAACTAGAATCTAGAGTCAGAAACTAGAGTCTGGCATCAGGAACTAGAATCTAGCGTCAAAAACTAGAATGTAGCCTCAAAAACTAGAATCTAGAGTCAGAAACTAGAATCTAGTGTCAAAAACTAGAATCTAGTGTCAGAAACTAGAATCTAATGTCAGAAATTAGAGTCTCATCCGAAACTAGGATCTGATCAGGACACTCTGGCCTTTATTTATCAAAGGAGTGCAAATTCGTCCCCAAATTTCAACGTGGGTTTTGGAGTGCACACAAGTCCACACGGCATATATCAAGTGATCGCAAACAGCTGATTCCTTCCTAATTTCCTTCCTACAATGATATATGTGACGGCAGAAATCAACCTGACACGCCCCTGGAAACAGGCCGCTCCTCCGTTTCTTTGCGACATGAACAACTGCAATACGACCAGAAACCATGGTGATGAGGGGGAAAAAAATAAAAAACTTTCCACCGATTGCACTGCTTCCCGCAGCGTGCAACCCAAACACCAACCACCCCCCCCCCCCCCAATTGCACTGCTTGCCGTGGTGCGCCAGCCCCCCCCCCCCCCCCCCCTCCCTCGCTGTTTCACATAGACACACGCAACTCCGTTCGCCGTTGTTTTAAGTAAGTAAAATAATAGCATGTCATTTGGACCCGCAAGGGTCCATTTGTTTTTATTTTTAGTTTACAAACTTTTCATCTGCTTAACCAACTTAGCCTGGGGACCACCTGGAACCCTCTCAAGAACCACTGGTGGTCCTCGGACCACATTGGAAACTACTGGCCTGGCTGTAGGACCAGTTTTTTATTACATCGCCGTGAATGGAATAGGCTACAGCTTAGTATTCTGCAGTGTAAGATTAAATCCATGCATTTTTAAGAGCGCAGCCCCCCCCCCCCCCCTCCCCCTGTGAGTCGGACTGCTGCCTGTGAGTGACCACGTAGCCTAAATCAGAGATAGATAACTGCCAACAGTGACAAGACAGTTCATAAACTCTTATCAACCTTATGGTGTGATCGGTGATTAACAGATTTCGTGCCGTTGAAATAGATCTACGTCTCCCGTTATCATTATGAAATATAGTTATGACCGATGCCGCTGCCGTTGAGCTACGTCTCTCTACGTTGCTTACCGTCGCCGGTTTGATACGATCCCCATGCCAACAGCAGCGTGCCCGCGACCGCATATTCCATTGACGGACCATAATAAGGGACGGACCAACCGGAAACCGGAAGTATGTGTCGCCAACTAACTTGTCCGTCGGGAAACATGGACCGAAATATGAAATATACTTTTAGATGAAAATCGCTGGCACTGGCTACCTCAAAAAATATGAAAAAGGGCTGGCACTGGGAGTGTTAATAAAGGAATGGATGGCATGCACATGACTGCAGGAGTGCAGGTGTTTCATATTAGTGTGATGATGCTGATTTACAAGCTTTCTATCCTTCGTGCAGACCGTTGTAGGCTACAATACAACAAACCAAGCGTAGGCTACTGTAACTCGTGTTTCCCGCCGATCTGCGATCACGACTCCCGAAATTGCTCTCGCAAGCAGCCTACTGTAGATTTGCAGTTTATCTGAGTGACTCAGGCGAACATATAAGCACCTAACGTAGCATCATTGTAAATAGTCAGGCTGTGCATGTATTTGTCACTGCAAATAAAAGGGGGCTTTTATTTATTTTTTTCATCGGGATTAGGCATGTCATCTGATCTCGCATAGCCTATATATGCTTTTCCAAACCTATATATTTTTTCACCTGTATCATTTATTAGGTTTTATAGCTATTAGGAGTGAATAGATAACTTTAGATGCCTTTTTGCAGTTCAGACAATGCTGCTCCGCTTGTTTGGGACAGAAAAACAGGCAAGGACAAATCCTACGACAGCTCCCGACCTGACGTGGGTTTTGTGCAGACGTAGGATCAACTTCAAGTTCATGGTGGGATGGATAAATGTCGAACAATGCGGGAATTCTGCTCTACGCATGCTCTACGTCCATTTTTGGGTGTACACCACGTTGATAAATGAGGGCCTCTGTCTTTATTGTATTGGTGACAGTGGATCGGTACTGAGACTGTAAAGACGTCACATTTCAATGATTAATCTGTTGATATTTCTTCCATCCACTGCTCTGCACCGAGGTACAAGATTCAAACCTCCTCATAGAGTCCTTTTGTATTATTTCTCCTAGACTTTAAAGAAGAGGTTCCACATGAAGAGGAGATGAGCTCCAGTCTGCTCCTAGAGGAACCACAACCTCCACACATTAAAGAGGAACAGGAGGAGATACTTCAACGAGCAGAAGAGGCTGGTGGGTCAACGCTGACATTACTAGCAGTGAAAAGTAATGATGATGATGATAACAGAGACACAGAGCCTGTAGCCGGCACCTCAACTGAACACATGAAAACACAAGCTGACATAGAGGACTGTGGAACATCACAACCAACTAGTGACGATCAGCTCCTCTCTTCACACTGTTCTGAATCTGACACTGAAGACAGTGATGAGTGGGAGGAGACTAGGGGAGGTCAGTCAGCTTTAAACACACTGAAATCACAAAACACACGAAATGTAGGAGGACAGCGCAAGCTGTCCCAGGACCTGAAACCACCAAAACAAACTGACTCTGTGAGGAGTCACACAGGGAAGAAACCTTTTAGTTGTACAGAGTGTGGCAAAGTGTTCAAAAGAAAGTCAAATATAAAATCACACATGATGATTCACACAGGTGAAAAGCCCTTCTCTTGTTCAGTATGTGCCAAAGGCTTTATTCAGACAAATCATCTAAAAAAACACATGAGGACTCATACAGGTGAAAAGCCCTTCTCTTGTACAGTATGTGGTAAAGGCTTTATTCAGACAAATCATCTAAAAACACACATGAGGACTCATACAGGTGAAAAGCCCTTCTCTTGTACAGTATGTGGTAAAGGCTTTACTGAGACAGGAAGTCTAAAATCACACATGAGGACTCATACAGGTGAAAAGCCCTTTTCTTGTACAGTGTGTGGTAAAGGCTTTACTACAATGAGTAATCTAAAATCACACATGAGGACTCATACAGGTGAAAAGCCCTTCTCTTGTACAGTATGCTGTAAAGACTTTATTCAGACAAATCATCTAAAAACACACATGAGGACTCATACAGGTGAAAAGCCTTTCTCTTGTACAGTATGTGGTAAAGGCTTTACTGAGACAGGTCATCTAAAATCACACATGAGGACTCATACAGGTGAAAAGCCCTTCTCTTGTACAGTATGTGGTAAAGGCTTTACTCGGACAGGTCATCTAAAATCACACATGAGGACTCATACAGGTGAAAAGCCCTTCTCTTGTACAGTATGTGGTAAAGGCTTTACTGAGACAGGTAGTCTAAAAAAACACATGAGGACTCACAGAGAAAAGCCTTTAGTTTAAGACATGATCAGTCAGTCTAATCTAGGATGACAATGAGGTAAAAGCAGAGGAATTACATCACCTGACAATATCAACATGACAGAGTAAAACACATTAATAATTTCTTGTGATGCATTTTATTTTCATGAATGGATGTGTATAGATCTTATTTCATATTTAACATTCTGGAATCTCATTTTTATTTTCTCTTGCATTATTCCCTCCAGCTCAGACAGTACAATATGAGCATCAATGTGTGTTGAATTGTGTGATGAGGATTTTAGTAATATGGACATTTAGAAGGAGGATGGCATGACTCAAAAAGGAAATACCATATTAGTCCAAAAATCATTGTTTTGTTTATGTGGTTTAATTGACAGTTGTTCAAGGTGAGGTAAATAAAGAGACCTTAATTGTGAACATCAGTTGGAGGATTGTTTTTCTGCATCCAGATTGTTTAGGAGCAGTTATACACAACGCAGATATCATTTATTGTGGTGGAACTACATTTGTATATGGTGGTTTCCATGTGGACATGTGGAGGGGTTGCACACGCCAATGGAGTTTAGATCAACACGGTATGTGGTGAAGGCTTTACTGAGACTGGTAGTCTATAAACACACACTATGGGCTAAACCCCTTATCCCAAACCCCTGATGCTTTTTTCACTATTTTGATAAACCTTTTGCAATAGTTCAACATGCCAATCTATAACACGTTGTGAGCCTGTAGATTGGATATTTTAACTATTGATTTTTTTAATAGTTTAAAAAGGCAAAGAGGTTAAGGTATAAGGGGTTTAGCAGTGACGGAAATCTAGGCCTATGTCTATACTTGTACAGACTCGCTCTTGAGGGCTTTATAAGCCACTTCCACTCGAGGCTGTTTGGTTTCAGACAACACATAAAGACTGGGTATGAGGGATATTTCCTTTAAAAACTAATGAAACATATCTGTCAATGACCCCCTAAAGATGAGAAGAAAATGAAGTCATTTCAGAAAAAATAAAATATATAGGAGAAGAAAGAAGTTGAGAGCGCCTCTTGCTCCCCTGAAAAGGGCTTGCATTCGGGAAAACAGCCGAACGCGTCACCGCGTGACGTAGGCAGCGGATTGCTCGGCAAACTTCGGCGAGTAGTTCCAGCAGCTCAGCTTCCGGCTAAAGTTAGCTACAGTAGAATACCTTATCGGCACGTTGGTGAAGGTCGGGACTCGGAGACAGACGTTGTGGTTGTGTTGTTGTTGTGTTGTGTGTGACTGTATGTATTATTGTATAATACGATGCCTAAGCGTTGCGTCATCAGGGGATGCAGTAATTCTTCCCAGTCTGAGGGGATCAGTTTACATTTGTGGCCTAGAAGTGAAACGATTGCGTGGAAGTGGGACCGCTTTGCATGAATAAAGAGAGTGGACTGGATCAAGGGGACACCAGGCGTCTCAGCCATATGTGCAGCCCACTTTAACCCGGATGATTTTGACGGTCTTGGCATGTGGAAAGCTGGACTGTGCAATGTGTTGCAGTTAAAGAAGGACGCTGTACCGACAGTCAACGTTGCAGCCGCCGCCGTTTTTGGTGCTGGTGCTCCATCAGCCACCGTTGTTCAGCCTTCACAGTCACGAGCAGGTACCACAATGGAGATGAACAGAGTGAGTCTAGATGTGTCTTATATTGTATTGTTACTTTTTACAAATTACTTTGTCTTGGATCAATAACAGTAGCTGTGATTTTTTACACTTTGCCTGTAATTTTAGGTTGTCAAACCAGTTCTCCTGTGATGATCTCCATTGGTGTGTAGTGTGAAGTCATCTTGGATATGCCAGGGAATGTAATGGAGGAGGAGGAGGAGGAGGAGGAGGAGGACCTTCCAGGAGAAGATGATGATAAAGATGTGGAGATTACATCGTCTGGGTCAGTGGTCATGTTGCACTGTAGATGGTATTGTTGCAATACCATCTATGTTGAAATAATATTTCCCATGTTCTAAATGACAGTTCAACAATAATGATGTCATGCGAATAATAAAGGGATATGGGTGAACTGGTCCTGGCAGCAGATGGCAGGAGTGACAGCCCAGGACACTGTGCCAAGTATGGCACAGTCAGTGTCATTGAGCAGAGGATAAACATGATCCTTCACATGGAAATTGTTCAGGCATGTGGTGCAAAGGGTAGGGATGGGTACCTTTCACCTTTTAACCGATACGATACTCGATACCTGGGAATTGATACGATACCAGAAACGGTACCTATTTCAATACTTTTTTAATTATATATGATATATTTTACACATCATAGGAATGGTTTGGTTGAATCATATCTTAAATTATATAATGTATGATGGCTGTATCTTCATGGTGACTGCTATTATCTTAAAATACAGTATCTCTCAGTTTGAACATTGAAATTATGGATAATAAATATCTGCACAGGCAAAAAGGGGAAAGAATAGTTCACAATGATGGCATTTAATCATTGCATGAGGATTTAATTGGACTTCCTACCTACATCCATGGAGTACAGGTATATGCTTAGGCTTTGTCACTTTTTTGAGGAAATTACTTTTAAAAGCTACGATTGGTCAAGAGAGGAGACATTACGACATCAGGTAGGAGGCAAAGTGGACAGAGCTAGTATGTGTGTATGTGTCCCTCTCTCTCTCTCTCTCTCCCTCTCTCTCTCTCTCTCTCCCTCTCCCTCTCTCTGTCTGTCTCTCTCTCTCTCTCTGCGAACGGAGGTGGGCACGCGCGCACACACATACACACGGAGAGGACGATGCACTTTTAGCGGCAGCTTTTCTGATCAGCAGAACATTTCCATGCAAAATGGAACTTTTTGCAAAGCACTAAAAGAATGACAGTAGAAGGTAACGAAACAAGCCACGATGTACCCAGGGGGCAAAGGGGGGTGACCTGCATTTGCCATAACATAAAAGGTTGTCCACCAGAAATATTATCTATGACCCTGTAGGATCACAACCTATATGGACAACCCGGTCAATTTTTTGCTGGAAACCCAATATGGCCGCCGCAATATTAGCCCCTATTAGATATAATGGGGGGTGAATAGGGCAAAATTTTAAACTGAAAGATATTTCCATGAAACTCAACAGGTTGATCAATTATATAAATACAAACATGTTTTGTATTGGAACTTTTCATGAAATCCAATATGGCCGCCACAATATGGCGACCACAATATTAACACACAGAAATAAGGTTTTGGCTCTAACCTCTGAACCAAATGAGCTAAAAACACAAACGTGGTGTCTATTGAAGAGTTTCTGACCATGAAAGACTCACAGGAACAGCTATTTTTATCATTGGGCATAGTGTACCCTTATTGTGCATATTTACAAGATGGTTAGCTACAGGAAATAGTGATTTCACTCATTTCTAAAATGATTGTTGACTGTTTTGGCAGCACATGCAAATGGTTTTGGGGTTCTCCAGATGTTTCTTAAAGGAGAGTGTCCTGTCCAGTGTAACTCCAAGATATATGGGGTGGGTACTGTTGGACAGTTGGTGACCATCCCCTGTGACACTCACGGGGGATCACGGTTCCTCGGGTGAAAGCTGCATAGTTGGGTTTTTGACAGGTTGGGTTTCAGGTGGTTGTTATTGTAGTAGCTTGACATTTCTTACAGGGCACTTTCAAGGGTGGATTTGATCTGGAAGTCTGCTTGTTGGGTGGTAATGCAGAGGTTATTGGCATAGATGAAGCATTCTGGGGGTAGTGGCTGGTCAAAATATTGTAAAGGAGGGGGCGAGCACACTTCCTTGGGGGAGGACGTTCTTTTGGGCTTTCCATTTACTCCTCTGGTCATTTAGGTGGGCGTAGAAGCGTCTGTTGTTGAGAAGGCTTTTGATGACCTGGCACAGGTTCAGGTCACCAGTCATGTTCAGTGGTTTCCTGATGTCATTAATGTCATTAATATATTTTATAGATATTGTGTAGAGATAATAAAAAGTTACCCCATTCTGTTTTTCCTAGAATTGGAGTTCTGAGAAAAACCTTTAACACTCTAGACACAGTCCATATATATATATATATATATATACAGTATATGGACACCCGGCGTTACACGTGTTACACGTTACACCTTTTCCAGAACTCAAATGTATAATAGGAGGATTGGGTGGAATTATAGAGGAAGAGGTTAATTAAGAGATCTGGATGAGCTCCCCCATCATGGATGAATATTAATATAAACAGTAGAACTAGGCTAATCAACCTGCAGCTGGAGGGATGTGTGACATGTGTCTTTCTATAAGGAAGCATCTGTTGTTGAGAAGGCTTTTGATGACCTGGCACAGGTTCAGGTCACCAGTCATGTTCAGTGGTTTCCTGACCATTGTGTGGTGATCGTCGGTGTCATAGGCAGCAGTGAGATCTATGAATGCTGCCCTATTTGCTTTTCTTTAAACCCATCCTCAATGTGTTGGTTGAGGTTGAGTAACTGTCCAACACAGGAGGTGCCAGGGCAGAAACCAGCTTGGTCTTTAGTCAGCATGGTGTCTATGATTGGGATGAGACGTTGGAGCAGCAGCCTCTCATAGAGCTTGTAGGTGATGTAGAGGAGGGAAATGGGTCAGTAGCTCTTTGGGGTCTTTGCCAGGTTTGGGGATTGCAACAACATTGGCCTTTCTCCAGACAGAAGGGATGGTTTTCTGCACTATGCATGTGTTCAGCATCTCCAGGAGCCAGGACTTTGCATTAGGTCCGAGTTGCTGTAACATTTTCACCAGTATGTTATCAATCCCTGCTGTTTTCCGGGTTTCAGCTTTCTGATTGTTTTGAGTTCTTCTAGGTTGAAGGGTTTGGTGAGAGGACTGGCTAGTTGTGGTTGGTCTGATACCACTGTACAATGGTGTTCTCCTGTGGGTTGGCAGCGGTGTTGGTTATGACCGTTGGCCATCAGCTGCGTTGCAACAGTTTGCTGTGACCGTTGTGACTATGGGTGGTGTAGTGTGATCTGCTCCGAGACGACGGATTGTGGCCCATGCCTTCATGCTGCTGTTTGTCATGATGGTGTTCTCTATCAACTCCTTCCAGGCTTTCCTTCATTCTTCCCCAACTTCACTGATCAGGGTCTCTCCAAGTTCCGTGGTGGTGGGGAAGAAAGGGTCCTTGTTGTACTCTTCATAGTAGCAGGCTGCTGGATATTTCTGATAAGCCAGGGATATACTGTGTCTGACATCATCTGGGTATGTGATGAGTCTGTGAAGTTGGAGTAGTTATTGGGAAGTAGTGGTGTGCTAGATATGGACTGCTTTCCGTAGGTTGAATCTCCTACGGAATGGGACAGTGGTTGCTTGGAGAGAAGATCTAACAGTGATGGCATGCTGGGTGTGGGGCATATGGTCCAGAACTCAGTTCTGGATGTGAGGTGAGGTGTTGCTTACAGGCAAGGTCTGGGTTGTATCCTCGCTTGTTATGGATTAGAGTCAGATGTTTGGAAACAAGCCAGGTTTCGACTTCATGATGTACTATGAGCATTGAAGTCGCTAATGCTGATGTGGTACGTCTTCTTGCATCTTTCTGGTAGTTTTGTGTGTAGAAAAGGGGTTGCAGGTGGTGATGTGACAGACATCTGGATTTTGGATGGGTGACCATGATGGTTTCCATGTGCCCTTCTGTGATGTGGGTACAGACCTCCTCAATCTTGAGGTTTGGCCTGCTGAAAACAGCTGATCCATACTGTCTGTCGGATCTCAGCGAACAGTTTCATTCCAGCGATGGTGGGTCCAGCGATTTTGTGCATGGCCGATGTAGGTTTCCTGCATACAGAAACAATGGCAATCATTGCTAGTATCTCTGCCTTGTTTCTGGAGAAACCTTCTATGTTGATTGAGACGACTGACAGTGCAGGTCCAGAGTGGGGCAAGCATCTGTGACACTGTTGAGATGCAGCAGGCATCTTCATCTGCTGATTGCGCATTATAGTCATACAGAGTTGTAGTTATACCGATATTGTCCTTCTGGCAGTATTAGATTATGTCCTCTTGGATGTATATCTTATTCAAACCAACGTTTCCCAGGCTGCACCACAGGGAGGTTTCTGTATTTGCAGCCTGGAATGTTACTTGAGGTACTTTGGTGTTTTAATTGATTAGAAAGATCACTAATAAGCACAGGACACGTTTGACACTGATAATGTCAATCCAATCAGCTGTGCATGCCCAATTAAAGGAGAATTCCTCCCATTTTCAACATTTTACATGTCATTAATATATTTTATAGATATTGTGTAGAGATAATAAAAAGTTACCCCATTCTGTTTTTCCTAGAATTGGAGTTCTGAGAAAAACCTTTAACACTCTAGACACAGTCCATATATATATATATATATATATATATATACAGTATATGGACACCCGGCGTTACACGTGTTACACGTTACACCTTTTCCAGAACTCAAATGTATAATAGGAGGATTGGGTGGAATTATAGAGGAAGAGGTTAATTAAGAGATCTGGATGAGCTCCCCCATCATGGATGAATATTAATATAAACAGTAGAACTAGGCTAATCAACCTGCAGCTGGAGGGATGTGTGACATGTGTCTTTCTATAAGGAAACAGCACATCAGCACACAGGAAAATTAGGGCTAAAATGATTATATAGGTACACTTAAATTTTAAATATGGGCTATATGACTAGTCTCTTGTGGTCAGAGACTCTAAAATAGACACCAAGTTTGTGTTTCTAGCTCATTTTGTTCAGAAATTAGAGTCAAACCTAAATTTATTTTCTAGGTGCTAATATTAAGTCGGCCATATTGTGGCGGCCATATTGGATTTCATGGAAAGTTCCAATACAAAAAATGTTTGTATTTACATAATTGATCAACCTGTGAAGTTTCGTGGAATTATCTCTCAGTTTAAAATTTTGCCCTATTCACCCCCCCATTATAACTAATAGGGGCTAATATTGCGGCGGCCATATTGGGTTTCCAGCAAAAAATTGACCGGGTTGTCCATATAGGTTGTGATCCTACAGGGTCATAGATAATATTTCTGGTGGACAACCTTTTATGTTATGGCAAATGCAGGTTTCCTAAAAAAGGGGTAGTTTGCCCCCTGGGTACACCGTTCATTTTGAAGTTAATCGATACCACTAGGTATCGCTATGTCCCAATTGATACCAGTACCGGTATCGCTCACGGTACCCAAGCCTAGCAAAGGGTGCATGTTGTTTGTTAATTGCTCATTTCTTTCTGTCTTTTTTTCTTGTTAAAGTAATGGGGTGAAGAGTTGGAGTTGGTGTGAGCTTGAGGGTCTGATAAGGATCAAGAACTTCCTGGATGCTGTTGGACTGGTCGTGGAAACCATTATCAGTGACAGAAATCACCAAGTCGTGAAATGGATTTACGACCAGTGGCCTTGAGTCAAACACCGTTTGGATATTTGGCACATTGCAAAGGGTATGATTTACAGTTTGTATTTGTATTTATTTATTTAGCACTTATAAAAAGGGTAGTGTAAATGTATCAGAGTATATATAAAAGGAAACGATGCTGGGAGGAGGCAGGAAGCCCTAGGCCTTATACGAGGCCTCCAACTAAATACAGTCTCCTAACAATAAAACATGATTTAAGTGTGATATACGAAATAACTACATGATTGAGACATACAAATTAGTAACATGATTGCGATCTACTAATAAATAACACGATCACAACACTAATTAATTCTAATTGATAGACATATTTGCGGAAAAGCTAAAACACAGAACATGATTCTTTACAGCATGATATCAAAAGAGATGCTGAGACAAATTAAAAATTACAATAAGATGAAGGATGATTAGAACATGATTAACAGATTTTGATTGACATTGTCCTTGTAACAAACTAACAATAATAAATACCAGTGAATACCTGTAAAAAGGATAGTAGCTAAGATAAGTGAGGTAATTAATCTGTTTTTTAAATGTTTTAAGTGAGGATAGCTGCTGGTTTGTATCGTAAAGTGTAGTACCTCTATATTTGACAGACAACTGACTGACTTTACAATTTAGGCATTTAGCAGACGCTCTTAATCCAGAGCGATTTACATTAATTAAGCTGAAACATTGCAATGTATCATATAGATTAATAAAGTTTACAATTAAGCAGAATTTACAATACACTTAATTTACTAGAACATGATTGTGATTTAGTGCCTACTGCCTAGTGTGCATCTACACTTTTGAATTATTGAAGCAATCCACACGAAGAAGAAAATATTTCGTAGATAGCTTGATATTATTATTTTAATTTGGTAACAAAGTTTACTAAAGATAGTAGTTTTGTAGTAGGGAGTAAATATGTATACTTTGACTAGGCATCAACAAGAAGATTGACATGCTGGCCTTGAAGAAGGAGACGAGAGCTGTGGGTCTGTGGTGGAGATCTATCACCAATCATCTGTACTGGTCTGCTGGATCAGCTCAGAAGACAACAGGGAGATGATTCTGGTCCTGTTCCACTTACAGAATCAGCACACAGACCTGCCCATCCCTCTCATGCCATCATGTCCTCAAGGCCAGTTGAAAGGCCAAGAACGAAACAAAGAATGGCTGGCACCATGTGAGTGACCTGTTCTAATTTTAGATGGTTCTAGATATGTATGTAATCGGCACCATCTAGAGACAGAGTTCTGAAATGGAAATATTAAATACATTAAATAACGTTTTTAATGTTTCTGAATTCATATTTCATTTCTACAGCAGGCTCTGCTGGTGCTATTGGTCTGGATAAAATTCTTCACAGGACCTTGATCTCCAAGGATATTGCTCAGCTCTCCACTCACCACCAAACCTCCAGTCGTGAGGCCTTCCACACACTCATCCTGCACTTCCTTCCAAAGCATACTTGCTTCTCATACACAGGAATGCATTACATTTCAAAAATGTTATTTTTATCTCTCATGTGTTGCGTTTATGCATTACTTCATATTCAGGAACATGCTCTCTTTCTGTTCTGTTTGTTCCCTAGAACATTCCTAGCGGTGATGCATTACAAGGAGAACAGTGTGCGCATGCAGGCAGTGTGGAAAAGTGATGGTATGGTATGGTGGTCATTAGTCTACCCAAAAGCAAAGAAGGGAGATTATACGATCTGCAGGGTGAAGACCACAGCCACTTATGGTGAGTAAATAATATTTCTTTATTATCTTCAATGTCACACTCTCCTCTGCCTCACACCAACTACGTTCATGTCTCTAATCAGTCTAATGCAGGGGTTTTCAACAGGTGGTACCGGGGACCACCAGTGGTCCCTGAGGGGGTTCCAGGTGGTCCCCAGCTAAGTTGGTTAACCAGTTGTAACTCTTGAGAGTTAAAATATTCATCATCTGAATTAGCCCAAGTCTACACAACTAGAAGATGGACAAAAGCAAAAGAAATGTTTAGTTTTGGGGTCTGTGGGTCTAAAATGTCCTCAAATGGTGGTCCGTGGCTCAAATGCTGAATCTATGGTGGGCCCTGGTGTCAAAAAGGTTGAAAACCCCTGGTCTAATGGATACTCACCCAGCAAACACGGCCCATTTTTAGTGGACAGGATTTGTATTGGTTAAAATCAGGTGATATTCTGTGCCAGATTTGACTAGTGTCTTGGATAACATCACTAATTCGTCCCGGTCCTGTCCTGCTTGCTGGGCACTATCCGTTCTCTGCAATTTGATCTTTGTTACTCCCAGAGACAAACTCAGCATTTTTGTTTCTGCAAAATGATTGCCTCCCATATTTTCCCGATCACACCAGACAAATGTATCCACTCTTTTCCAGACTCTTCATTGCATATAGGGCAGACCACTGTCAACTATACCCAATATACAGTCTATACTATACAAAAGAACATTTACAGGTATGTGTGTCTCTCTCTAGATCCCAGCAAGGGGACATTCTCCAATATGGTGCGTGTCAATACAATAAAAAATACAAAAAGTAACCTTCAAAGGTAAATACTAAACGCACACTCCAGAAATTCAGTATGACAAAGTAAGTCACGCTGCGTATCAGTGCGGTCCCAATATATACTTGAAGAGACAATGGGCTCTCGTTACCGCTAAACCCCTTATCCCTTAACTTCTTTGCCTTTTTAAACTATTTGAAAACATTTTTCAGTAGTTCAAATGGCCAGTTTACAAGCTCACAACGTGTTAATAGATTGACATGTTGAAATATTCCAAAAACTTTTTTCAAAATAGTAAAAACAAAATAAAGGAATTGGGATAAGGAGTTTTAGCATGTAACGAAAATGGAGCCCAAAGTGTCTGTCTGTTACCGCAACATTGCTTTTTATTCATGTTTTGTTACAGAATACACAACAAAGGTCATGGAGATGGTATCTTCAAAAGTGTCTGAAGACAGTGACAGCCTGCCAATGCCTGCTGCCCCTCCGCTCCACCGTTGTGCCACAAGGCAAACCGCCCAGAGTTGAGCGCTGCCGTTTCCTCATATGTCAGCCGCTTCAGGAAGGATTCATCAGCAGGACACACCTACGCTACATTTCCTTTTACAATAACTTTACTTTGTTCATTCAGTGAAAGCCTCCACCAAGGTTTTAGTTTCCTGAGCATGTTGTAAATAGATTATTAAAATGTAGCTGGTATCATATTGCAATAAGGAATGTATGATGAAAATATAATGAATTACTCTTGCAAAATAGTTTTGTGTCTCCATGTTAATTTGAAGTTATACAAATAAGCATATTATGACCAAGCAGTCATGTAGAAATGAAAGAACCTGAAGACATTAGTGTTAGAAACATGAGTTAATTTATTTGTCTGCTAATAGTTACAACTGTTTTTCTTTTTCCATCATGGCAGCCTGAATCCAGTGTATGGCATCCCTGCATCGTTTGGGAATCTGTCACGGATTGCTTTGACCCAACATGATGGAATTGGAATTCTGTTGTACCTGCCAAGTCTTCCCCAATTCCAGAAAACGTATTGTCTGTATGAAGTATACCGGAACTTTCTGTAGGAGAAAAAGTAAAACTGAGTTATACTGCATCTTGTTGTTTTGGTTGTTTTTGACATCTAGTAATGTTTACAGTGTGACTGCAAATACAAAGTGAAATGTGTACTTTTCACAGCAAACTAGCCCATATAAGTTTGGGAAACTAACTATTGGAATTATTTCATCTACATCAATAATATCAACTGGTATTGTATCTGAAATAAAAATGTGTGGTTGCACTCTCAACAAAAGTGCCAAAATGAAATGGTCATTGTTTAAGCTACTACAAGTGGTAATAGTCTGGTAGGAAGGTAGGGGTCCCATGCACCCGAAAGATATATTTTTCTAATCTACTTTTTTAGAATCCCTAAAGTGTCTATATGAATATGGATGTTACCGAATCAATTTTTTGTCCCATATTTTTTTTTATAATGTGTTGTATCCGTCCCCATGGATCCATCATGTGTAGTGCATACAAACCCAAATTAACACAGAATCTGTTATAATTCGCCTAATAACAACAACTCCTCCCACCTGCACCTGATTAATATATATTTTTTCTAACATTTGCATTTTTACAATCTTCAAGATATATAGTAAACAACTGTTGATGTTACCCATTCACATTTCTGCCCATATGTGTGTTTTTTATCTCCAGAACTGTACAACCCCAATTCCGTTGAAATTGGGACGTTGTGTAAAATGTAAATAAAAACAGAATGCATTGATTTGCAAATCATTTATATCATATATTTAATGTTCAAACTGATAAACTTTATTGTTTTTTGAAATTATACAATCTTTTGTAAATTGATCCCTGCAACACGTACCAAAAAAGTTGGGACGGGGGCAACAAAAGACTGGGAAAGGTCATGAATGCACAAATAACGCCTGTTTGGAACATTCCACTGGTAAACAGGTTAATCTTAAACAGTTTAATATCGTGATTGGGTATAACAGGACCATCCCAGTCGTTCACAATCAAAGATGGGCGAGGTTCACCACTTTGTGAATAATTCTTTGAGAAAATCATCCAACGGTTTAAAAACAATGTTTCTCAACATTCAATTGCAAGGAATTTGGTGATTTCATCATCTACAGTCCATAATATAATCAAAACGTTCAAATGATCTGAAGAACTTGCTATACTAAAGCGACAAGGCCGAAAACCAACACCGAACACTTGTGACCTTTGATCCCTCAGGTGGCTCTGCATTAAAAACTGACATCATTGTGTAAAGGATATTACTGTGTGGACTCAGGAACACTCAGAAAACCATTGTCAGTTTACATAATTTGTCGCTACACACCTGCGAGTGCACGTTAAAACTGTACCATGCAAAGCAAAGCCATATATCAGAAAGGTTGGTTTGAAAAACAACCAGAAAAAACAACCAGAATGTCTTCTCTGGGTCCACTATCATTAGAAATGTGGACTCATCAGAACACAGCACACCTTTCCACTTTGTATCTAACCATTTCAAATGATATTGTACCCAGAGAAGGCTTTTCTGGTTGTTTTTCTTGTTGTTTTTTTCAAACCAACCTTTCTGATGTATGGCTTTGCTTTGCATGGTAGAGTTTTAACTTGCACTCGCAGGTGTAGCGTCAAATTATGTAAACTGACAATGGGTTTTCTGAGTGTTCCTGAGTCCACACAGTAATATCCTTTACACAATGATGTCAGTTTTTAATGCAGAGCCACCTGAGGGATCAAAGGTCACAAGTGTTCGGTGTTGGTTTTCGGCCTTGTCGCTTTAGTATAGCAAGTTCTTCAGATTCTTTGAATGTTTTGATTATATTATGGACTGTAGATGATGAAATCACCAAATTCCTTGCAATTGAATGTTGAGAAACATTGTTTTTAAACCGTTGGATGATTTTTTCAAAGAATTGTTCACAAAGTGGTGAACCTCGCCCGTCTTTGATTGTGAACGACTGGGATGGTCCTGTTATACCCAATCACGATATTAAACTGTTTAAAATTAACCTGTTTACCTGTGGAATGTTCCAAACAAGCGTTATTTGTGCATTCATGACCTTTCCCAGTCTTTTGTTGCCCCCGTCCCAACTTTTTTGGTACGTGTTGCAGGGATCAATTTACAAAAGATTGTATAATTTCAAAAAACAATAAAGTTTATCAGTTTGAACATTAAATATATTGTCTTTGTGGTGTATTCAACTGAATAGATGTTGAAAACGATTTGCAAATCAATGCATTCTGTTTTTATTTACATTTTACACAACGTCCCAATTTCAACGGAATTGGGGTTGTATATCTGACAGAAACCATTCACCCCATGTTATGTCTGTCTTTGTATGATTAATTGATTGATATGAAGTTTGGCCATGGTTACATCATGTGTAGTGCATACAAACCGAATGTAGCACCCAGCCATGAGCCAGCCACAACAGCCCCGCCAATCGGGCTCAGCCCTATTGGCGTGAGTGGGTTCGATCCCCGCTTCTGCGTAATACTACAATCTGGCGTAGTCGGCAGGATTTGGAGTGCGGGTGTTATTCCCAATATACCCGTCTACGTCCTTGCGGGTCCACATGAGGGACATCGTGTACGGCGGTCCACGGTGTGAAGTGTGAAGCGTGAGGACACGCTCCAAAAGATCAAGGGGGTGAATGTAGCACCCAGCCATGAGCCAGCCACAACAGCCCCGCCAATCGGGCTCAGCCCTATTGGCGCGACTTGTTGTGCGTTGGACTGGCGAGTGGGAGTCCCGGGTTCGATCCCCGCTTCTGCGTAATACTACAAGAAGGATAGTGCAGGGAGCGTGGCATGGTCTTCTTCTTTATTATTATCTTATTATTAATTATTATTATGGGATTGAAAACAGAGTATTTCTGACTGTAATCAAGACACCTGTGATTTTGGACGACTATTCAGAAATGCGAAACAAACAGGTCAGTTTAAATACACAACAGTTAATAATTCATTTCAATCCCATTTTGGCAGGTATTGTTGGGTATGGCTATATAATAACCACGACTGTGGCCTAAAAATGTATTTTTCAATTCACTGCCCCATTAACAAAACCTTTTAAAACCCCTTTAACCCAATCTGAATGGGAAGTCTTTTAGGTGTTTTAGTTATTGAAAAATATCATGAACATTTTACAGGGACAAAGCTTGTTACGATTTATAAACCAAAGAGAGCTAGTGTTATTATTATTGTTGTTAATATTGGTAATGGATAAAGATAAGTGAATTACTCTGACTTTTGATATGCAGAGTTGGGCCGTCTGATTTGACCAAAAGGTTGCGATGAATGTAACACATTTTAGTTCCAGGAACAACAGTTTGGTTCCAGGGAAAGTTTTACTTCCAGGGACCTCCAAAAAGGTCCTTGGAGCTAAATATTTTCAGATGGGTGTCAAATCCATCATTTTGGAGCTCCTCAAAACATATTAAAGTCATTTATAACTCATTATAATGTATGAGAGAGAGAGTGCTCGCACGCACGCGCACGCACGCACGCACGCACACACAAACACACACACACACACGCAGAGCCATCTAGTAGAAGAGTTGCGACATTGGGGTCATGTACTCACACGAGCCCATAGGCTTCAATGCATTCAGTAACTTCCGGCTGTCACTATTCATTGTCACTATCCAATAGAAGTCTATGTAGGAGAGCCTCCATTGGACTGGCTCCATGAAGTGAACGGAGTCTGCGCTCTGTGGCGAGGAGAGAACCAATCAGAGCAGCGCAGCCTACGTCACACTCATGCGCCGGTCGCACCCCTACGTCTATGATAAAAATAAAGAGGATAGTGCACGGGGGCGTGGCGCAGGCTGGTGCCGGAGGTTTGCACATGCTCAGTGTAAACAGGAACTGCTATGGTGGAATGTTCCAGCAGAGGCGCTAGATAGAAATCCCATAACTTGTGATGTAAATAATGAGATCCTGAGTAGTAGTGAATTGAACAGCATCAAGATTCCCTTTTCAAACATTTTATATAATCCATCCACTGTTTAAATGAACAGTATCCATGTTTCTTTGTCATTTCACAAAAATAAAAGTTGACACTGTTGTACTGTCTGTAATTAAAGCAAGCATCACGAACAGGGAAAATCTACAAAACATTTCCACTTAGTAAATGTAGGCTACTTGCCCTTGTCTTTCAGGCTGTTATGAACAGCTTTTTCCTCCACACAGTAGTAAACTTGACATAATATTTAAACTAAAGACAGAAGCATTATAGTATTCTCTTTTTATATTATTTTTTATTATTTCACTTCAGGTTCAGTAATTCTAGCGCCCCTGCTGGAACATTCCACCATAGCAGTTCCTGTTTACACTGAGCATGTGCAAACCTCCGGCACCAGCCTGCGCCACGCCCCCGTGCACTATCCTCTTTATTTTTATCATAGCCCTACGTACGTACAGGGCCTCGGAAATAGACAGAGTTACGCCAACTCCGTTCACTTCATGGGGCCAGTCTAATGGAGGCTCATCTACATAGACTTCTATTGAGAATGGAGACAACAGTCTAATGGAGACTCATCTACATAGACTTCTATTGAGAATGGAGACAACAGTCTAATGGAGGCTCATCTACATAGACTTCTATTGAGAATGGAGACAACAGTCTAATGGAGACTCATCTACATAGACTTCTATTGAGAATGGAGACAACAGTCTAATGGAGGCTCATCTACATAGACTTCTATTGAGAATGGAGACAACAAATAGGGACAAGTCGAGATGAGAATTTAGACCTGCTGATTGGATTCAGGAAACAGCACAGTTTTAATGATCTTAAATCCCTTTATTTTATTTTAGATCGTTTTGTAGTAATTGTACAACATAAACATTAAAGAGACTTTAGTTGTTATTGTACATTAATACTTTAAAACAGTTGACCTCTTGCACACTTTCCCTAACATAGCTCTTATTTGCGCCGCCCTCGTTGAAAACAATGTATTTTCAACTCCAGTTTGTCCCTTTCAGCCTGCATGAACAACAACTCTAGCGCTCAGTTTCTGACCCCTCAATGTCTCAACTCTTCTGGCTTGAACTACGTTGGGTTGCGCATGCGTGTTGCTGTTGTTTTTTTTAGCCCATGGCGGCGAGGAACACATAGCCTAAATCAGTGCGGTGTTGAAGAATGTGTGAAAAACTCAGTAAAATGCGTCAAAGTGCGTCTCTAAAGCTGAGGCTGTCCGTTAGTGAACACCTGACGTCGGTGGGAGAGGAGATATTGTGCGTTTTGGAACAACAGCTTAACGGTGATGTTGGTGAAGTTGTCAGAGTGTTTGTGTTGGAGCGCCTCAGCACCGCGGCAGGATTCGTGTGCACTCTGTTAGAAACTCTGCTGGAGAGACAAGACAAACTACTGGACGTCCTTTTACAGCCTAGAGTCATATTGGACAGGACAGGTATGGGAAAGGAACACTTCAACACTTTTCACACATTCTTCATAGAATCGTTGTAGTAGTGCAGGGCCGGATCTAGAGGGGGCAGGGGTGGGCAAAGCCCACCAAAACCAGTGGTCCTTGAGAGAGTTCCAGGTAGCCCCCAGCTAAATGATGGACAGTTGGTTAACCAGATGTAACTCTTTGGGCATAAATATGATACCAAATGGCAGGGGTGTAGTGGAGGGGGGGCGCGGGGGGACGGAGTCCCCCCACTTCTCTCTCATCTAAAATATTCTTGGGGTCAAAAATTGCTTTTTTGACTTGTCATTTACTTTTATGGATACAATTAAGCATTGTAAAGCATCTTTCTCAATATACTATTCAATATGCATGTTTTAATAGTGTGTCTGTCTGCGTTGTGCAGGTGCACGCGAATGCACATGCATGTGTGCGTGCACGTGTCTTAAGAGTCGTCCCCCCACTTCTAAAAGTACCACTCATGTGAAAGCAGAGAGTCATAGCTACAATTTGACATATTGGTTGTCAGTGTTGGGACATGTGCACTACGTGACTTAATATATTACATAATATATTATCAAAATGCAGTAACTTGTAATATAAATATATTACTTAACAAAAACAATCTAATATATTATACTTTTCTTTTTGCATTACTGCATTACTTTCAATATTACTTTCTGTCAATCTGTCTTGTTGAAAATGTTCTCGTGAAATTTTCTTGACAACTGCAGAAGTTAAATAATTACTTATTCAGGAGGACGTTTTTTCAAGTTGATTTCATATGGATTTCCCATAACCGCTTGCTTTATTGTAGCTATGCCACTGGCCTACGCAATATTTGATTAATAGTGACACTAAATATTTAATTATATATAACATATATATAACATTTTTCTTTTAAGTAATATGTAATAGTAATATTAATATATTACACTTGCTCAGACAACAATATTGTAATACAATATATTGCTTTAAAATGAAGGTAATAAGTAATAAGTAATACATTAACAAGGTATAGTAATATTCCCAACACTGTTGGTTGTGCAGTTTGACCCACCAGTTTTTGAGATATGGTTTATAGAGTAACAGTAACTAGAGAAACAACAAAGCTTATCTTGTTCCAAAATGTTTAAAAAGTAATCTATTAAACAACATAACGTGGTTAATGTTCATATTATGTACTGCACTTTGGTTCATTAAGTCTACAAATAACGCAACTCTTATTTTTATTATTTACCGCGGGTAATATGCTGTATAAACTTGTATTGAGAATGTTTATAGTTATTTGTCTTATTTGCGCCGCCCTCGTTGTATAGAACGTATTGCCAACTCCAACTTGTCCCTATTCAGGGTGCATGAACAGCAGCTCGAGCTCTGTTGTTGCCAAGTATTTGGAGAGAAGTAAGCTAATAACGCCAAAAAGCCCAATAATATCGTATAGTTGGGATTATAAATACTACTAGGCATCAGGGTTTTTATAATTAACTAGACTAACGGAAAAAAAAAATAACATTTTTTTTATTATTTTAAGAGTAAAAACTAATTAAAAATAAAGTACAATGAAAAATCCATAACTATATAAATCCTGCAAGGTATATGTACTGTATGTCTATGATTAATAGTGTGCTATGCATGAGTGCCAACAGTAGGGTCATTCCGCGCCAACTCAGCCAAACTTCAGGAACTCCCCCACATCACCATCTCAGATTTTGCTCAAAAAATTCTATAATCAAGAACCATATGTTAGTACCACACATGCAAAATATTAGCTCCCAATTCATTGTAGTTTTGGAACTACAGGCCTTTAAAATATTGGTGTCAAAACACCACATGTCGAAATTGCATTTTTCCCCAACTTCAGAGACCCATAACTTTTTATTGCAGCTATCTACACAGTTGTGTTTGCAGATTCTTACTGAATGATACCCACTCTTTTCAAATCTGTTGCCAGAAAGCCTCTGAAGGGCATACTTTTTGCATAATAGGAAGCCAAAAATGGCATTTTGGCCAAAATCGCTTAAAATTCATTAAAAGTCTAAGGGGCCTAGTAGAAATCTGAAACTAGTTAGATTTTTGTCCTCATTACCTAGTAATTGTAGGGTTGCGATGTGTTCACAGAAACATTTTTGCGATGAAAATGATATTCCTGAATTTTTTACAAATTTTTAAAGATCTTACGTCCTTTCCGAGGGGGCTAAAATAGGGCATTTTTGGCATCTTATTTGGTCATGTGGCTAGGGGTTTAGGATCTTCTAATTCTTTGTGAAGATGCTCTCATATAAGATGCAACTACTCCCTGATTTTTTTTTAACAAACGCCCCCTTTTTTTTAATATATATATATATATATATATATATATATATATATATATATATATATATATATATATATATATATATTTGTACGTGAACGGTGTTGTCATTTTTCACTTTTTTCCACATTCAGAACTCTGTGACTCTAAATTGGAAAATTCCTACTAGCAGCTATTTCAGACTTACATACACTGACATACACATTTTCATATTTTAGTAGTTTTATGTCCAAGAAATTAATATTTTTCTCTCTATTGGGACCTAAAAACAGCTATTTGGCCAAAAATAACAAAAATGCTGGGCAGCTTTTAATAAACAAAGGAATAATGAAGGGTGTTTTGCACACAAATTAAGGCATACACATTTACTGAACAACTTTTACTGTATTGTACAGTATTTCTTGCAATTAGAAAATCTTAGGTATAATTGCAATTTTTGTTGAATATCCTTGGAAAATATAGAAAAATAACTACATTCTGGAGTAGTTGTGTAAGCACAAAACATTTAGCAATGAGGTTTTATTTACATATTAACACATTCAGTGATCCATGATCATGATGTTGAAAAACATCACAAGATTTGTACATAATTTTATGTCAAATATGGGCATCCATGATACTGGGTAATTCATTCACAGGCAGTACAGTTTCATGTGATGTGTTAAGACACTGACAACTGTCATCTCACTAATTGCCCTTTAAGGGACTTAAATAAAACTGAACTGAACTGAATCTAGTTAGTACATAAGTTAAAACTTAAGTCTGTCACAAGTTTGAAGTCACCCTCTGTTAGTTGGTATTGGCGTCCTCCACTTTTTATGTTTGGGGCCTCTACCACACATGAAGCAAAGGCACCCAACATTCATCTTTCCTGCTTTGTGGTGGCCATGAGAATCAGTTGCCTCGTCCTTGTGTCATGAAATTGTCATAAACATCATTTTGTTCTTCATTTCTGGTGACAATATTTCCAATGTACCATTTTCTGTCATAAACACAGGCAACATATTTGCCCGGCTGGTACATATTTGATGCAGATTGGGACATTTGGCTTGGGGCCTGTAACTGGGACTGTAAAACTGGTGCGGTTTCAGGTCCTATGTCCACTACCGATGATGGTACCACATCAGAATGTAAGACACATTTTTCAATTAAAAAACAACATTTGCTAAGGATATCATTGCTATATATCTATATATGGATAGAAAAAGTCACCACATCTGTAATGTCTGAGGAAAAAATATACCATTCCCTCCAGAACTTGAAAAATATCAAGTCAAAATGTTTGTCATTTTTGGCCAAATAGCTGTTTTTAGGTCCCGATAGAAAGAAAAATATGAATTTCTTGGACATAAAACTACTAAAATATGGAAATTTGTATGTCAGTGTATGTAAGTCTGAAATAGCTGCTAGTAGGAATTCTCCAATTTAGAGTCACAGAGTTCTGAATGTGGAAAAAAGTGAAAAATGACGACAATGTTCACGTACAAAAAAAAATATTAATTAAGGGGCGTTTGTTAAAAAAAAATCAGGGAGTATTTACATCTTATATGAGAGCATCTTCACAAAGAATTAGAAGATCCTAAACCCCTAGCCACATGACCAAATAAGATGCCAAAAATGCCCTATTTTAGCCCCCTCGGAAAGGACGTAAGATCTTTAAAAAATTGTAAAAGAAATTCAGGAATATCATTTTCATCGCAAAAATGTTTCTGTGAAGAAGAGATAAAAAAAAAAGTTTTGGTGTGCAATTCTCCTTACACAACTACTCCAGAATGTTGTTGTTATTTTTCTATATTTTCCAAGGATATTCAACAAAATTGCAATTATACCTAAGATTTTCAGGAAATGTGTATGCCTTAATTTGTGTGCACCCCTTCATTATTCCTTTGTTTATCAAAAGCTGCCCAGCGTTTTTGTTATTTTTGGCCAAATAGCTGTTTTTAGGTCCCAATAGAGAGAAAAATATTAATTTCTTGGGCATACTACTACTAAAATATGAAAAATTGTGTGTCAGTGTATGTAAATCTGAAATAGCTGCTAGTAGGAATCTTCCAATTTAGAGTCAGAGTTCTGAATATGGAAAAAAGTGAAAGATACAGAAATTGTCCATGTAAAAAAATATATTAAAATATGGAGCAAGGGGCGTTTGTTAAAAAAAAAAACTCAGGGAGTAGTTACATCTTATATGAGAGCATCTTCACAAAAAAATAGAAGATCCTAAACCCCTAGCCATGAGCAAATAAGATGCCAAAAATGCCCTAATTTAGCCCCCTCGGAAAGGACGTAAATTATTAAATTTAAAAAATTGTAAAAAATTCAGGAATATAATTTTCATCGCAAAATATGTTTCTGTGAACACATCGCAACCCTACAATACTATGTAATGAGGACAAAAATCTAACTAGTTTCATATTTCTACTAGGCCCCTTAGAGTTTTAATGAATTTTAAAGGATTTTGGCCACAATGCCATTTTTGGCTTCCTATTATGCAAAAAGTATGTCGTTTAGAGGCTTTCTGGCAACAGATTTGAAAAGAGTGGGTATCGTTCAGTAAGAATCTGCAAACACAACTGTGTAGATAGCTGCAATAAAACGTTATGGGTCTCTGAAGTTGGGGAAAGAGCCAATTTCGACGTGTTTTGACAGGCCTGTAGTTCCAAAACTCCAATGAATTGGGAGCTAATATTTTGCATGTGTGGTACAAACATATGGTTCTTGATTATAGAATTTTTTGATCAAATTCTGAGATGGTGATGTGGGGGGGTTCCTGAAATCTAGTTGAGTTGGCGTGGAATGACCCCTATGCTAGAGAGCTATGCACTTCACAGCGCAGATGTGAGCCTTGGGACCGCGGCTAGTAGTACAGAATGTGTAAATGCAACATATCTTTGTGTACAAGAGGACGTTGTATAACAACACTGTTCACGATAGTATCACATCCATGCATTGCTTTTGTTCATAAACAATTCCAGTATTCCACCGGTGTTGAGGGTCCACTGGTCTTGAGGGACATTGGGCCAGTTATAATGTCGACCCCTGGAACTTAAACCTTTGTATCTCGGCGCAGATGGGGCTATCCCCATCACTAAATGTCATACTTTTTTGGCTAGCCTGTTCTTTTTTCAAACGGCAGGTGGCGATACTGCAGTGAACCGACCAGGTGTGTGTCTGTGTATTAAACAAGTGCTCTCCTACACGTCTTGTTTTAGAGGTGGTAGTTGTTGCTTGTGGAATATGTTGGACAGAAAGTGGATCATAACATTCTACAGTGGATTTTTTACGGCACAAACGCTTTGCAGGTGGAAAGTGGATAATTCAACTTTTCCCTACAGCTGCAATGGTGTTAGTGGATGTAACATTTTCTATATAAGCAATTGCAGGTGAAAATTCTTGTTATAGGCAGTGCTCGACGCTTAGCACACAAATTTTAGTAGCACAACAAAGAGATCAAATAATGTGTTTTTCCTCAATAAAGTAATATGTGGTAGGTGCAGGCAACATGGTAAATTATATCAATTTGTACTTCAGCTATTATCACAATATTGATTTATATAGTTTTTGTATGTTGTTTGTTTTTATGCCAATAAACTACTTGCAGACAACGTTTAAATTATAGGTACCCCAGTTTTACATGCAGTTTCAGACCCTCATTTAATGCAGTGCAGAGTCATCTAGAGAAGAGTTGCGACATTGAGGGGGCAGAAAACAGTTGTTCAGGTGGTTCATGCACTTGCACAAACCCATAGACTTCAATTCATTCTATAAGGTGACGTCTGCTTGTCCCATTTTGTTTTCCCCAGATAGAGGTCTGTGTAGAACAGACGCCATTGTGATACCCCCATGAAGTGAACGGAGTTGCATAACTGTCTATACCATTTAACAAACATACCTAAACCTAAGCACAAATAAGGGCCTAAATTAATTTTGCATTGATGCAACCAAAATGTGGAACGCCCTCCCAGCAACCTTAAAAACATGTGAATTGTTTATCTCTTTATCTTAGCCTCTCTTAAAAAACACTTACGGTCGGCTGCAAGTTGAAATCGGCCTATTAATTAACCTATAATTATCTATATCTTATTATCATTCTTTGTTATTTGTATTCCTGATGGAGCATGTACCTGTGACTATATTGCTGGTGTGTTTTGATTGATCTTTTTCTGTTTTTGGTTTCACTGGTATTTTATTGACTGTACAGGACTTAAATGGAAATAATGCTGCAAGGTCTTTTTTTGGCACTCCTTTTAGATCAATACTTGCCTGACTGTACTATGTACTGTTTTGTTATTTATTGTATAATAAAATATTCAATCAATCAATCAAGCCCCTAGTCGAACTGTTGAGACCTGGTTATAGGGGAGTCAATAGACCATATTGCAACTCTAGATTCAACACAATTATAAAAGAATTTAAAGTTGCATTGCAGTTCTGGCTGATCAAAGCGAGCAGGAAGGGTTTGTAGGGTTTGATCAGACTTGTGAAATATGGGTGTCCCATACCTTTGGTTGCTTAAACGCCAGCATCATAATGTGCATCATAATGGCACTAATGCAGCCAACACAGAATAGAAGCTACTGCAGTCAACATAGAATAGAAGCTACTGCAGCCAACATAGAATAGAAGCTACTGCAGTCACCATAGAATAGAAGCTACTGCAGCCAACATAGAATAGAAGCTACTGCAGTCAATACGGAATAGAATCTACTGCAGTCAATATAGAATAGAAGCTACTGCAGCCAACATAGAATAGAAGCTACTGCAGCCAACATAGAATAGAAGCTACTGCAGTCAATATACAGTAGAATAGAAGCTACTGCAGTCAACATGGAATAGAAGCTACTGCAGTCAACATAGAATAGAAGCTACTGCAGTCAAACAATCCATATGAATAAGGCACTTTTTTGAAAATTAAAGGCTTTTAAGTGTGCCTTATAGTCCAGAAAATATGGTAAGACAATCAATGCAGTCTATTGTATGGAACCATACGGTAGACTTTATCCAATTGGAAATTTAATTCCACAATAGCATTATAATTTTCCATGTATGCACGAGTTATTTGGGACAAAAATGAAATTGAAATGCAATAATTCAATTTGAATTTGAATTTTCATATCATGTATGGGCATTCCATGACAATATTAAAATTTAAATGGAAAAGCTGTTTCACATTTCATTTTGAAAGACTTAAACTGATATACAGAGGACTTTATTGAAATGCAATAAGAAAAACAGCTGCCCCAGGATATTTCATTTACATTTCCGTGTCACCAAGCTCTTTTTTGGACAATTTTCAAATGAAAATGTAATTTTCCATCAACTTGCAAATTAAAATGGCAATGGCATTTAACATTTCATTTGCAAAGACTTAAATTGATCTACAGAGGACATTATTGAAATGCAATAATAAAAACAGATGCCCCAGGCAATCGCATTTACATTTCAGTGTCTCCACGCTCTTTTTTGGACAATATGTAAATTATAGTGCATTTTCTAACAACTTGAAAGTTTAAATGACAATGGCATAAAACATTTCATTTGCAAAGTCTTAATACTGCAGCAGAATGGACAATATGAAAATGCAAAAGGACAAACAGCGCCCCCCAGTCTATTCTGTTTTCATTTACATATTGCAACGCAACGAACAGGACACTTTGAAAATGAAAATGCAATCTGTCAGTTTCTCTTATCAAGGCGGGCCTTCACTTATGACGTCACTTCCTCAATGCTTTCTACCCCCCCCCCCCCCCCCCCCCCCCCCCCCAGAGCACTCCGCTCTGAGCTCCCTGCTGCGGTCTGAGTTGGAGCGCTTGTCACTCGCATTAAAACCAGGACATGTTGCCTCGAATTTTCTCATATTTCTTATTAATATGTGTATATAAAATATAGCTAACTCGGCGAATCTCTTACGTTCATCAATATTGTTCGTATAAAATATTTGGTTTGGACTTAAATATTACGATTATGAAGATAGATTTTGCCCGTGGAAACCCCATTCACTTCAATTGGCTTCTAAAAGTCCGAATTTGAGAAACGATCTTTTTAAATAGCAGCTGTACATGAAATGTTGATGGAGATTTTACACTGAAATGAATATTTACTGATATAAATACATGGTCAAAAGAAAATATGAATTGTGTAATGGCAGATTATGGCACTCTGTTTGGAAAGAGAGTGCTTTTAAAAACGGTGAATCTCAATGGAGAATTGCTCCATCACATACCGTAAGTGTGTGAGTCCTTTTCTTACTGACTGTGTGTGTGTGTGTGTGTGTGTGTGTGTGTGTGTGTGTGTGATGCCCACGATCGAGTTAATTAATTAATTAATTCGACGGCGCTAAAAAGGCTGAAATACAAGTTGATTGTCTATTCCAGTCATTCCCAACGACCGTGCCGCGTCACTTTAGTGTGACTTGGGATAAGCAGATGTGTGCCGTGAGAATTGGGCAAAAAAATCCTTAGCACTACCACAAAACCAATAGCGGGCACCACGAAACCAACAGCGGGAATGTACCTATTCATTACATTGTTCTGAGGTGCGAAAAGAACAATAGGCCTACGCTACGACCCTCGTCATAGAAATGCTAATTAAAGTCTTTTGAACGGGGTCGTCATATCACATCACCGTATAGCATGGGTCTCCAACGCGTCGCTCGCGAGCGACCGGTCGCTCGTTGGTTGTTTTTGGGTCGCTCGCAAAGGAGTTGCAAAATTCGGCTATGAATGATATGAAAAGCATGACCTGAAATGCACTGCAATGCACTTTCCCTATGTCAGTCATTCCCAACGACCGTGCCGCGTCACTTTACTGTGACTTGGAGCAAGGCCAAGTGTGCCGTGAGAATTGCCGAACAAATTCCTTAGCATTTCCCGAAACCAATCGATACTGCGGTCCATTGTTCTTAGGTGCGAGAAAAAACAACATGCTAATGACGGCCGGGCGCCACCACGGAACCAATAGATACTACATTACAACACGCTGACCGTCGCTCCCTATCCCTTGGCCATAGAAATGCTAATTCAGTCTTTGTTTCAACGGGGCCATCACATTACCGTTGACTATAGGTAGGCTATCTGTGTCGCAGAACTGTCGAAAACAATGCATTTCCAACTCCAGTTTGTCACCGTTCCAGGCTGCATGAACAACAGCAGCGCGAGCACAGCGCTA